>OZ005598.1:30937388-31444888 GCA_963930655.1 Myrica gale
CACATTTGGAGCCCACTTCCTATTCCAAGGTTGCTACAAACTCTCGTTGGCAAGAGGCTATGCAGTTAGAATTTGATGTTCTCATGTCCAACAACACTTGGACACTCGTTCCTCAACCCTTGGACCATAACATCATTCACACAAAATGGGTGCACAAAATTAAACAAAAATTTGATGGTTCTTTGGACAGGTATAAGGCCAGATTAGTCGCAAAGGGCTTTCAACAACAGAGCGAGATTGATTATACCGAGACATTTAGTCTAGCTATTAAGCCCACAACTATTCGCATGGTGCTGGCTCTCTCTGTTCACTTCAATTGGGCAGTAAGACAGTTAGATGTTTCCAATGCTTTTCTTCATGGCTATCTTACTGAGGAGGTGTTCATGGAACAACCTCAGGGCTTTGTCAACTCTCATTATCCATATCATGTTTGTCTTCACAAAGCAATTTATGGACTAAAACAAGCGCCACGCGCATGGTTTTATCGGCTCTCCACGGTTCTATTAGACATTGGCTTTGTTGCCTCTCTAGTTTATTCTTCACAATGATTCAGTTCACATTTTTATGCTGATATATGTTGATGACATCATAGTCACAGGCAACAATTCCAAGTTTATCATGCTTCTCATACATCGTCTTTAACAAGAATTTCCTTTGAAGGATCTCGGCCCCCTTGGATTTTTTCTTGGTGTTCAAGCTACTCGGACCTCCCATGGACTTCACTTATGTCAATCCAAATATATTTTGGACTTGTTAAATCGTGTGAAGATGGCTGGTGTTAAGCCTTATTCAGCTCCTTGTATTGTTGGTTCTCAAATTTCAAAGTTTGCTGGAGACTTGCTTCTTGATCCTGCCGAATATCGGCATGTAGTGGGTGCTCTTCAGTATTGTATCATCACACGGCCTGAGATTGCCTATTCCGTCAATCAGCTTTGTCAACACATGCAGTCGCCTACCTCTGCTCATTGGACTGCTGTTAAACGTGTCTTATGCTATCTCAAGGGGACTTTCGATCATCGCCTCTTTTACTCCAAAGGTTCTTTGAATTTACAAGCCTATTGTGATGCTGATTGGGCAGGGAATCCAGACGATAGGAAGTCTACAACTGGGTATAGCATATTTCTCGGCTCCTGCCTTGTGTCTTGGGGAGCTAAGAAACAATCTGTTGTTTCCCGTTCAAGCACAGAGGCCAAATATCGCTCCATGGCTATCACTACAGCCAAACTCTATTGGTTGCGCATGCTGCTTAAAGAATTGCGCAGTACTCTTCCCTTGCCTCTGATATTATGATGTGATAATGCCAGTGCCTTAGCGTCGGCTTCTAATCTTGTTTTCCATGCTCGAACTAAACATATCGCTCAAGGACAAGCTGATGGTCTGTTCTTCTCCCATAAGCTTACGGGAGGGTGTTAGCGTGACTTCAGCTCCCTCACATTTGTCTCCAGCTCATAATGACACATCAAAGGAAAGAAATCAGACAGACACTCCAGCCAAAGATGATGCACTTCTCTTTGGATTCAAATCCCATTGCAGCAACAAAGGAAAGTCTGACAAGGAGGGAAAGTCGACTACACTAGCTAAGGAAATGGAAATCAATTCCATTCGACAATAACCTTGTACAATCCCATGACTCGCGGGCTTTTATTTCTTTTTCTGTTCCTGTTGTATATAATTACTCTATACCGTCGTATGTATTGTAAGCACTTTCAGCAACTCATTTTTATTCAAACGTACAAATTCTTTCTTCCGGTACTACGGGCAAGGCTCCAGCCCGGTGAATAGAAGCCTTATGATGCTCGACCAATGTAAGCGTTGGTCTTAAAAGGGTAAGGATATGTAACAGTCCCACATCAGTTATAACATATCAGATTTTTATTTTTTTTGCTTCAAGCTATTCTAGGGAGCAAAAAGAATAGTACATTGCTTGATTTTGGCAAGGGCCTGGCTTATAGCCAAGAAACAAGTGGGCATCTTTGGGCATTTGCTGCACTCCCCGACTATACATATATATATCACGGCCTCCCCCCTCCCCTTGGAGAAAAAAATCAATTTTGAAGCAAAAGAACAAGGAAAACAAAAGAGAACCAAATTCCAGAAAAGAGGTGTAAATCTGTTGAAATTGTATAGATTGATATGTACGTAAATGAAGAGAAAAGAAACAAGGAGGCAACTCCGAGAAATACAAGCATTTAACCACTGGGTTATTGAACCTGATCATTAGATGTCTGATGTCAGTCTACCTTTTGGGTTCCGCTATCATTATTTCAATCTCTGCCGTATGCAGATCGTCCACGTCGTTCATGTAGAGGTTCACATCACCAACCATTGCTGGAAAAACACGAACTTTTACTCCAAATATATGAATAGAGTGTATCATGCAAATGAAATTGGAGTGCTCAATTAATCCATTGTATATGTGGGCACCTCATGGACTATGCTTATTCAAGAACTTTTCATCTTGCAGACTGGAAAATCTTTATCTTTTTGCTCTCCCCAACTTTCTTAGAGAAGACAGAGGGTAACGTACAAGAAACTTATAAATCTAACTCACCCTCAACATGGGGGTCTCCATGAATGAACTTTCCAAAGACTATCTCCTTGTCCAATATAATGAAAGTCTGCTCTGCAAAACCCACCTCCAATTCCTTAGTACCGATCATAAAGCCAAACCAACATACTTAAATTTGATGCAGCAATAAACCCAAAACACTCACATAAATGCATGTACAGTCAAACTGAGAAAACCCGATTTTTATGTACATAAATACGAGAATTAAAATCCTTAATCCAACATTCATTGAAAATGAAACGACAAATTAAGATGGTGCGCTAAGAGATCAAATCACGGAAGAAGAGATGCGAGAGAGAAAGACAGAGAGAGAACTGTAGGGGTCTTGGGTCCAGGAAAGCAGCATCTGGAACTCCTGGTCGAGGGTGAGAGGCTCAGAGCCGGTGGCTTGAAGAAGAGCAGGGTCTTGCATCCACTCATGATACTTCGGCACGTGTGCCTCCATGTACGGTACCATTATCACCTTCTTCCCCTCCAAACTCACTCTCTTTTTATCCATCTTTTGCCCTCCCTTTCCCGGTGTTTCCCTGCTCTGCACAGAGCTGCACGCCTCGTCGTCAGAGCTGCAAGTCTTTCAGAAAACGACTGTGCTTGTTTTTCTTTTTCTTTTTCTTTCTTTTTGTTCTTACGCAAAAAGTTACTATGCTGCTCTAAGAGAACGACGTCCCGTTTTCTGCTATTTAAGTTCTTTTTTTTTTCTCGAAAAAAGCACTAATATCATTCAATCAAAATTAACCAACCAAAGGGTCCAGGGTCACAGTACAGAATAGAAGCAGGAATAACAGAAGGAGCAAAAAACCCCGAAAGATCAAAGTGCGCAGCCCACTGGGCTAGCAGGTGTGCCTATTCATTCAACAGACGGGGAACCCAGTGAATAGCCCATGCGGATTGGGCTTTAAAACGTTCGCGAAGAGAGATGACCATCGCCTCGATCTTCCAACAGGCAGAGAAGAATGAGACGACAGATCCTGATAGAGAAGCTGGGAATCCGTCTCAAAGATAACACGCTGCCAACGGAACTGGATTGCAAGTTCGACTGCTCTGACAGCAGCTGAAGCTTCACCCACTAGGGGGTCAATAGCCTGAATACGCTCCATGTACGCCGTACAGAGAGAGAGACCATGAAACAAAAACCGAAGGCAAGCTGGAAGACCAAGCCGCCAAATGCTCAGAATAACGTCGAGCCATAGAGGACTTGAGATCAGAAACAACCACAGCCTGCCCTTCATAAACCGCTTTATTGCGAGCAAACCATACCACATCAATAACCAAAGCCGCAAATAACTGAAAGCTAGGCAGACGAGAGGTTCTAATGCCCAACTAAGTACCAGCATCAAGTAGGAATCGAACCCAAGCTGCAGATGAAGCCACTGAAATACGCGAGGGGTCCAGGGACCAAGAAGAATCTCGCCAAAGGGCACGGGTCACCAAACAGTCATGCACAAGATGGAGGGTAGTTTCACGAGATGCCCCACAAAGAGAACAGAGGAGCCCTGGATCAGACTCCTCCACATGGGACCAAAACGAGGGAGCTTTCACTGGTAAGGCCCCCGCAGCAACCTTCCACAGAAGAAGCTTGAGGCGATCTTGCATGGCTAGCTTCCAAAAACCGGACCATTCGTGCTCTGATAACGAAAGCTGGGAAGGACTACGCCGAGTCTGAAGCTGCAGGACAGCCTCCAGGACCGAGAAAGCACCCTTAGGATCAGACGTCCAAAGAAAAGCGTCATGATGGTTGGGGGAAGGAGGCTGCATGGCGAGGATATGATGCACAGAATCCGAAGTAAAGAGAGACTGGAGAAGAGTGCAGTTCCAGTCACCAGAATCTGGATCCACTAGCTCCGAAACCCAAGACACCGTGCTAGACGAAGCGGTTTGAATCCCCTCCGGATGATAACCAGGTAACGAGGGGATCCAAAGATCATTTCTGATGTTAACCGAGGCGCCATTTCTGGGAGAATGCAAAAATTATGCTGCAGATCATGCAAAACTCGAACGAGACTTCTCCAAATAAGGGAAGCTCCAGGTTTGACAGTGGCCTCGAAGAAAGAGGAACTAGGAAGGTACTTAGCCTTGAGAATGGTGACCCACAGAGCTGTTGGTTTGGTGAGAAGGCCCCACGCCAACTTCTGAATAATGCAGAATTAATCTCTTCCAGACGCCTGAGCCCGAGCCCACCCCGAGCCTTCGGTTGACAGATAGAGTCCCAAGCTTTAGGGGTATAATGGCGCTTTTTTGTATCTGAGTGGCCCCACCAAAAGTTCTTCAAGAGACGATCAACCTTTCGGAAGAGCAAAATTTTGCATATAGTATTGAGGCAAAGATGTATCTGAGTGGCCCCACCAAAAGTTCTTCACTAGACAATAACTGTTTTCTTGCTGTGCATTTGTTTTTTGTTTCTCTTCTTTTTCATCTTCTGTTCGAAAAAAAAAGTTAAGAGCCGTTAATACACTTTCAAATAGGACCTAAACTATTAATATTGACATATTAAGTGATTCAACTTATATTATTAATCAAATTATACATTAAAATAAATTTGAGTGTGAAAACCCTGCAATATGACTCATTATAACACACGTGACACGAATTTGATAATTTGATTTTTTAAGAGCACAAATTAATGAAATTTGATCATTATTAAATTTTTTGTCAAATATAGTAATTAATACCTTATTTAAGTTTGTTTTGATAATTTAAGAGTTAAAAATGACTCGTTTTTTTATCATTTTCTTTGTGGAAGCTGATGATTGTGCTTGGCTTAGAAGCCAAGTTACGGGGGTGAGTGAAATAGTAATCCAGTTAGGAACTCTTAACAAGTAGCGCATATCTAGGGTATGTTTGGGACCTAATAATTTGGGCTAAAAAATTTAAGTTTAATAATAAAAAATTCATCACATAATTTTTTATTATTATAATACTTATTAAAAATCTTTTCTCTTCACTTTTTCACCGATTCTCATAACATATCTTTACTTTATAATATTTCTCAAATTCCAGTACCCAAAATTTTCACCCTCAAACGTGCCCATATATATCTTCCAGTGGCAATATCTTCTTGCGTAATCATATCATGTACTATGAAGCATTAAAGGCATCCCTAAAACTTCCACCTACCAAACACTTTTGAACTGTCTTACCTTCAAAGATAAGCACAGGCCTTTTAACGTCGTAAAATGCTCAAGAGCCATCATTACCCATCGCTCCACATTCTCCTCCAAAAACATCATTGCCAGCACACAAATGTTATAACAAAAGCTAGCCCTCCCAATTCAAGTCCCTTATACTCCTGATCATCTCTTCTACCTATACCACCGCCATGCTTCTCCTCCTCTTCCTCTTTCTCCTCCTCTCTTACCATCTGCATATCGGGTTTGCTGCCCATTGTACCACCATCACCTCCACCACAACTTTCCAAAAATGCATGACGCTCCCTACCCAACAAGCCTCCATAGCTTGGACCTTCCATCCCCACAATGCCACTTTGGACCTTGCTTTCTTTGGGACCTTCATTTCACCCTCCGGCTGGGTTGGATGGGGCATTAATCCTACTTCCCCGGAAATGACTGGAACCCGTGCCTTGGTCGCTTTCCCAGACCCGAATTCCGGTAAGATTGTCTTGCTACCATACATCCTAGACCCAACTGTCAAGCTCCAAAAGACTCCTCTCCTCTCTCGCCCTCTTGATATCCACCTCCTTTCTTCCTCCGCCACCTTGTACGGTGGCAAAATGGCCACAGTTCACAATGGTGCCACTATCCAAATCTACGCCACATTGAAGCTTGTACCAAACAAAACAAAGATCCATCACGTGTGGAACCGTGGACTCTATGTCCAAGGCTACTCACCCACCATCCATCCAACTACTTCCAACGACCTTTCCTCCGTTGCCACCATAGATGTCCAGTCGGGCTCCGCCACTGCTCAACACGACAACATTAAGACACTGAAAACCGTGCATGGTTTCATAAACGCCATCTCATGGGGGCTTATATTGCCTATTGGAGCTGTCACGGCACGCTACCTAAGGCACATACAAGCACTAGGGCCTGCGTGGTTTTATGCTCATGCAGGCATGCAACTCTTCGCGTTTTTCCTAGGAACCGTGGGTTTTGCCATTGGAATCCGGCTTGGGGAGCTGTCACCGGGCGTGGAATACGGGCTTCACAGGAAGCTTGGGTTTGCGGCATTTTGCCTAGGAGGACTGCAGACACTCGCGCTTTTGTTTAGGCCTAAAACTACGAACAAGTTCAGGAAGTATTGGAAGTCTTACCACCATTTTGTGGGGTATTCTTGTGTGGTGCTTGGGGTTGTGAACGTTTTTCAAGGATTTGATGTAATGGGAGCGGGTGGATCCTATGCTAAGTTGGCCTATTGCTTGGGGCTCTCTACCTTGATTGGGGTTTGCATATCTTTGGAGGTAAATTCTTGGGTGATCTTTTGTAGGAAATCAAAGGAAGAGAAGCTGAGAAGAGAAGGACTAATTGGGGGTTCAGATAAAGGGAGTGGAACCCATATGTAGTTTAGAGATCAAAGACTTAAAATTTGTGTGTGGTTTAAGAGTTCGTTTTCTAGGTGTAAGGCCTTTTGTTCTTGTTGTTCTTTCTCGTTTCTAATCATGTTACTTGTTGTCACAGTCTCGTGGATCATATATATATACCCCAATTTACACATTAAAACATTTGTTCTAGGCATGCCATAGAGACATTTATAAACTTGGATTGCTTGTGAATTGCGGAGTTATGCTGATCTATATATAATATTTTCATCATGTTAGGAGCTAGGATTTCTCTTCAGGGAGTAGGACTGAAATAATTAAAAATGAAAATACAATATATTTGATACGTCAATATTCGAGTGAGTTTTAAAAAGAAGATAACAAACAAGGGCCACTAAAATTCTTTTTGTCAAGAATGGGATTCGAACCCATGCCCTTTCGGACCAGTACCTGAAACTGGCGCCTTAGACCAACTCGGCCATCTTGACATTGTTTGCAGATCTGATTTAATTAAATATTTAAAATTTTTAAAATTTATGAGATCAGGACAAATGTATCATAATCAATTCTTAATAATTCTAGGGCAAATACAATTATTAGTTGCACTTTCGTCTCGTTTTCTGAGGTGTTTTAGTTATGGCTCAACTCAATACTTGCAATAAAAGTGGGAGCTTTTATAGTCACACGGGGGTGTTTGTTTCCCCAAAATTTTGGGGTTTGAAATTTCCAACAAAACAAACACACTCTAAAATTTTTAACTTTTATACACACACTCTACTTTTCACAAACCCCAATAAATCTCAATAAAGTAAAGATTCCCAAAATTTCGAGAATATTCCTCGAAATTTTCACAAACAAACACCCCTTATTATAAGAGGAGTCAAGTCAACTGCAATGGTCACTCCCTACTAGCCTTCTGCTTACAGAAAAAAATAGAAAAGAAAAGAGAAAGCCACAATTGTATCTAGCGGTCTTAGTTCATATTCCTACTTTGCCTCAATAAATAAACAGAGTATAAACTCCATAGGACAAAACCCTCCATGGATACAAGGATTTGGTTTATTCTATCCTCCTGTTTTTTTTTTTTGGTCAGGGTAACAAAGTAATAGTTTGTTTAGTCCTAAAATATCTTCAGTGCCTGGGGGCGCATTTAATTTAGGTCATGACCTTTCCTACCTAAGTTTGGGGATTCTTAAATTTGTTGTAATTTGGACCGTATGTAGCATTACATAAATCATAAAATATTAATACATGCAATCAATCAATTGCTTCTTGTGGGTCATTTGGTAACCAGACAACATCTACTCTGAAGATGTGTTCGATTCTACTTAGCAATTGGACGGTTCTAATACAGCAATCAATATGCCCTCTTTTCACTTCCTAGACTATGACAACTATATACTGTTTGAAACTTATATAGGTGGGCTAGGATGAAGAGGAGCTTATATAAGTGGGTTAAGATGAACATCATCTACAATTTCCTAAATTAAATGACAGTTTATAAGCATAACCGAGATCAAGAAAAGAAGCGAACAATACTAACTGAAAACAAAATTTATAACAAAATATCTCACGCAAAGCAATGTAGTGAAATTATCAATGGTCACACAGACCTCCATGGTCACACATACCTCAATGGTCACAAAGACCTCAACATTCACAAGCACCATAATAGTTTGATAATAAGCTCACACTACAAATTTCACAAAATAGGCCAACTATTTCAAATGAGTTTGTAAAATCTCATTTTTTACCAAAATTCGTTCAGTTTCTCTAATGCATCAAAATCTTTTAAAAAATACAGTTCACGTTTAAAATCCAACATTTCCAAAATCCAAGAATTTACAATAAGTCATCCAAAACCAGTTTCTATTTATAAGAAAAAAAATATTTAACAAATGTGCACTTATTTTCCACAACTTAAGAATTTCATAAAAAATCTCATAGAAAGACCACTTACCTCAACGTTTAACCCGAAGCCTACAATTCCCCAAAATATTGTTGAACAAACAATCTGAACCAAAAATGTTGACGAGATCGAAAGAGAACCTCTTACTATCGAGGGATTCGCCTCTCAATACAATTCAAAACGCACAGCTTTCAAAGATAGCTTGTTGTTTTTCTTTTTCCCAACTTCAGTTGGTTCGGCCTTTCTCTATGAATCTATCCTCCCCCGCAGGTTTTAAAGCTTTGGAATATTTTAATTCCCTTCGTTTCAAATGTTTGAAACTATTTACAGAGATTTGAATATTTTATTTCAAAAGTCACCGACCAAATTTTTGAATAGTTTTTACAAAACAGTATTTTTTTTTTAAATATTTGAAATTCCAGCCTTTGCAGTGATTTCAAAACAAAACCAAACTGGAACTTTTCAATGTTTATTTTAAACATTAATCTGACATTAGTTACCGGATTTTATTAAAACAAAATGAGTTGGATATGTTTTGATTTTTTTTTCAGGGATATTACAGTTTGTGATATTGCCCACTGGAAATTTTGCTACCATGAGACAAATGTAGTAAATATAGATGTCTGTCCTGCCCCCTCAAATGCACAGGTGAATTATGCCATTCAATTCAGTTTCACAGGCTTACATTTGGAACAAGTCTGACCTCTTGAACTACTTGGTTCGAGCCTTAAAACTCAAATCACCCAGTCATGAAAGGTATCACCAAACTGATAAAATGAAATTATGGACCATATCCTTGACAGAACATAATGTAATGATGGTAAGAACTTGGTGGGTTTCCTTCCATCTAAGTCTGATTGGTATCTTGATAAACTAGTCCAAAGTCCAAATAAACCTGAACACTCACATCACCACCCAATCTCATTCACCAACATAGAGACTGAACAAAGAAATTTCAGTGTTTACCAGGATTATGTTCGTTTTGAGAAAAAAAATATAGGATTTGAGAGAAGTTGTGAATTTTTATGTTGAATAGTGTTTTATTGGTGTTTGTGTAAAGTGGAGAGAGAAATGATTTGATGTAATTTTTTAATAAAAAAGTATTGGAGTTATGTGAAAAAGTATAAAGAGAGAAAATTTATGTTGAATAAAAAATTAAAAAATTGTTGAAGATTGTGTAAAATGTATTGATTTTTGTGTTTGAATTCGGAATATGTTCGGTGGTAGATTTGTGAATATACTTAGAATCCTGAAAAAGTGTGAAAACGAACATATCTAGATCTCTTTCAACAAATATGAGGTTTTAGCAATTATATTCCACTCAAATAGACAAAAGAGTTTGAACTTGGGGCAGAAAACTATTCTCATGGAACAGAATCAGCATCTGTAGTAATTTATTCATGGGATCCAAGATAGGTCTCCCTTAAATGTTTCACACTAGAAACTCAACAAAAATCTAAGTACAAGCTGCTGAAAATCAAGCCAAAATGATTGGAAAACAGCGCACCCACGACCAGAACTAACAACTTCGCCAGAGATGTTTACATATCGTAATCTACGAAAACAAAAAGTATCACAAGTCTGTCTCTTTATGTATTCAGCCTCACCAGAGATGCATGATACACTTCTGACTACATCCCGCAATCTGATTTTACATCTCACTCAAGTACCAAAACCAAAAACCCTAAATTGAACTAAAAACCAAAGCCTTAACACAAAATTCCTGTAACTTCTATTCCTAAGTTTGATTCTTCAACTCAGGCACTCTGGTTAGCCTAGATAACCAAACTTCCTTAAAATTTTAAATGAAATATATTAACGGTGGGGTGTGAAAAATTCACAATTCACCTGCTTCACCAGATTATCTTGACCTACAATGTTGTGAAATCCAAATGATCCTCCTATGCAGAAATTCCTGAAACAAGTGCAAGTGAGAAATTAGAAAAGGAGCTCGTAAGTTTCAAAACTAATCAAGACAAGCAACTCCTTTCAAATGAGAAGAGGAAAGTTCATCAATGAAAAGGGGAAGAACTTGGGTATCGAAGAAAATTATTGTCACAGAGAGCCTGTAAGTATCACCTGGATCATTTTTCACTACCTTTTTTTTCTCTTACGATAATTAAGGAATGTCATAAGGAAAAAAGAGAGAACTTAAGTAAACAGAGCCCTCCAGAAAATATTCCCCTAGTAAGAACAATCAGACTTTCCATGAATAGGATCACTCGTAACAACATAGAACCACACTCCAGTCCGACCTCTTTCTTCTGTTCATTATTTTTTCATGTTCGGATAGGTAAGTCATGGAAAAACTACGTGAAGATATCATAGAGCAGCTCCAAGAGCAACTACGTAAAAGGACACAATTTTACAGCAGAAGAGAGAGTCACAACACCATATTAGCGATCCACTTAGTTCAATGCATGAAATGAGTTGTTATATTTGTTTGTGTGAGGGAGATGAAAGGGTCAGATTCAAGCAATACTGCCTACATTATTATAGCCGAAAGAAGACTACGAGATATTTTCATACGCAACGCTTAGAGAGTTATGTAGAAGGAAAAAGGACCTACGAATGACTGAGTAAAAGGAAAAGGGCCAAACTTCGTAAGAATCCTTGAGATCACCCAGGAAACAATTAAACAAAAGAAAACAGATGCCCCACAGATCAATAGCCACACTACAATGCAAAGATTGCCCCTCCATTTGCTTGACTCATTTACACAAACTTCCCAGTATGGAAGCATCATCTCTCTAATGCATACTTATATCGCCAGGTTCTGCTGTCCAATCAAAGAAAGACAAACCTTGTATGGAAAAAAGACATCATATCCCCTTCAACCAGAACCCAGCCAACCAACTGGCTAACCCCACAACACCACTTCTAGCAACTACCAAACCCTACTAGAAAGACTTACACTGACTTACACCTCTAATATTCTGGTCCGAAACCAAATCATCTCCACCCGTCTCTAGATTCTCAAGCCATAAGCAAGGCCATACATGGTGCTCTATAGCCTCCAATCTCTCATAAGGGTTGGTGCAGTTGGTAATAGGTCTTAGCTTCAAATCCTACCCAAGAATATATTAATAGATCAGACAATCGTCATAAACATATGATTACAATGCAATGCAATTCTAGACCAACAAACTAGAGCCTCTTCAAAGGAAGAGGACACATCTTCTGTAACAAACAATTGATCGGAGATATGAAGATAAGGCGGTCCACAAACTAGAGGACATAAAATAAAATCAAGAAACATCTGGACTGTCACAATGTTAACTACATCCCTATCAAAAAGTATCTGTGTGACAAGCAATTCTTTTTGTCGTTATTGAAGGGAAGAAAAGAAAAGAAACTAGGAAACAGAAATCTGCAGCAATCCATTTAGTGGGAATATAAGGGTTGTTGCAGGTATTGGGGGGAGGGGAGGGAGGTGGAGAATATATGTGCATCCCAAGTGCATGGATACACATGCCTATGTGGCAGAACAACCATAAATGGTATTCTCCAGCCACTCAATGACTACATATAACAGCATAAATATGTAAATAATTCTACTATCCACATTCCTTACTAGTGCGCTGACCATTATAAGAGAACTTTACCTCTATGTTTGAAGATGTACCTAGAAATTTCTATCGACTTCTATATGCTCTATAACATTTCGCCCACCTACTTAGTGAGAACTGTGGATTCTTTTCTAAATTCTCAACAATTCTCTTTCTTTCATCCCATCAAATACCGACTACGAAAAGGAAAACCTGGCAACACTAGCAAGCTGAACATTAACCTTTCAAAAATAACAAGAGAATGCTTCCCTCTCAGTTTTATGTATCTGTAACTTTATAATTGAGGTTCAAGGAAGAAGAGCTCACAGCCTCACCAGTCAAGCTGTTAGGAGAAATGGAATGCATAAAATACAAGAGATGTGACGAATCAAGCTACACAAAATATCATGCTCTGTTAAATCCACTAAACAATTTACTTGACCCCAACCACTCTAATTGGCTTAATTTCGCACCAAAATCATTAGCTTAATAGATTTGGGCATACACGTTATTTATAGAAATAAAATAGTCAAGTAGGGCGTCAGCAAGCCAACACATTACAATGTAAACCTTCTCCAGGCTTGTATATGAAGCCACAACTTAGAGTCCAAAAATGTAGTTGTCAGCTGACTACATTTTGGGACTACAACAGAGGCATTAATTGTTCCATTATATACTAGGTGATGCATTTGATTACTGCACAAAGACCACCAAATCGGCAAGTGCGAGGTAAGGATCTAGACCTCACACCAAAAAATAAAAGCAAGAAGAAGAAACAAAATGAGCCCCATTGTATAACAGCTCTCTAGAAGAAATTTGTTTTTGCCATATGTCAAAGGTATATTTGGTTTTCTCCATGATTGTTCAGTAAAATAATTTTTTTGTGTTCTTGGTAATATTAATCTGCATTCAGGAAAAAAAAAGATAATGAGCACTAATTGAGTGACTCTTACCTCTATTTGACTCTCTCTTATTACCGCTATAACCACCAACATAACCAGGAGGAGCTTTAGCAGAAACGTCCGAAGCGGCACTACCAAGCTCATAACCAAAGGGACCAGAACCATCTTGCTCAGCATTTAATGATCGCCAAGTGGGGTCCTCATAAACTGAACCAGTACCGTATAAGTCAGCAAAAGCCCCATCAAAACCACCATTTGATGCAGTGTAAGATGATGTTTGGGCCACATTGGTACCACTGTTTCAACCATACCCTCCAATTCCCAACCCATAACTATTATCAGTGCCTTCATAACCAAGATTCATACTGTTATTAGAAACATTGTTTCCACCTTGAACAGATATTCCTGAAGATCCACAATTAGCTCCAGTATTGTCAAATGTACCTCCTCCAATGCTCCCACCTCCTGATCCCTGGTAAGCAATGGATCTGGCTGAGTTTGTACCATAGTTGAGACCCCCACTCCCCCACAGATTTCGCGTAACTACGCTGAAAAAGGAGGAGCTTCCTCCATTACGAGCATCATACCCAATTGGACTACTAAATCTATTCGAATTACTGGCGTAGTAAGGGTTCACCGTCCATAGGTGAGATTACTGTAAAAATTTGCCTCCCCCCAAAACCCGGGCTCAAACCTGGCTCAAAATTCATACTCATTCCATAACCAGAACCAAATGGTGGAAAACCACTCCGACCACCAGCAAATGGACTTAATCTACCATCCATCCTAAGTCCATAGCCTCCAATGGTACTTGGGGTATATCCTTGATTGTAGTCACTAAGGAAGCTATTGACCCTACTCAGACCATAGTTGTATCCACCAATTGGACTGGGACTGGGACCAGGTGATAACTCTTTGGGAACTGCTCGCTTGACCTCAGCCATTTTACCATTTAGCTCATGAAAACTCTTTATCAAAACCTTGTCCACTGCTTCCTCTGAATCATAAGTAATGAATCCAAATCCTCTAGGCCTCTGGGTGTTGTGATCATACATCACCACAACATCTGTGATTGTCCCAAACGGATCAAAATATTTCTTGAAGTCACTCTCTGTGACTGTGGATGCCAAACCTCCTACGAATATCTTTCTTGTGCGGCCAGGACCAGGAGAGTCATGGATGCTACCACTGTTTCTAGGCAACATGTTTTGGTCATCCCTAGGAACAACCTTTTTTGCCTCAACCTGAGAATAGCGGACTCAATAATGAAGACGCGATCAAATAGCAGAACTATAAACTTGTGATCTAAACGGGAGATTAAAGATAAGCACGGACAAAACTGAAAATCATTATAGCAAGGATAAAGGTAAGAGAGAAGACACTATTACTCTTGGTTCAATTTGAAATATAGTTGAATACAGAACTACATAAAACGAATTCCTGCAATTACAATTTTGGACCCATAATCTCGATATGAAAATAGTTTTCCTTTCTATTTTGTGCAATTCAAATAGAAAGCACAAAAGCTATGTTGTATCATGAAAATATTAGGTTGTAAATTGAGGCTAACACTGACCATCCTTCCATCAATGTTGTGCTTCTCCTTGATTACCCTATCTGCGATAGCTGGGTCAGCAAAAACAATAAAGCCAAAACCTCGAACACGACCTGTTGTCCGATCTTTCATAATAACAGCTTCTACCACCTCCCCATATGAACTAAAATACTCCTTTAGACGCTCTTTATTTGTGTCCCAGGATATTCCTCCAACAAATAACTTACCACTATCAGATTGCATTTTCCTACATTCCAAAGATACTTCCATCAGTTCAAGTTCATATATTCCCAAAGGAAAATGGTACTATTAGCAATTCAAACAGAAGAATGGATAGTTTTTTTACCATACACTGCATTCATCTGTAAAAATATTCTAGAATGGATCCACTCCCAAAAACACTATAATACGGAAGGAGATAATAGCAACAACATAGTCCTCAAAATTACCTATAAGAATCTACACTAGTGGATTGGAAGCAAATAAAATCTCAATCACGTTCCACAACTCAAAGCATTACCACGATATTCAATATAGGAATCCAAGCTAGTGAATTGAAATGCAAATGTATAACCAATCAAACTATTAAGCCAATACCTTAAATGTATATCTATTATAAGCCCACCAACTACACCTCCGGCACAAAAATATTATCCTCAATTAAATTCAAAAACATCGGATCGTTCACCGATCAATGGACCTAACCAGAATTAAGCAAACCTGAAAAAGACGAACCCATAGACAATTTCAATCCAAAAACTGCTCGACATCCAAAACCCACACCATAAATGTTTAAAAGGAAAAAAGATCCATACTATGGATCGAAAATTCCCACAAAACCCACCGGGTGAAGCAAAACCCAGATGTCAAATCTCGCAGAAAGCTGAGATCTGAGGGGATATTGAAAAATAAATTATGATAAATTGTGAGAAAACAAATAAAAAAATTTGAAAAAAAATAAATATAATGATAAATCTGCCCACGAGAACCTATCCATCCATAACCCATTTTATTCACCGAGTGCATGCGGAAAGGACTGATGTGTCTTACCTTCCCAGTTTTAATTCCCAAGTTGCCCTCCGTTTTCCCTCCAAAACCCGGACCGCTCCAAAATTCCCGACCTTTTCAACTCCCTCCAAAATTGATTTTCAAACGCTCCCCCTCCCCAAACCTTAACATCAAAATTCAAACTCCACTAACCCACAATCCTTTGCGCCTATTTATTTGAAACATGAACTTCCTCCCTAAGCAGTAAGCACCTTCTCCAACCAGCGATCATTCCTTGGACAGCTCCAAATTCCGCCAATTACCGTTTCTCAAGAAACCTAATTCTGTCTTTCTGACAATACCTCCAATGGCCACTATCAATTCCTCAATCTCCTTGAGCAGCAGCAGCGATCTTCTAGGCCGGATTTCTGGGGAGGTGCATGTAATCGTTGGTCCCATGTTCGCTGGGAAAACTACCGCTCTGCTTCGGCGGATCAAGTCCGAGGTCAACAATGGAAGGTATCTTAGGCAATTGAGGTTCTGTGATATTGTTGAAAATTCGGAGTTTAATTAAGTTGTTCTCATCTTTCAACATAATGGTTAAGCTAGGCTTAATTGTTGGTTTCTTCCATAGACTCGGAAACGTCCTCTAAGTAAAGTGTGATTTTTAGTTTAAGTGTTTAGGTTCATGTTTATAATAATTACAATTTTCTGTCACACGCACTCACAAATTAAACCGTACAATTGGAAGCTTCTTGGCTGGTGGATTGTGTTCTTTTTTCTTGTTTGAGTATCTTGGGGCTATGTGTTTTGTGTAGGAAGGTGGCAATGATAAAATCAAGCAAGGATACAAGATATGCGATTGATTCAATAGTGACGCACGATGGAATGAAATTTCCGTGCTGGGCATTGCCAGACCTGTTATCATTTAAACAGAGATTCGGAGATGATGCGTATGAAAAGGTCGTCTTGGACTTTAGTTGTCTTCCCATATTCTATTATATTCTTTATCATGTGGTTTGAATAAATTTGCTAGATACTGGTGGTTGCTAAGTAAACTGATATATGCGGTTTAAATTCAAGGCTGACTTCAATAATGGATACGTTAGGTGAGTATGATTGACGTCATTTTAGACAGAATTGACCCCTCCTGGTTATTGATAGGTATGATGAACTGCAGGAGTTGGATGTTCAAAACACCAAAAAGATCAAAACTTTCTGGCAGAATAAATGACTGCTAACCATAAGCGAGCTAAAATCAATGAATGCACTTATATTGAGTTTATGAGCTCTCACAGTAAATTGTGTTGGGTCTTAGATGTCTTGGATGCTGAGTAGGAGGCTGAGGGATGCAGCTTTTTTGGAAGACTGTAGCATTATATCTAGTTTTGTTTACGCTTTGGAGGGATTAGCATATGGGCTCAGTTTATGGGGAGGAGAAGTTGAAGTACTGGTGGCATTTCATGTTTATAGTTCTAAGAGTCTGAGTTTTGCATCTTTGTGCTTAGAATTGCTGTTGTAAGTGTTGTTAATCTTCAATACAGGATGTTGTCTGACTGTGTTTGCAATATGTGGACAGCTGGATGTAATTGGCATCGATGAAGCTCAATTTTTTAAGGATCTCTATGATTTTTGCTGCAAGGCTGCTGATCATGACGGGAAAACTGTAATTGTTGCGGGTCTGGATGGGGATTACTTGAGGTACGCTTCCAGACTTCTTTCACTTTTTTTCCCTGTTCAATTATTCATTGTAGAGTGATCTGTTATATTGCAAATAGCCCATAACCGGTTTGTACTGTTTGTTCTTGCTGATTATTGTTTGGCATGCCATTAGATCCTATTTGACATGCACAAAACTAAACTCTTACTTGGCAGAAGGAGCTTTGGCTCGGTGCTGGACAT
Source organism: Myrica gale (assembly GCA_963930655.1). NCBI lineage: Eukaryota > Viridiplantae > Streptophyta > Magnoliopsida > Fagales > Myricaceae > Myrica > Myrica gale. The sequence goes on from OZ005598.1 coordinate 30,955,256, forward strand.
AATACCCCTAGCGGATTCTATAACCAAGTTGACAGCTCGTTGTGAACTCTGTGGCAAACGGGCTTTCTTTACTTTGAGGAAGACGAAAGAGACAGAGACAGAACTAATTGGTGGGGCTGCTGTCTACATGCCTGTTTGCCGCCAGCACTATGTCAATGGAGACGTAGTTATGGAAGCAGCAAGAAGCATTCTGGAATCCCATAAAGTTATGAGTGACTCCTATCTTGAGGCAACTTCAGTTGTTTAGTAACATATGTGGCTTATTAACAGCCTGCTATATTTGCTTGGCCTGTATTGATTTTCAATCATTTCCCTGTAATTTAGACAATGTGGGTTATTTGCAAATTTTTATTATATATTTTATAGATGATTTCCTCTCAGTATGTATATAGAATGAAGTTTCTTCCAAGAAATTTCTTCCATTTATTGGTGGACGAATGTTATAACAAAAGGGGATGTTAGTTAACAAAAGGGGATATTAGTTAAATGAATTGGTGGAGAGGTCCCATTGTGGCATTCTGGATACAAGTACACATTATTATGCATTCTCATTGAAAGCTCTAGTTGGACGACAATGTACATTTTTTTTTCCTTTTCCTAAAAAATTTCAGGATGGAATAATTGTTTGGCCCTTGGTCATAAGCTGGTTTTGGCATTACTGGATTTGAGTTGGTACATTTTGTGCTGAGAGTAATTCTGATTTCTACTTTGACCACAAGCCATGAACACTTGACTTCCTCTTTTGTTTCCTACTACCAAACAAGGTTATCCTGCGAAAGATCTTCAGTAGTCCAATGGCATACTTTCTCTGTGAAGCAAAATTCACAGAACCAATGCAACCTGTGACGTGTCCTGGAGGGTTCTTCTTTTGTCTTAGATATCTGCTTTCCATACCATACGGTTTTGTGCAGTGTGTTGGTTGAAATTGCTTTTGTCGTCTTTGAAAGATTCTGCCACTGAATGCTGCTCTTCAAGGAAATGAGCTCTTGTTCAAGAGTATGGATTCTCAAGCTCGTGGACTCATATTCCTTTCTTGAAAGCTCCGGTCTCTGTACTGCAATATCTTTTTGTAACAAGTAGCTCAAGGGTCTACTGCCTGGCTCTGCTCCATCTGTGTATGGACTCTCCCCTAGATTCTGGCTTTTGGAGTTTGGACACCTAGAGCTTTCGAGGCTTTCGGAGAACTCTACACAATGTGTATACCGAAATGAATTCGAGCATTCTCTGAAAGCGTGGTGCGTGTTGAGTTGCTAAACAAAAAGTGCCTGGACAATCAAACGTAGTGGCATCAACTCATTTTGAACAGCTTCAATGCATGCCTCATGTGATAGTTTTTGGCAGTTGAGATACCTGCAGACTTCCCCTTTCTCATCTTGTGATATACTTGGGTGTGCCTGTTGGAAAGACATACCACATAGGTCATACATGCTATGATTTTGTTGAACTTCATCTCTCTTTCCAACATTTAACTGGAAAGGTACAAAATTTAGGTTCAATTGCTTAGTCACTTCTGTAAAATGTTTTGATCTATTGCTCAAGGGTCATTATCTAATCAAATATAACCAAACCTCCCATGACATCACTTCAAGTTATCCCACCTGATTAAGTTGCTCTTTGACAAATGCTGGAGTTTGTGCAAGCTTACCTGTAGGAAGGTGTTCATTGCTCTGTAGAGGTGATCATGGCTCTGTCTGCAAGAGATTGGTAATCTTTCAATGCGTTCCATGAATCTTTCAGGCCCCATATCTGAATCAGGAGCTATATGGAAGAGATATGCATCCCATAACTCTGGGACTACTGAGTTGCTTGCCAAATGACAATGATTCATGTCCGAATTAGATGACACATATGTTGAAATTATGCTCTCCATTGTTGCCAACTCAATGCTAGAAGAAATTGACTCTGTTCCACTTTTTGGTAGGACAAAGTCTTCCACTTGAGCAAAGTGCAACATAGACACTATCTGATGTTGCAACTTGACCTTATTATCATTTCTCAAACCAACGTCAAGGGATTTAGAGAGCAATGCAAAGTAAAACCCGACAGGAATCACTCTACTAGCCTTCTCCCCCATGGGCAGCAGATCAAGTATACCTTGGAGGATTGCCGAAACTTTGATATTTGTATGATCCTCCCCAATTTTCTCAGCAGAGTTCTCCAAAAACTGGTGTGTCTTCTTGGAGAGTACCCATTTGTTTGCGTAGAAAACAATGATGGGGCTAATGTATTTCTCTTTCATACCTTGTCTTCTTAATGATCCTATTATTCTTTTGAAGAATCCAAATGGTAAAGCTATCAGATCCTTGATCCAGAGGTCCTGGCTCACGATCTCCTTCACCATTTCTGAGTTCCAAGCTTGGCTAGCTAACGCCTCCAATGTGACAACTGGTTGGTTCCGTCTCCTTCCTGGATCAAGGATCTCCATGCAAGCCATGAAGGCCAGAGACTCGATGCATCGGCCGACAATTAATAAGTCCTCAGACCAGGGGAGCAATGCCTGGCATTTTTGGAGTACAATTAGAGTGTCATCCCAACTTTCCAGAACCACTTGGTTCAGATAGAGATCGAACCGCTCACAGAGGTTACTGGAGAAGTATTCTTCTGTCATCTCAAGAAACTGTGTTGCACATCGCAGTGCTGCTACGTTGAAAGGGTCAACTAATGTGGAGGAGCCATAGATGAATAGTGCAATCATCTCAAAGGTATCTGGTCCTCCAGGGAAACCTTAAGGTAGCTCAACATCAGTTGAGTCGTTTAATCTTTTCTTGAAATACCCACTCTTTGAGGACAGAGGGTGCTGCAGCAGAAAAAAGAAAACTTACACTCAGAACATTTTATGCTACTAAATTCAGTCCTTATTTTCACGTTTCAAGCATCTATAATCTTCTACAAAATTCTGCAGAATGTCGGGAACCCTGCGTTATGGGGGGCATAGTAAAAGTTGTAAAGAGATGATCTTTAATTCCGAAAAGGAAAAAAAAAAACTGATCATCTTAGGTGCCCTTTAAAATCCTTTTCCTGGGCATATGGAATTACAGGCACTCCTACCTAGAGTGAGTTTAGAGTTGAACTATAGTCACACCTTGTGCAGGCTAAATATTCTATCACCAACTCGAACAAGAACAGAAACAGGCAAACCGGTTTCTTGGCTCCTGAAAAAGAAACACCCAATATCAGGATTCAGTATATCTGCAAAGCACCCTAATGATCACCTATGAATCAATCAACTCACCATGAAATGATCTTAATCTTGAGCAAGGCCCTGATGTTAGGTGAAGAGAAAGGACTTGAAGCCACTGAACTATCTTTTGGGCTTGCAACTTCCATTAAAGCTCGTACAGGTGCTTTCAAGCTACTATTTACTGGAAGTGGAATCTGAGGAAGCAGGTAAAAGTTAATCTGACTGCAAGCATAAACATATATGCTTATGAATCTTCCGCTCTTTCAATGGCCATATATGCCAAAAACCTGTCTCAACAATCGAAACAAAGAGTACAAGGAGCTTCTGGAATTCAGGGAACCAGTGGGAATAAAGTAGAATGGAAGAGAAAAAAAGAGGTGGTTTGATTTGCATGTCTACACACATTCGTGCATTGCATACTATAGTCAAAGTCAAATGCACACGAGTGAAACTCGATATCCAAGTTTTTTAAAGGCTTCAAAAACGTTCTCAGTGGAGGGAAGTTGAATTCTTGTGCTACCGTAAATTATTCCTCGGCCAAGAAAATGTGGTCCATTCTCCGCTCGCTGTCCTACGGTTGTGTTTGGGGTGGAAATTTTCAGCCCTTTAAATTTCTACACAATTATAAAATAATCTATCTCTTCTCATTAAATTATAAAATAATATTATAACATTCAATTAAATCTTATTTCTTTACTTTTCCATAAAATATCTATACTTTTTCACAAATCTCAATACCCAACATTTTTATAACTCCAAAATTTCTAAAACAAACACCAACTTGTGACTTGCAAAACAAGCTTTGTTGTATGCGTAAAAGGAACATAATTAATCTGATCCTAGGATCTTGACCGTCTGATTAGTCAACCTCATCTTGCCATGAACTATATTTGTAGAAATGGGATCCTCAACAATTTTTTTGTCCTAATTGCAAGTGTATTCTATTATAAAATTAATATTATACGAAATTTTATACTAATAACATTAAATTATATAAGATCTACTTATTATAAATATCTCTTTAAATTACATCATATAATTAGTATAGAAAATTACAGAAAATCCTTAATCTAGTGCGTCGGGGTCCACTGGTCTCGAGTATGTTATCTCCTACTGGGGTATAATTTCCAAAATATCCACGTGGCCAGTGATCAAAGCAAGGATTTAGTAGTGAAAATGTATATAATAGGCATGGATCCTGTTTGTGGAATAGTAAAGGAATAGGCGGAGAACTCGTGGAAGAATGGAAAGGGTGTATTGGAAAAAGAAAAGGAGGGATGAAACACGGAAAATTGGGCCAAAAAAGGAATAAAATATGAAAAAGCAAGAGATAAAGTGCGGAGGAAGTTTTGTAGCGTATGGTTACAACCAAGACGTCACGGCTTGTTGAAATTTGGGGTTCTTTGGGAGAAGGGGTTTTGCATGCTTTCTTCTCCCAATAACTCTCAATCCCCAATAAAGCAGTTTAAAAATTGTCGTCAAATAACGACGAAACTTGTCTAGAGAGAGACTCCTCCCTCTCTCTTGAATCCCCTCTCCCCTCTTCTGAAAACACTCCACCATCTGTTGCTGTGGCTGGGAAAGGAGCTCCGGCTCCTTCCCCTCCTCCTCTCGCCCATGTTCTCCGGTCACCCTTGTGGTGGCCGGAGTTTCTCTAGTTTTATTTTTGGGTTTATTTTGGTTTTTAGATCCCGGCCTTTCCGGTGGTCGTTGGTGTGCACGGCCTCCTTGGTGGTGATCCTCTCCTTCCGGCGATCAGAACCGGCCCCGAGCGGAACCATTTGCCCTCTTGTGCTTCTCTCCCAGCGGTTTTGGCCGTTTTTCGGAGGACTTGACTTGCCCCGCCGTGATCTGCTCCCCCTGGCGGTCGTTGCTTGCTCTGTCCGGCCTTCCCTTGCCGGCGCGTGGGGGCCACGCGCGGCCGTGGGCGCGTGTGCCGCCTCTGTGCTCGGCGTTTTTTATTTCTGCCTGCTTTGGATGCCGCCGTTTTCTGCTGTTTGGAGCGGTCTCTCCTCTTCCTCCCCCTTGTGCAGCCGGTCTTGACGTGAAGATAATTTCGAAGGAGTCGAATTGCTGCGAAGTGCGCCCTTCTTCTTGCGGAAGCCGCCACCGTCTTGTACGGTGGTTGTGTTGTGTGCGTTGTGTTCCGGCTCTTGTGGCCGGTTTGTGTTGGTGTTTGTTTTGTGTTCTGGCCCTTGTGGTCAGGTTGTGGGTGTTTTGTCTGTGGACCCTCGTGGTCGGTTGGTTCTGGGGTTTGTGTTACGGCCCTTGTGGCTGTAGGTGGTTCCGGCTTTGTAGTCCGGTTTGGTTTCTGGTAGGGCCTTTAGGTCCGATTAGGTCTTTTGCAGGCCTTCGGGTTATTTTTACGTTTTGTTCTGGCTATACGATTCTCGGTTTTTAATATATTTGTTATGTTGCTTAGAAAAAAAAAACTCTCAATCCCGATGATCACTTTTGTATGTAGTGTATGTATATATGTACGTATGGGACACATTGTGACAAGTATTTTCTGAAAAGCCTTTGCCTTTGGATTTCAATTATCTGTACATAAACGCGTATCTGTATTCATCGTGACAATTTTGTGTTCATTACAAATATCTAATACGCTGTGGTGTGGGAAAATCTACGGAAGTTAAAAGTGATCCATTCTGATATCTTTAGAACTCAAGCAATTCAAATTCTTTTAAAGGTAAACTTCATTTTACATCCATTAATTATAAGAACAATGTCATTTTGAAGGTTCAAATTATCAAAATACATCAATATACGCCCTTAGTAATATCCGATTGTCAAAACAGTGCAACATGCCAATTTATAACACGTGTGGCACGATATGTACTGTTGAGTCTTTGTTTAAGATGCACATTGGTGACTTTTGATAGTTCAAAGATATCTATATGACTAACTTGATGGTTTAGATCTCTATACTGACTTTGATCTCGTAGTTTGGGGGTGGAAAATAACTTTTCCCTGCCTTTTACAGTAGGGTAAATAATTTGAGTTTTGATCAACAATACACAGGCTAATCTAAAACGTCAGCACCAACTGATTTTGGACTTCCAAACGCAGTTATGGTTGTCTTGGTCTCAAATAAGCTGCAGAAAGTTAGCTGCTACCAAATTGTTTGAATTTAAGTGCTAACTTTCTGCCAAATCACGCTGCATCCATTTTTGCATATAAGGTAAATTAGAGTTTTATTAGATTTTGTGAAAAAAATAGTGAAAATTTTGAAATATGGTTGAGAGATGTTGAAATTTTTTGAAATTTTATAGAGTTAGTGAAAAAAGGAAAAGATAATTTGAATAAATTTTTTTATGTTTATTGTGATAGAGAGATGATTTGACAGGAAGAGATAACAGATTTTAAAGTTTTATTATTATTAATTTTTTTAATAAAAAAAAAGATAAAATTGTTGTGAACCTCTTAATTGGTGTGAAAATCGAAAAAGTTGAAAATTTTGTAACAAAATTCATGTTTGCATCTAAAAATTCTTAAAATTTCCAAAATTTCAAGAAATTTTCTCCTAGTCCTCCTTGTACTTTCCCAAAACAAAATCCTCCTCGTCAATGTACCAATACCACTAAATGAAAGAGGCTATACAAAAGACTGGTGTCATCAGGTAGAAGCACTACTTATAGTCGCTAAGAGTGTTCTTGTTTATCTTTCTGGTTCCCAGTGGATTTCCTGTTCCACATTGCCAAACAGGGCACGAAACCATAATAGGTTTCAGCAACACTATTGGAAAAAATTGTTACTGGCTACCTCTAAGTATATACACTACTAAGCCATCAAACAATCCGCTCAGTTTCTTCCTCATCAACACCAGAAAAGAAGGGGTCCTTGAGAAGATCAGATGCTGAAGGTCTTGCTCTTGGCTGGGCAATGCACTTCTCAACGAATTCCTTCACTTCTGGATCCATCACCTTGTTCATGGCTTGGGGCTTCACTCCAGATGTCACCTTCTTGTATATCTTGGCAATGCTGTCACATTCGCTGTATGGTATCTCCATTGTCACCATCTCAAGCATGCACATTCCAAAGGAGTATATGTCTACCATCTCAGTATAATCTTCCTCATACAGCTCAGGTGCCATGTACTCTGGTGTCCCTATAATTCAATGTGCTGCGTGGCTCTTTCCTACTATTGCTGCAAACCCCAGATCCCCGATCTTCACCTATATGGAGAAATCGTAATGACCCAGGGTCACAAATTCATAAAATGTCCAACAGAAAATATACTGGAAGAACAGTGTATCGGGAAACCCAATAGATAATTCTTTTTGCACACATAGATCGACATTTTTTGGCTTCTGATTGATGTTCAACTCCTGAACCAAAAGATGCATGGATCTGTATGGATCCAGGAAAGACCAGGACCAGGAATTGCCCTTGAAAACCCGCTTATTTTTTGTTTCAGCAAACCGTTGACATTTTGGTACTTCTATCTCTTTCGAGCATGAAACATGTTGTGGACCTCCTCTTCACTCTGCAGAAACAGGCGGAAGGAAGGTTGATTCATAACAACCACTATGTAATGCTACCTCATCTGACTCACGTACCTATACGTGCGCACACGCACATATTATGGTTTTGCCCATATTCCTTTTTCATCTAATGACAGCCGAAACACACACTATCAGTAGCCATATCCAACCATGCTCAATCAAGATAATGTTTTTTGAGGGTGCGTTTCTGGCATCAACCTAGAGCATTTCTAGTATTTGTGCGTGCAGGTGCATGTATTATGGTTTTACCCATATTCCTTTTCAACCTAATGGCAGCTGAAACACACCCTATCAGCAGGCCATATCCAACCAGGCTCAATCAAAATATCGTATATGGGGGTATTTTCTGATGTCAACCTATAGTGTTTGTCATTTTTCTAATCTCTTACAGAACAGAGAATGTGAGAGTGCCTTTTGCTTGAATCTACATAACTCAATTTATGTCCTTATATAATAAAGAAAAGGAAAGCCAATTTCTTCAGATTGAGAATGCATTATTACCTGGCCAATGTTTCCATTGACGAAGATGTTGCTGCAATTGAGATCTCTGTGAATAATGCATGGTTCATGGGTATGTAGATACTCCAATCCCTCAAGCACCTGCTTGGACCACTTCTTCAAGGCCTTAATGGAAACATGGGGATGCTTCTTCCGGTAATCCCTTAGGTTTCCAGATGTACACACCTCCGTAATGAAATTCAACGTGTTATGCTCATCATTCTTCCAAACACTGTAACAAACAATGATATATTTGTTCTGCAATGTCTGCAACAACTTAACCTCCGAGTGAAGCAGATTAATGAGCGCTGGATTCTCACTGAAATTCCTCAGTTTAACCTGATTCCAGGCCACCTCTATACCTTCCTCCTGATCAAAAGCCCGGTAAACCTTCTTCACAGCACCGGCACCAAGCAGATCACTGTACCGCCCAAACCGTCTAGTTGGATCAACCTCCACAAAGGGTTCGGTATCACGATCAGATGTGTTCGGACTCTCAGCAGGCATCTTCAAATATAAAAAAATAGAACCTGTTGAAGCTAGGAAAAACAAAGGTCTTTCCAAGAAAAGAAAGATCTAAACTATTGGTTACTAACACAACTAATCTCATTTACACCCGTCAGATTTTCAATCTGGTCGAAATGTGGAAGATTCAGGACTAATGATCCAAAGGCTTTTTAGGACACTATCAATCTTATTAACATATCGTTGTAAAAAATTATATGCAGAAGAGTTGGTTTAAGGAAAGAAATAAAGAAATCAAAATTAGAAAAGAAATGGTTTAGCCATCAGCCATAGTAATCGCAAACCTCGATTTCAACTTTGAAGTTGCCCATAGGACCCGTGCATGCAGACTACCCGAACATGAAGACCTATAGTTCCATTTTAACTTCTAATGGTAACATCAGACTGCACGAATTAGCAACAAAAATATCAATTTGGTAACAAAACCCCAGACAATCCAAATTCCTATCTCAACAAGCTCATAATTAATAAATGTCTAAAGCAAAAATGATCAAAATGAGGAATTTCTAGTTCTACATTTCTTTTTGGGTTATTAACAACTGCCAAAAGAACCAAAACGGACTAAACAAATTACGAAGCTCAGATGTAAAATGCATATCGTGGAAACAGAAAATTGAAATCTTTTAACTTAACTCCAAGAATGCGAAAAAACGCCCACTAGAAGCAACTTATGCGCAAAGAAGCTCGGCAAGGCGAGATACGAAGCTTGATTATCAATATCAACGAGTCAGATTAAAGCTCCGATTGCACTAGACGTGAGAGGTATGGATGATCCCGTTGAAAATGCAAAATCATAAGTAGAAACACGAGGGACAAGAAAACAACATAGCGGAAAACGAATCGAGTAGGAGTTAAAATATCAAAAACCACGGTTTTTAGCTTTCTAAGGTTAGTTCAGAGGTAAGTAGAGGTCTACGTATAGGTGTGAGCAGCTACACACACGCAGGGATAGAGAGAGAGAGAGAGAGAGAGAGAACCTTGAAAGCCTGTGAAAAGCGAATCGCTTGGACGCAGAAAGAGAATGTAAGAATTTGACGGTGAAGAGGAGGCTGTTTATGAGCGAGAGAGGGAGAGAGAGGGGAGGGGGTAGGTTTGGAGGCGGGCTTCGTGAGGGAGCGGAACACGGAAGTGAAAGCTGGAAATAAAACGGGCGGGAGGTGGGCGGCGATATTTATACGTGTCACGAAGTGGGAAGCCGTCTTTCATACGGCGTCGTGAAGATTCATTCTTTACATATGAAAAAAAAAACTCAACGACCTGTTTGTGTTGTAAAATTTTTGAGCTGTTAAAATTTTTAGTATTGGGTTCAGTGAAAAAGTGAAGAGAGATAATTTTTTATATTTTTTGTAGTGAAAAGTTATGATATGATGAGAGAGATTATATTGTAATATTTTATTGTGAGACGGTGAAAAATTCAGTAAAATTTTTCATGCAAACACAACCGTACATCTCTCTATCCGCAGGAGCGAGTTTGCCTAATTTCATACGACGTCGTGAGAGATTTCATGAATCCTTACCATTGCCATGTGAGGCTCGTGATGGTATCAAAGAATCATTTCTTCATGTGAGGCTTGCGATGGTATCAAAGAATCATTTACTTCTACCGTGTTCTTGAAAATCTGAGAACTATAAGTAATCAATGGCTGCCTGCCTCCCCATCGAGTCTTGTCTTGAGGTCAGGTGCGAGTTGCTGGGAAGGTAACGGTTGAGCAGAGTTAGTTACCATTCAATTGGTAGCAAAAGGTACATGCAATACCCGTGCCAGAATCCGAACACTGAATCTCAGCACGGCCTTCTATGGTCTTCTAAGGACTTCTGATTCATGCCAGAAGGTGCTGGACTGAAACTTCACATTAATTGCTGAAACATCAGAAGCTGACCGTGTGTTGGCCTTGGTCACCCTCTCTGTCTCTGGATTACCTTTCAGGAGGAAAAACGTAGCGAAAAGTGTTCACATGATGATACAGTAGGTGAATTGAACCAAACAGGATGAGAACGTGACAGGCCACGTGAATTTACCAGATTAATTAAAGTCGGTAGCTGCTTATATTGCTCTAATTCAGGATGAGAATGACACAACGTGCGCGCCATAAAATATTCAATGCATGCTGAGTCTTTTTTCTTCTTCAAATTGTGCTGGGAGATCAAATTAGAGAAGATCTAAGACCCTATAGTGAGAATCTATCAAGATCTTTTTCAATCATTTCAAATTCTGTGTGCGCTGGCATAATCAAGAGTAGGATGATCTGATTTGGAGTCCATCTCCCGACAGAAAGATGCCTATTTATCAAAAAAAGCTGACTTTTAAGTCTTTATCTCATGGTTAAACAGAATGTCTCTAAGTTGGTTGCATTTTCTTGTGACAAGTCTAGAGCTGTATGAAACAGGAGGTATAGCACCACACTGATTCGCGTTCTTCTTTCTAGTCAGATATAAAAGAAATCAAAGGGCCACTACAGTTCTTCCAGTAAGGGCAGGACCTCAAAGTTTTTCAAATACTTATTCAAATCAAAGAAAAGAATCCGCTAAACTCGCTGCGAACATGTTTCACTATTGATAATTTACCTTAGCAACTCAGAACACAAGACACACACAGTGCAACTTAGCACCTTGAAAAACAAGGCTTAAATGCAAACCACTATTATACATGTGAAATTACATGGAGCGGATTCTGAGACCCCAAGGAGTGGAGCGATGGACAAATGAAATGAACTAAATTATCAGTACCAGCAGCCAGCAAGATGTGAATGCACAGACCATCCTGGATGACATTTGGCTGAAAGAGTCTGAACAGAAAAGCTCATATAGGCAGGCTAATTTTACAAAATTACCAACATACTGCTTACTGTATATGTAAGCTAGGCTACATTAAAAACTTCCTCTCAAAATGAAGCAGGTAAAACAAATTTGGGGTATCACTTGGACTAGACGCTTTTAGCCATGGTGTTTTCGTGTCGTCAATCTTATTTGCTGTTGTCTGCAGTAGCTATGAGGAAAGGGGAAAGCATTCACCTAAGAGCAGCCAGCACCAACAAAAACTGGGAGAAGGAAAGAAAGGCAAGTCTGAAGGACTGAAGGTAGATGCTATGAGAGACGGGGAGAAAACCCCTTCTCAAATTTCTATTAGAGAAAGTAGCTGAAGGGCGACAAAAAGAACGATGGTCAGTCTTCCAGTTAAAACTGCGCACAACAAAGCAAATGGCACATTGGCAATCCATTGCATAGTGTTTGCATTCATTATGCTCACTGATCTCATGAACATAGTAAAAAAACACATTCAAATTAGAATATCTATCCCCAAAAACAAGGCAATTAAGTTACAGACAAAACATAATTTCATTACTTCAAGTATTGAGTCAGTATACACAAGAAAGAAAAACAGAGTATCACCAAGGAGCATTTGAACCCTCTCTAACAGAAGGTGACCTGGAACTCATACTCCCATCTCTGCCAAACCTTGACACGCTCCTTCCGCTTTTAGGAGTAGCCAAGCCAGGGCTTGCACCACGGTAACTGGCACGGAGAGTTTCATCAACGGTAGACGAAGACTTCGCAATTGCATTCCTAACAAACTTCTGCGCAGCAGTCGAGAGTGTCCTCACACTCGGACTGGCACTTCCTCCTCTAACAGGGGATGGCAATGGAGGCTTTTCAAACATCTTTGACCTCTCCCTCACCTTGCGTGCAGCAACCCTCGACAGTGAATGAGCCTTCTCATCCCTTACAGGTGGTTGTGGAATCTTATACTGAGGCCCATCACCACTACCCCCAATATCAATGGGCGTCTCCTCGGGCTCCAACCTCAACGGGGTACCTTCAATTTCACCCCAAGTTATAAATGGTGACTCATCAACCCCTGGTGCAGGTGACGGAGTCCTAACAAAACTATATCCATTCTCAGCTTTCTTTCCAGACTCCACATAGAACGGATTTGGGGTCTTCCTTAAATCATCCAAATCATACTTCTTTGACTTATCCCCATTTCTGTCAAACATCGGGAGTGGAGTCGCCCCTGCCACTGGTGTATAAAGCACCTCAACCTTCCCATCATCTTTTGGTCTAGTATCCATCAGTTTACCATGAAATCTCGTATTGGCACGACTAATTTCCTTTGTTAGGCCCTTCATCCTAACTGCCCGTTCCTCCTCTGTCAATGGGGCCTCACCTCTATCCGCTGGATGGTACATTAACAAATTCTTTGCCGTATACTTCCACCCTTCCAACCTACTCAGTGGTTGGTCCGAGGTACCATATCCATCGGTAGTAATTCTCTCCCTCTTGACCCCCTCAATTGCCTCAACAGCTTCTTCTTTTTCACCTTCTAACAAGTACCCATATCTCTCTTTCCTCTTCCTATTCACTTTCTCTATAATCTTCGAAAAACTATCATTGTCCTCGCTTGTATGCCGCCTAAAGAACTCGTCTAATGTCAAGGACACGTCGGCCTCGCCCTTATTCTCGTTATAATTGCCACCACCGGAAAATTCCCTATCGGAAGCATTCAAATTTGTTGTGGTTTTTGGGGTTTTAACATCGAATTCATCAAAAGGAGTGAAATTTCGTGCGAATGTAGACCCGGGTGTCTGAGTTTTGCCGTGGGGGTTAGGATTGTTTACCTTTCCGCTGCGACGCTCCATGATCTTCAACTGGGCATCGCGAATTCGGATGGGATCTCCCGTCTTGATCGCCTCGAGCCAGTCGAGCCGGTCTCGGAGCTTCGAGATGTCCGGGAAGAAGTCTCGCTCGATAATCTTCTCAATCGCGGCGACATAGCTGTCTTCGTCGAGCACCTTTGAGTGGTTCCTGGGGATGCTTGAAGGATTGGAATTTCCACTCGTTTGGAGGGTAATATCAGAAATTGCGGAGGATGAAGGGGAAGAGAGGTGCCGAGGAGAGTGACCCGGAGACAGAAGCATGTTGAAGAACTAGGTTGAGGATTCGATTGAAAATCGAGGGATTGAGGCTTGGGAGCTTCTGATACGGAATAATCGGAAGGAAATTAGGGCTTGGGTTAGGGATTATGGCGGTGATGGTCTTTGAGACTTGAGAGGACCTCGTTTTGACGAAGCGCGTGGGCAACCATTTTACTAATTTCTACTATTGCAATTATGTCCCTAGAGTTTTAATATATTGCAATTGTTTCCCGCCGAACGCCACGTTGAACTCCTGGTCAAACTGAGCGCCTGTGCCCAACCGAAGCCAAACTACTTACAATGTACCACGCCACAGGCAATAATTCCTCTTTCGAGAGTCGAACCTCGTCTTCCCTCAACTCGGATTAGACTTCGAAAACTCAGAGCTTCCACTCGCTCGCCTTCTCTCTCTTTCTTTCTCAGTGGACCTCACACCCGATCACAGGTATCTAGGGACTGTAAATTTGGAACTCTGAGATTGGAGGTTTGATTTTTTGCTTTTTCTAGTCGGAATTGGAGCTTTTTTAGCTCGTGTACGTCCTGTTTGCCTGCCGAGAAAATGAAAAATTGGTGACCTTGAATTGCTTTGTTTGCGTTTCCATTTTCATTTTAAAGTACAGAGTAATCTTGGCGTCTATTCGACTGCGAGACTAGTTAGTAGGAGTCTTAAAGAGTGGTGGATGGATGATCATTTTTCTTGTTTTGTTTTCACTTTCTCCATTGTTTCTCAGCAGCCAGAGATGGGGTTTAGGATTAGTCAATTTTGTTATTTTTTATGCTCTGGGTGATTGTTAGATAATATCAAATCATGTTTTTAATTTTGAAAAAATTCTTGGAAAATGAAGAGAAGAATTTTGGGTTTTTATTCCCCGAATTTTTGTGGAAATCAATAAATACAAAAGGACTTTGAACGATGCTATTATAGTAATAGTGTGAATTTGGTTACATATGGACAACCAGGCTTTAACTTTGGGACTTTCAGTAAACACGTATGAGCAAGGCCTGCCATAGTCTAAACTCAGTTTCTGGGATTTTGATGGTACTGGTTCTACGTTGTTGTCACTCTTCTTCCCGTTTCCCGAAGGTTTGTTCGGTTTTATTTATGGTAGTTCGTCGTATAGTCTCCATAATGTTGGGTAGGGCTGCTTACGTTGCCGATGAAGCTGACCAAACTGGCACCGGACCTTGGTCATTCTCTGGTGTGGTTTCTGTTTTAGCGGAACAGCAATTAGAATCTCACAATTTTCCTCCTTGGTGTCTTTTTTTGTTTTTTGGGTTTTGGGAATCTTCAGACATCAGACCTCAAACCTTTAGTTTCTGCATTCGCACTTGGTAGTCACAGCCTCACTTGATCGAACAGCCCTCAGTATAATCTGAAGATTACCTGCTCACTCTTCTCAATTGACTGCTAATTTTGAATATCTTCCGTGCTTGGTAAGTACTGAGTTTGACATGGTATATGTAATTTACTTTTTTTTGGTATTGTCAGGTTTAAACAGCTGGTGGCGGGTGGGGTTTGTTCATGCCCAAGTTGATCAAACAGTAATGACACCCTGAGTTGAGAAACCCAGCTTTTCTCAGGTTCACATGGTTTCTTTGGTGAAATGTGCACAAGATGAAGTTGCTTCTGAAGAATTGCAGCAGAGGCATGGCTCTGGTGGTGGAATTGCATCGCAGCCCATGCCTGATGTCAGACTTCTGTCACAAGAGAACCGCGATAACGAAATTCATGCAAAACGAACAGAGCAAGAAGCAACCACTCCCTCTTTGTTCCCTGAGAAAGCATCTCAATTACCTGATGCTGCAGTCCCAACAATGCAATCAGATCAAGAAGGAAGTACTTCCTCTATAATTTTGGAGAAGGCTTCGCTGGCACCTGATACCGGTATCCCTATGTTGCAATCTGGTCAGGAAGGAAGCACACCTTTTATAATATGCGAGAAAGTTACAGAAGATGGATATAATTGGCGAAAATATGGACAGAAGCTGGTTAAAGGAAACAAATTTGTAAGGAGTTATTATAAATGCACACATCCAAACTGCCAGGTGAAAAAGCAACTCGAAAAGTCACATGATGGGCAGATTACAGATACTACTTACCTTGGTCAACATGATCATCCCAAACCTCAACTTAATGTCCCTGTTGCTGTTGGTTTTGCTCTGTCCGTCATAGATGAAAGACCAAATGAGCCATCTTTAACTGGTATGGAAGGTGAGGAAGATACATATTGGTGATATCTAGTCTTGGTCCATATATGTCAAATCCTTGATCTGTTTTATGGCCTCATCTTATGAAGATAAATCATTCATTGAGCATGGCCAGACACCTAAACAAACGGAGCCAGTGGATGACCCTACACGTCCAACAGTGGCAGTAAGTGATAATGTGAAAGGTGCGCTTTCACAAACAAATAGGATGAGGGATGTGGTTGATGAAGATAATGATGATGATACAGACTCAAAAAGACAGTATGTTAATGCGCTAGCTACTTTAATTTTTTTTTCTTGGGAGTATGTGATCTAACCTTTTCTTACTACCAAAATCCAAAATTACTAAACAGGAAAAAGGAAAATGGTAACATTGATGCTGTTCCAGCGGACAAGCCAACTGGTGAACCACGTCTTGTTGTTCAGACTTTGAGTGAGGTTGATATTGTAAATGATGGGTATCGCTGGCGTAAATACGGGCAGAAATTTGTGAAAGGCAATCCAAATCCAAGGTATTTAACAATTCTGTTCAGGTCACTACCTGCCTTACGTCTGTGCTCATTGCTTATGGATTTACCCGAAATGTAAGATCTTGTCAGTCTAATTTCACTTATGATACATCTGTTTATAAAAAGTTGTCTGGTCTTTCTGTAATTTTACTAAGCATGGGAAAGGGAGAACAAAATTTTATCATTGTGCTTACTACAACTACTTGGCGTCATCAAAATCTTAATGAATTTGCATCACCAACTCATCCTGGGGAGATATTTTCACAATATATGCCCGTTCTGAGCTGGGCACAAATGCCCTAATTTGTCTTGGAGTCTGGTGGTACAATCCGGAATCTCTAAAATATCATAAAGCCATTACCTGAAATAGCATCATTTTCCTGTGCCGTTCCCATTTACGCTTGGTATAACACTGTTTTCTCATGCAGTCCAAACCTATATTAAACCCATTATTGTATTCTGTAGCAATTTTTTTTCGTTCTTGTAATTCTCATGCCTTGGTTGAGAAATTGAAAGGATGAGATTCTGGACTGTTTGTATAAATCCTCGGTAAAGGAGGAGCTATAAATTCAATCTACTATATCATCTGCAAACACTTTCAAACCTAATCTTTGCTGGTGTTTTAATTGGTTTCACTTCTTTGGCACCTATTTCACGTAAATATGTTGTGAAATCTATGGCATCTGTATACTTAGCCATTGTCTTGTATTAGATCTTCTTAGGTACTTGGTGGATCATCCCTTGCAAGAACGTACTTTATATCATCTGTACTTATAAAAAAAAAATGTATATCATCTGTCACATCATCTTTTTTCTTTCCCGAGGATTGGGCTATTATTGGGATAGTTTCACATATATGATTTTATGTCTATGCCTGTTATCTTATAAACGATTCTTTCTGTTGGATTAGTGGTATTACTTTGCATTTTAAGTTTTGATCCGACTCTAGTTCTGCACTCATATTATGTAGGAGTTACTATAGATGCTCAAGTCCTGGATGCCCTGTTAAGAAACATGTGGAGAGGGCATCGCATGATCCAAAAGTGGTTGTAGCCACATACGAGGCACAACATGATCATGATATGCCTCCCGTGAGAACTGTTACCCATAACGCAGCCGGGCCAAATGTTTGCACAACTTCACATAATGGTGAGGCAGGCTCTAAATCCGAGAACATCGATGCTGTCTGCCTTGATATGGTCGTTCATACCAGCTCAGGTCCTGAATTTAAGTCAAAGGAGCAACTAAATGGCGAGTCAAAGATTGAATCAGGAGTAAGTAGCCTTCATGACTTCCATGTGGTTGCCCATTCTAGTTTTGCTCCAAAGGAAAAAGCAAATGAGCAACTGAATGGCAAGCAAAGTGCTGAGTCAAGTACTAAATCAGAATCTGAGGAAAAACGAACGACTAAATCAGAAGGTGATACTGTTTGCCTTGATATGGTTGCTCATGAAACTCCAGGGCTGGAGACTAATATAAATGAGCGACAAACACCTAATGAAGAACCTGTGCAAAGCTGACTCATGATACTCTGGCTGGAGCAAGTTATAAATTCCCGTGTAAACTTTCTTGTCAGGGATCATCGCGTGCATGTGATGAGTAGGGGGTTTTCGTACATTTTTCTTGGGTTCGGGTGGGTTGGGGACTTGTGGGCAGGAAAATAACAGATGAGGTCGATGATTTCTATGGGTCAAATAACAACACGTGTAGATTCTTCCCATGTATATATATATGAACATGATTGCTAGTTTAATGTGTTCTGAAACAATGCTTTCTATCTTTTTTTTTTCTGTAACTATCTACTGTTTAATATCTTCCCTTGTTTCATGCATTAAGATCTATTTCTAAAAGAAGGGAAGATAGTCCTAACCCTGCAGTGGGCAAAATCAACACTGATCTGGCAGGCTTGGTCCTGCTCTCAAATTTGCCTAGAAAAAGACAAAAAAATTACCCAATCTAACCACAGGACCATTAGGCTTTGTCCGCGCGCGCCTCTAAAGATAGAAGGAATTGCAAAAGATACAATTGCCACTACCAATATTTAACTTGGAAAATAAAATTTATGTGGAATTACGCGAAGTACATCCATGAGGAAACCAGCCATTGCCCCAGATATCAGCTACTCTCAGCTCCCAAACAAAAAAATTCAGGGCATTACGAATGGTCCAATTGAAAATGGCCAGTCTGATTACAAAACATAGAAAATGGCCACTGTCGACTTATAATTGGTGCACTCCTGAAAGCACCTTATTTATCTGTTGTCAGCAGCCAGCGGAATAAAAAGGGACAAAAACTTACATCTTCTACCCCAACTTTTGGCTCTGATCCTAAGAAATGGCATCAATTGGTACCCAGTTTTCACTTCCATGCACAAGAAGCAACCAAATCTCTGTTCATCCAACCAAGATAAAGGGCTCCATCTCTTTCTTGAAGCCTATATTTGTCACAGTAGTTTTCCAGCAGCCTTTTAATGGTGGAATTCACCAAGGAACTTAAAGGGTATGGAGTAAATCCAGCCATTTTGAACCGCAGCCTCCACTTGCCAAGAAGTTCATGCCTTTCTACCCTCTCAGGCCCCTCGCAGGCTATTATGTTAACCACCTCCCTTGCCAAGCAGTGTTGCTCGACATTGATCCGCTCCTTGTGCTCCCTCGGAAGGGTCACATCAATGGACTCAAACATAGCCGTGTAGTAATTCAGTGTTTCAAGGAATCGGGGATAGAATGCAGCAGTATTTGTGTTAGATTCTTGTTCAACAAGGGTCACCACCTTTGGAGACAGGCTCTTGACTAGCCTCAGTACCCTGTCCCGATGGTTCTCGGTGCTAACACTCTCATCAGGCATGTGGTGTAGCACAAAAGCAAAGTTCACAGCAAGAGCTTCCCCAGGTCGAATCCCAAGATTCTCCAGCTGAACATCACAACCAGCCATGGCTGCAGCATGAAACTCAAATGGCACCTTAAAGGACTCTGCAAACTTAGATAGCCTCTTTCCCACAATATTTAGTCCTCCTCCACGAGCATAAGCTGACATGGAATCATCAATACCTGTTACACGGATGTGGGGTGGCCCACCAGGCCTAGCTGCAAAAGCCTGGATTAAAGTGAACCATTGACTCCCCTGAGCAATTTGGAAATCAATGATGTGAACTCTGTTTTCATCCTTCATGGCTTCTGCAATGGCTCCGTTTGCTGACATATAGCCAAACTTAAAGTAAGGGCAAACTTCATAAAGAATGTGCATGTAAGAGAGGAGTTCGGCACTTGCAGGTTCGTTACATTTCAACGCTTTGCAAATGTTACTACCTGAGGAGGCCAACCGTGCAACAAGCCCTTCCAACATGTACGCTCCCAACCTTTGAATGGGCTCACCAGTAACCGACACCATTTGACGTAATTCATCCATCAACCATTGTGCCATTAAAAGCTCACTGTCTGACACTGCCTTGGCACAGAAAATGAGGATCTGCTTTATATCCCTATTAGAAATTGCCTCCATTATTTGTCTCCAGCTGTCCATTGCCAGTGAGGTATTGTTTGTGCCATTCTGGAATTCATGGCTCTCAAGAAAAAAGGAATCAGGACCCAGCATTGCAGTTTCCAGTTCTTTCAGTTTGTGCTTGAAGTCATTTTCTTCATCAGTTATGCAGGATCCACTAATTGGAGAGCCATAGGCATTGTCAGGAGAATGGCGCTGGTCGGCGGGGTATGACTGAGAATCTTGCTGCGACATTGGGCTTCCATTGGGTGAAAAACTGACAGTTGATGGGGAATTATAAACAGCATAGCTACCATTTGCTGAGGACTCCAACGTGCAGTACCGTCCGTAGGAATTCTGACCTGAGAAGTTTGTCCCTGGGTTCCTCTCATTGTGATGTAGTTGGTGGTCAAATGTAGGAAACTGAGGCAAGCAGTAGGCCTCAACTTCTCGAATTGGTTGGTAGTACAATCCATTTGACATGCCTGAACTTCTGTGTGGCTGTGATGCTTGCATTGACGAATAATCTACTAACAGAGTTCTCAAGATCCCTCTCTACTTGTCAGACTGCACTGTACTTGGAAATCTGCTTTGCCAGAAGGTGGCCTATTGTACCTGTTATTCGGTATTCATGGCTGCAAAGTTGAAAGCTCCAGATTTCCTTTCGTACCACAGCTCAAAATCTGTATGACATAACAGAACGAGGTTAAACCATTGCAGCAACCACATAAATTTTGTCAAAAATTTCAAACAACTCCTCTGTAAACAACATACATACTAACAGAAGCTCTGCCCGGACTAACAGTCACGAAATCATATCCTAAAAATAAGAATAATGAATACCAAATCACATGCATGGAATTCTGGGTTAGTATATCTATTTAAGAGGTTTCGCAGATGAAGTCTAGAAACTCAAATTTTTTATCCTGTTCATGTTCATAAAAGTTCTATGCTTAAGTATTGAAATTTTTAGAATTCTGAATACAAGTTGAAAATTTGTGCATCTCGACATTAAACACAATTATCACAACACACATGATGCTATTACCATTTTATAGGTAATTCTTTTTTCTTTTTCTCTCTCCATGGTAATCTTAGCCCCCATACCAAAAATCAAAGCCTTCCTTATCTTATAGATCTAGTCCAAATAAGAAACTAACATTCAAGTAGGAAAATAAACAATCAAATAACAGGTAAATTGCAAGCTTTCACAAACCATGAGTCCAATTAGTTATCGATAATACACTACTCGTTGAGAGAAAATAAAAAACAAAAGGTGACTACAGGGTTGA
Organism: Myrica gale; assembly: GCA_963930655.1. Taxonomy (NCBI): domain Eukaryota; kingdom Viridiplantae; phylum Streptophyta; class Magnoliopsida; order Fagales; family Myricaceae; genus Myrica; species Myrica gale. The sequence goes on from OZ005598.1 coordinate 30,976,364, forward strand.
AGTTTCAAAGAATATCAGAAATGACTGATGCAGGTGACAAGTTGAACAACAGATCATAAGAAGTCTATAAAACGGATTCACAAGTGAAAACTGGAAAGGTACATGGTTCTAATTTCTCTGTTATCCCAACTATGGTAAGCTGCTTCCCTCAATCTCCATTAGAAGTTACCACATCTCTTTTAACTCAAAACATTCATCAACTTTGTTAACAATCATAATAGCCACATAATGGATAAGAAACTCGCCAATTAAATACATCAAAAAGTATTCTTACAAAACAATGAGCAACTTGAAAGGGAATAATATTTATAAACGATCTAGTAAAGTTCAGCACATTTTTCGACAGAGAAATGAAATCCTACAAGATCAAAAAATAATTCGCAGCATTTCATCCACCAATTCATCAGCGATCCTACCCGGATAAAAATTGAAGGGCTTCATTCCAAGCCACGACACTATCAAACTGCAACACTTTCCATATAACAACCCCACCACACAAGAAAAGGAAGAAAAAAAAAACACATGTGCCTCCACCCAGTGATAGCCTCATAAACAGGCAACACCTTCTTGAAAAATAGAAAAATGTTCAATCAACAAACAACATCCGCACTAATAATCTTATTCCTTGAAGTGGTCTTCTAATCCCACCCCCACCCCGCAATTCCCACGCGCACACACGAAGACAACAGGCACTGGCAATCCAAGTAAGAGCCAGTTAAAGGGAGAAAAGAAAAAAAGGTTCAACCTTCAATCTTAGGTCTTGAACATAAACTCAATAGGAAGAACGAAAAGCAAATAGAAAAAAGCAAAATTGTGCACGATTACCTTTAAAATCCCTCACCACGGCATTTTCTTCTTCGCTCACTTTCTTTTAGTGTTTTCGTTTCTTAGTTAAGTATTACCAACCCGTTGCAGCAATGCTCAAACATGTGCAAGAAAAACACATGGACATTATATTTTGTCGATAGGAAATGATTTCCAAATACTGGCTAACACCAAAGGAAAACAGAGGACTCAAGGGGAGAACAACAGCAAAGGAATACAGTTCGAACAACAGTTAGGATTTCAACATCATATGAGTTGTTGTCAAACCCACCTTACTCGAGGAATTTCAAGGTTGGAATTCAATTCTCGGACCAGAGTCTTTCAGAGAGAGAGAGAGAAAGAGAGAGAGAGAGGGGGGGAGCAGAGTCCATAGTCGAAAGAACCCACCCGCGGACTATTAAAAAAAAACTAGATTGTCAAAAGCCCCGTGTTTATATTAAAACTACGTAACTACCACTTTCATGTGCTTAAAAGACGGTTAATCTCACAGGAAAAATACTTAATACAAATTTACTTATTACCTAATGGCAGCGAGTACTCTGAGAGTATGAATTAGGCACATATTCAAAGATTTAAATATTATTTATATAAAAAAATCTTTATTTAAATAAAATGCAGATTATTTAAACACAACTTGTGAGAATATTGTAATAAATTCGACCTAGTAAGAACAAAAAAAAATACTTAATATATTACCACTACAGAAGCACAAAATCACGAATTTGATCCAAACAACTTTACTTTTGTCAAGAGCACCCTTGCCACGTCAAATGCAAGCTAGTGGTAACTACCACCACAACCATTATCGTAGGACTTATTAATTAGGTAGCTTTCTTGTGAAAATAAACCTAGACATGCTGCCACCAATAGGCTCATGGCATAATTCTTTTTCTTTTTTGGTCTCTTTTTCCAATAAAATAGAAAGCAATATATGGTTTATTTTTAAGAGGCTGTTCGGTTTGGGTGTATTTTGAGAATTTTTAGGTAATGTTAACTTTATTAGTACGCGTGTTTTAGTTATTTTTATGTAGTGTTAATAATGATGTTTGGTTGTAGAATATTTTGTATTCTGAGAATTTAAAAAAATCCTGAGAATTTTTGTATACCGAACAACCTCTTAGAGTCTACCTTAGAATGGTGTTCATACTGATGTGTTGAATAAGTTGGGTCAACATGTTCATACTGTTGTATTTAAATGATTTGGGTCAGTCAGTTTGAAGTTTATGTTTAAATTAAAAGGACAAGCGAGTTGGATATTATATGCATGTCAATGATAATTTATTTGCTTGTCGTTTTGGACAAAGAAAATTGAGTTGGTATTAAATAATTCATTCAATTAGTGCCATGTTTAATGAAGCCGTACCTAAACCATTACACACATTTATATTTATTTCTGAAATAACCGTCTGGTACAGTCGCTGATGCAAAGCAGTTGGTTGGTGACTGAGATGTTGATTTAAAAAAGTCATTCTTCGAGTTCAAGTTTATGTTTGGAGATGTTCGGTTAGATGGTATTGTGAGAATTTTTAAGTGATGTTAATTTTATTGATATAGATGCTGTAATTGTTTTTAGGTGATGTTAAAAAATATGTTCCGTTTGTGTGTCCTCATGATTTAAAAAATTCTTAAAATGCAAAACAAACGAACATGTCCTTTCAAATTTGATAACAATAGTTATCCTTATGAATGTTTTTCGTTCTATCTATCGTGTTTCTATTATTTTTTCTTTGGATTAAATATATTTTGCTCTCTTATTTTTAGAGTTATTTATACTTTGCATATCGATGTATTATTTTTGATACATTAAACCTCTTATTTCTATTTATTGAGAGGATGATACTCATTTTTTTATTATTAAGACCTCAATATGAGGTATAACGTCTCAATAGTTGTGGTGAGATGTTAGGAATATGATGATGGGTCGGTAGTAGTGATACTCTTAACATATAGGGTTGAATATGTTATCTTATTCCATCTCTTTTAAGAATGTGGTAGAAGCCTGATTATATATTCCCCAAGTTGTCATTTAGGCTATTACGGTCAATTGAATTTGAGGGCTTTATGGGCTAATTTAATACTGGGCGTCGTTGTTTATGGAGGGGGTAATACTGCAGTTCTGCTAAGAACGGGAGGTTCTTTTGGGGATTGTGGGGTCTTTTCTAGTGTCTGCCACTGTGACCCACACGGCGTTGCAGTAGCAGAGAACCTTTGTTAAAGAAAGGCAGAGATGACGTTGGAAGAAGTGCCTTCCACTCAGCTAACATGGCAACCCTTTCTCTGTCCGAGTAGCCTCATCTCATCTGCAAATTGCCCTTTCAGCTCCAGTATCTTTATTTTATATAAATCCATACTCTACTGTCTTCCGTATAATATTCCCAAGTTGAGTTGATCCTTCTTTCTAGAAGAACCATAATTTAATGAAGAAGTTAGAAAAAACAAGAAAGCCGTGAACATCGAATTCTTGAAGCTGACATGGTTCCTTGCTTTGAGAGATTAATAATCCGCTGATGTAATCCTTCCTTTCCTAATGAGAAAAAAGGAATCTTTTTTTAGAAACTTGTGGCACACGGCCCACACTATTAAGGTGATGTTTGTCAAAATTTTCAATAAACTAAACACGTTTTAAAATTTTTAACATTTATATACACTTCAAACATTTCACAAACACCAATAGATCTCAATATCTAAAAAAATCCTAAAATTTTGGAAATATTTCCTGAAATATCAGCAAACAAACATCCCTTAAGTTCCTTTGTGGATTATTCAGCAAAAAAAAAAAGTTCCTGTGTGGATTTACCATTTGGAGTCTACCATATGTATATGTAGGGTTATTCGTAAGAGAGAGAGAAATCTCAGTGCTGTATTGAGACACAGTCAGCTGTCAAGTCCTCTGCCATCTCAGTATCACAACATTCATTTCCAGTTCAGCCTTTCATAACCTCCTCTATGCCAAAGCCTTCTACAGTATTCTCTAAAGATTCGGCAGTTGCATGATATTGATGTCCTGCATGCTCCTAGGCGATAGAATATTATTTTGTTAAAAGTTTATTACGTGGTTACGACACCTGTTTATATATATTACAGTTGTACGCCAAATTCATTAATTAAGAATAGACACAATTCTTTGAAATTCTTCTTGGTATCAGTGCCTTGAAGGACTTGCGTCCATGGTTGAACCACCTCTAGAAAATCCTCTCCTACCACCTGTATCAAGTGTTGTTTCTACAACCACTCCTCCATCCTCTAATACTGCTCTTTCTTCTTTTCCTCACTTGGTGACCGTCAAACTCACCAATGATAACTACCTATTATGGCGTACCCAACTCCTTCCTTACTTCAATGGGCAGCGGGTGTTTGGTTACATCGACGGTTCTAGTCAACCTCATACTCAGTTTCTTTCTGATAACCTCACCATCAACCCTGTCTTCCTCAACTGGTATCAGGAAGATCAACTTATCCTTAGCGCCATTATTTCTTCCCTCTCAAAACCTCTCACTGCCCAAGTGATTGGACAACCCTCTTCATGGTCCGCTTGGCTTACTCTTGAGAACCTCTTTACCTTTAAGCCGCAAGCCCGTTTGGTCCATTTACAGTAACAGCTTGCTACTCTTCATAAAAACTCGGATTCCATTCCAGTTTATTATAACAGAGTCAAGCTCATTGCTGATACACTTGCTGCCGCTGGAAAATCTCTCTTTGACACTGACCTATCTCTTGGCCGGTTTGGGGTTTGACTTTGACTCCTTTGTTACCTCGATTACAATTCGAGTTGACCTAGTTTCTCATGATGCACTATTCATCCATCTCATCATGCATGACAGTAGCACAGACATTTTTCTGCAAATGTCTCCACCAATAAATCTCTTCCTCATCTTTTACCTCAGCCCAACTCAGGTTGTGGATTTCAAAGGCAGCGCGGCCGTGGGTACAAAGGCAATCGTGGGCGTGGTGGTGGTGGTCCACCTCCTCCCTTTCCTGACAACATACCTGTTTTTCAAGTATGTTTCAAGCCCGGTCATACTACTCTTATCTGCTACAATCGTTCCAATCAGTCATTTCAGGCTCCACCTCCACCTTTGGTTTCAATCAGTAATTACACCTGGCACCCAACCACCTTCCTCTGCTCCTGTGGACTCCACCTGGTATCCAGACATAGCTGCCACCAACCATATGACCGTTAATTTTCACAATCTCTACCTCTCTTCTCAGCCTTACACTGGTGATGAACATGTTCGTATAGGTGATGGTTCCTCATTACCTATACAAAACACTGGCAGCACTTCTTTTCATACTCTTTCTCGTTCTTTCACTTTATCTAATTTACTCTATGTTCTCTCTCTCACTAAAAACTTAGTTTTTGTTCATCAATTCTGTATTGACAATCATGTTATGTTTTAATTTCACTCTGATTGTTTCCTTGTGAAGGATACACTCACGGAGGAAATTCTTCTTCAGGGCACCACTAGAAACAGTCTCTATGATTTTCCTACGTCTGCTTTTGTGTTTTCTGCCGCACCAGTGTCTCCTACCGCTTTTATTGGTGAACGTGTTTCTCTATCTGCATGGCACCATCGCCTGGTCACCCATATTTTCTCATAGTTCAGTCTGTCTTGCGTCGTTTTCAGCTTCCAGTGCTCTCATTTGATACGTCTGTCTGCTCAGCCTGCCATACTATGAAGAGTCATGCCCTTCCTTTCAACAGCTCATCATCTCACTCATCTGCACCTCTTTATCTTGTGCACATAGACCTATGGGGACCATTGCCAGTCTTATCTTCTTCTGGCTTTCGATATTATGTAGTTTTTGTTGATGACTTTAGTCGCTATACCTGGTTATATCCTCTTAAATACAAATCAAATATTTATTCTGTTTTTATCACATTTTAAAAACTTGTTGAGAATATTTTTAATACTCGTATTAAGTATGTCCAATCTGACTGGGGTGGTGAGTTCCAATCTCTCCATAAATATTTTTCTGAAACGGGTATCCTCCATCGTGTTTCATGTACTTACATGCCTCAGCAAAACGACACAGCAGAGAAGAAACTCCGTCACATTGTCGAGACAGGTCTCACTCTCATGGTTCATTTTTCTGTCCCTCACCGTTTTTTGCCCAAGGCCTTTCACACAGCGGTCTATTTGATTAATTGCATGCCTTCTCCTACCATTGGTCGCCGATCCCCCTATTTTGTCCTTTTCCACACTCATCCTGACTACCTATTTCTTCGCACCTTTGGTTGTTTTTGCTAGTCTCACCTACAGGCCTACACCCATAACAAATTTCAGCCACAGTCCCTTCTCTGTGTTTTTTTGGGTTACAACGCCTTACACAAAGACTACCTCTGTCACCACATCCCAATAGGTCACACTTATATATCTCGACATGTCCTTTTTTATGAGGGCTCCTTTCCGTTTCACACCTCTTCTGTCCCTTGTACACCTCTGCCGCCTCAACTTGCTCTCTTACCTTTCTCACGCAATATTTCAGATTTTACCTCTCCTGTTGTTCCCGATGTGGACCCTCCCGTGGTCCGGTCCCAACTTTTACAGCATCTTCACCTCCCTTAGTTACTCCCGAGTGTCCCTCTCCTTCACCCTCTCATATAACCTCACCTCCTCCTCCACCACGTAAAGTCATAACTCGTTCCTCACACAATATTCAGTGTCCTAAGATCCACACAGATGGAACTATTTCCTGGCCACCTCATGCCAATCTCTCCTATGTTTCTCTCATTCCTGAGGAACCTTCTTCATTTACATAAGCATCCAAGTTTCCGGAGTGGCGTCATGCAATGCAACTTGAATTTCAAGCAAACCACACATGGACCTTTGTGCCTCCTTCTACTTCTAACAATGTTGTTGGGTGCAGGTCCTTAGAACGCCGGAAGGCCCGTCTTGTGGCCAAGGGCTACCACCATTACCTGGGGTCGATTACACAGACACGTTTAGCCCTGTTGTCAAGCCTACTACCGTGCGGCTTGTTTTGTCTCTTGCTGTTACTGCTCATTGGCCCATCCGTCAGTTGGATATTCAAAACACATTTCTTCATGGGAGATCACCGAAACTGTTTTTATGTCCCAGCCTCCTGGCTTTCATCATCATGACCTTCCAGATCATCTTTGTCATCTTCATAAGGCCTTATACGGTCTGAAACAGGCACCCTGTGCTTGGTTCTATCGCCTAAGTCGCCGCCTCCTGGAGATCGGTTTTGTTGCCTCTCAATCCGACTCATCTATGTTCCTCTACGTTCGGCCTGCACTCACCATGTATGTTCTGGTTTACGTCTACGACATTGTCATTAACAATTCAAGCTCTTCCATTATGGACACTCCCATTGCCACTCTTGCTTCAGATTTTTCGGTTAAAGACTTTGGTGCTCTTTCGTATTTTTTAGGTATTGAGGTGCATCATTCTGACACTAGGCTTATTCTTTCCCAAAAGAAATACGTCCAAGATCTTCTTCTTCGGTCCACCATGTCCTCTGACAAGCCTATTTCCTCTCCTCTGGCTTCTACTACTCAGCTTTCCGCTCATATTGGTGATCTGTACTCTGATCCTACTAGTTACCGCAACATGAAATAGTTCAGTGAAAATGACCTCTAATGTCATCTGAAATGATTCAGATTTGCTTTGTTTGTTTGTATCTCAATGGCATTTGGCTCGAGAGCCGACAGTCACAATCTCACCGATTTCCTTTTTTAAAGGGTATTTTCCAAGAGAAAGCAAAAAGTTATATTTGGCACAAACGAGATCACATGAGAGTTTGAAAAGCTTATTAGATACAGATGTTCATCTCTGTTTTTGGTCTCTTTTTTACGTGCTTAAGACCTCCCAACTGACCGTTTCCAGACTCCAGTAAAGGAAATTAAACGTTTACATGTTCTGCAAATGTCTCCGAGATTCATGGAGGAAGAGGCATAAACAAGTTCAGTGAAAATCACGTTGCTGGAGAAAAAAGAGTTCAATGAAATCATGTCAGATAGAAACAGAGGAACAAGAAATAATGTTAAAGTATGAAATGATCTTCACCCATGTCCCATTAAATTGGGAAAATGAAAAATAACAGAGAGAGAGAAAGAGAAGGACAAGGCCAAGCCTATGGAGCTCCCCAGACCCGCCAGCCTAAAAAGGAGCCTCGTACCAAGGGACCAAAAAGACATGAATGCGCGCATGGTTTCCTGCTACAAGATTTTGAGGTACAAGCAGTAAGTCCAAGTTCACATCCCATGTTACTTAGAAAAAAAAAAAGGTCCAAGTTCACATAATGAGACCTTGACTTTGTATGCACATTTACCTGTCATCACGCCGACCATGTTAGGGCCTTTGGGAGATCGACTCCTCCAATTTTCTGCATTGGCATCTGCAGGTTTTGTCCTTGTCTTCCCAAAGTGGAAGCTTTTGCAAACTCCAAATGGGTCCGAAAAGCCATTTTCATTTGCATTTTAGGTCACATGTGGGCCCTCGTTAGCACTTCTGTGTCTATTTTTTGGACCTAATTATTGAACTCTTTGCTTCAGTTTTTGGGCGCTTAATTTATTTATTACGAGCGTGGCAGAAAGCATTGTCAGGGCTCCACAAGTTTAAAAAACAAAAGAAAATGCATGTGAGCAGTGCCGGAACCAGGATTAAAATTCATGGGTGTCGAACTTTAAAGGCGAAATGATAAAAAAAAAAATTTCTTCGTAATGCAAAACATTGTCTTAGAGTTTTTTTTCTACGTCATTGTCTTAGAGTTATAATGTCGAAAATTAAAGACTAAAAGCATTAAAAATATTGGAATACATGTACCGTAATATATACTGCGACTGAGAGGTGACAATTGGATCCTACGAGTTTGCATCTTCTGAAAAAGTTGCAAAATTGCTTCGTTCTCAATAGTTTTAAAAACTTCTTACTCAATGTACACTAACATGCAACCATTCATTCAGTTATCTCTCATCCTATTACACAAATCACTTTTGATGATCTAATTTAAGTTAATTATCTACTTAATTATAAAATTTTAGAACAAATTACAGATAATTTTGATGATTGAGGTCTTGATGCCATTAAGGGTTGTCTTTCTTACATTTTTTGTTACTACCACAACTGGAATCTGTCTTTTTTTTTCCTCTTTTTTCTTTTGACAAAAGGTTACTTGGGATGCATTTGTAATTTATTTTCTCTAGGTTCTATGGATTTGAAATTGAAAGATATTCACATTCTTCAAAGCAACTTACACACACAAAGCAACAATTGATGACAAACCATGCTCTGAATAATAAAAATAAAATTTACAATATAAGCAAGATTTAGTAAAAAAGTTCCTTAGATAAACATATCCCAAAAGTGATCAGAACTTTGGTTTGGCCTATACAAGAATCCTAAACAAACACAACATTTTTCAAGATCTCTAATAAAAATGAAGAAACAAATCAACATAGGGAGAAAAAAATGAAGTGATCTTGATTATGAAAAATTAGGAGCAAAGAGTAAATAATTTTTTACTAACATAAATTTAGCAAGATGACATGAAGTTACCTCTCGATTGAAGAATTTGTAATAAATGCAAAATAAAAAATTATAATAACTGTATATTTGCCTTAATTATTATATAGCACTAGGAGCAAAATCAATGCATAGAAAAAAAATATTTTAGATCCGATACCCATTAAGTCTATTTGGCCTGGATTTAATGGGTATCAGACCTAGCTAATTTATAAAGAAAAAAAAATAAAAAAAAAAACTAATTGTAAAATTTTTTTTGGGGGGTGCGATGGGTATCGGCCGATACCCATCGCACCCCCTCCTTCCGCCACTGCATGTGAAGAATAATAATATGTCTTTCTATAAGATCAATCTCATCATGTTTCTATAATGTTTCTTTAAAGTTTGTTTCGAGTGGAGCTCTTATCATGTACAAGGAAGAGCAACTTCAAATGAGGATTACCTAAGAGTGCTGCAAATAATGCCTTTACAATAATGCCATTTAGAGAATGGAACTAAAAGCCTATGGTCCTAGTCCTACCAAATAAAAAAAGAAGCCCTAAAGTTTCTCTTATTTTTACCTATATGAAACGCGTTAAAAAGAATAGTTTTAGACCAAAATCTCTTGCCTCATCAATCACCATTGGATGAACTCAACGTGATTATGATTACATGATCATGGTAATTGCTGCGTTTTGCATGCTACAAGCAAGTTGTATAGATGTTAGGTGTTTCAGGTTCGCCATTGATGTGTAGATTTTGTTTTACTCATCTAGGAGTTGGATTAATAATATTTCAACACCATCATCTTTGAAGGAGATTCAAAGATTGTTTGTGATGCGGTTTCTTCACCGGGGTTTGTATCTGCTTGACAGATAGAGATTCTTATTAGAGACATAAAGCAGCTGCTCGATAGCAATGAAAATTGGTCTTTCAATCATGTTTTATAGAGATGCAAATGAAAGATTCATACTTGTAGTATTTGAGTGCCAAAATTTTAATTTAATTAAAAAATAATTTATCTCTCCAGTAAATCATATACAAAATTCATTTAAATCTTCTCCTTTACTTTTTCACCGACTCTCATGTCCTAAAATTTTATCACACAAACTCCATCAAAATGCTCATTTACTCAGAATTTAGTTGGCAATATCCCAACAAAATATATTTCTATAACTATCATAACCAGTGATAATCCAAGGCTCTATGGAAGGAAGTTTACTTAAATATATATATATATATATATATATATTTCTACATCGAAAGGGAGGGAATTCGACTGGCGAATATGTCAGCAAGTAAGGACAGATCTTTCTTTCTTTTCAAATTATAGTTAAGTTCTTAACTTATTACCTTGGAGATTAGTCAACAAGGGTACAGGGAACTTGACGTTAGGAGCAATTAAGGTCCTTCCCAACCATAAGTCACGGTCGTGAAACTCGTTTATGAGCTTTAAATTTGGTTTGATATCGAGTTGGTAGTAGAATATGAATATCTGACCAAAGTCTGGCTGCATTGCAGTACAGGAACTCGTGAATTCCTTAGAAAAATTCGAACTGTCAACAAGGGTTGGGCTGGCCTCTCACATTCTTTATTCCAAAAGGAAGACCCTGAATTCAAATGCACAGAAGTAAACAACTCGATTCAAACTTAAAATTATCTTCTGACATGTCATTTCCACGAACTCTTTAACAAGAATATTTGTCTGATTCCGGGACAAACTCTGAACAATAATTTGGCTTCAATAGACGACCTTGCTGGGTAATAAACAGCTCTGAGTGACCTTAGAATACGAATAATTGTCATAGTTGACTTCTGCTGCAGAGCTGCGTGTTTTAAAGTATTTAAAATGGTTTGGATCAAACAGAGGGTTTCTTTCTTCGACCGTGGATCTGCTCTGTCTAACAAAGAACGACCATGCACCAGCAATCACCCAGAAGTTGTCTGGAAATGAAACAAATAATCGGTCAAATGCCACAAGAATAAAGAATTAAGGAGGGGGTGCATTAGGTCAGAAAGACAATGGTGTAACAAAGGGAATGTAAATGCTTTTGATAATTGCATCATAATTCATATGACTCAGAAGAATAAGTTGCAGTGCAGCTCTTTGTTCAAGTTTTGTTGGGCCAATAATCTTTTTCGTGTCAAATGTTTAAGTGGGGCTTTCGGACCAAGTTGTCTTCCTTAATGCTTATTTACTTCAATTGTTTAATGATTAGGAATCCATTCCTCTGATCAAAATTAGGTGTTACTATTGGAAATACTTTTTACATGAGTTTTTGTGTAAGAAAAATCATAACATGATCTAATCTAAAAGGAGATTTATGCCTAAGTTAATCTTTATATTAATTCTTCTAGGATCGAATTATGACCCATAATTTTCTCGAACAAAATCCATTGAAGATGGATGTTGAGTATAAGATCTATAGATTTAGTGGAACCATCTAAACCATACTGTTGTCACTTGTCACTTTACTTAATGGTTGGTGCATATCTAATGGGCTAGCTACTACTCCATCACCACCTTAATTGGACGGCCTTTTGGGACCCATTACCTTTCTGCCAGCTGAGGCACCTAGTATCATCCAAAAGATGCAATTCCAGAGATTTAAGGTTTCAACCACATATCTTTGATGTTAGTGGGTGAGTTTTTGGTTTTTGGAAATTTGGACGAAGTGAAGCTCGAAGTGGAAAACTGGGCAATTTTGCCACAGACAACATTATTGTCGTAATCAAGGACTGATGGACATGTTATCCGAGGTGATTGCAGACAGTGATCGAATTACAAGACAGGCCAAACCAAAGCTAACCTACTTTTCCAGCTAGCTAGGCCTAGAAGAGCCTCCATCTTTGTCGCTGTGATCTAATTAGGAATAGCTCTTCTGCTTGATCTCTCGGAAACCAAAGAAGCCCAGCCCCATAAAACTAGCCCATCATTCATGATTTACCTAGACGAAGGATAGGTTAGTTCTCACACCTTTTTTTTTTTTTAATCACAATTTTTCAGAATTTCAAATATATTTATATTATTATTATTATTATTGCATATATTCAAAATTTAAACACAAACACTAATACATTTTACACAATTTTTAACAATTTTTTAATTTTTTATTCAACATAAATTTTTTCTCTATACTTTTTCACATAACTCCAATATTTTTTTATTAAACAATTACATCAAATCATTTTTCTCTATACTTTACACAAACATCAATAAAATACTATTCAACATAAATATTCACAACTTCCCTAAAATTCACATTTTTACTCAAAATGAACTAACCCAAGATAAGGTTATTCCTCCAAATTTCCAACTCAATCTCACTTTTTTTGGATGTAGCTAAAGATATTCTCACCGTACGTGGAAGTATTAGATTCATTCCCTCTCAGCTCTCCATCTGTACAGCCACATGTCAGCTCCTCCAGCTCACACGTTCCAGCTTGTCACTCAAGCTCACCACCATCGTCTCTACAAACAGCAGCACACGGCTCTTACCCAGTTAAACAGAATGGCGTTGGATAGTAGTATCTTTTTCTGCTACGTTATGCAATCATTGACGTTTCTTTATATTCCTTTTACTGTATATAATTAGTTGTTCTGTTATTTTGTTTCTCTAGTCTTTCAGTATGCGTAAGCTTATATAAAATTATAAAGGCAATGCTCTACTCTCTGTATTTTTTCTTGCATTAACTGAATGAAGATTTAGCATTCAGTCTCAATACTCTTTTCTCTTTCTCGATTATCTCCATGAAATGAAAGATTAACTACTTTTATCTTCTGAATTTTGAAAAGGTAACTACAGAAGAAGATGGTAAAGTTCAGTTCGTTTGACTTAGGAAAATATGGTCCGGTTGGTTGAAGTTATGTTCAGTCTTCAGATTTGTCTTTCGTTAAGAATTTTGTTGAAGAACTTTGTACGGTGGACCTGTTGCTTGACGTGAAGACATCCTTGTATAGGATAGGTTTGAGGTGGTTTGTCCTTTGACTGCAAATGCTTCAGAAGGAAATTGCTTGTGTCGAACTGTTGGTATGTTTGGGGCACAAAGAAATGCATATATTTTCTCCTGGTGTTTGTGATTTGAGCGAGGCAGACAATTCATACTCTGTTAAAGAACCCAGATGAACATCCCGATTCAAAAATTCAAAACCAGATCTTTCTGGTTTATTTTTTTATTTTTTCCCAAGCAAAACCAGATCTTGTTTGGTATAACGATACAACCATCACGGAAAAACACAGCTAATTTTCATTCTCTCAATTCAATGTTTTTTAAAAAAAGAGACGGGATTTCAAGATCATTTCAACCTCACTTTGAAGGTTTCTCTAATCAGTTTGCTACAAGGCATGTGAAAATTTGAAATGCTGATTATCATCGAATCAGGGTACAACCTCGTACTGGCAAGAGTTATGACCTGCAGGCCAACATTAAAGAACAAAAGTTATCCAGGGAAGAATCAGAAAAAATTAATTTGAACAACCATCCATTTCAGTCACCCCACTATTTTCTTTACAGAGGAATCAAACAAAGTGAAATTTACAGCAAACATCATTTAGTGGATCCCACATGGGTTTTATTCCTGGTTTGTTTTCTACATTTACCTTACTTTAACAAGCAAAAGTTGAATTAGCAGCAGCATACAATGGAGCATATTCGTTGAAAATGAAAAGAGGAATTATAATTTAGACATACGGATCGGGATCTCACGTGCCCAGATTTCTCAGGCACATGGAAAATGCGGGCTTTCTTGACTCAGACCATGTGATTTTGTTGGGACAACTGGGAAACACAGAGACAAAGGAAGCAAGGCAATAGTGACCAAGAATTGATTGGTGCTTACTTGGGTCAAGTTCTGTGATCAAGGCAGCACCTTTGAAGTAGCAAGATCCACCATTGTGCTTGAATTTCTGGAAGTAGTTATTGAAGGCGTAGGAAGCATGATCCCTCACGGTGTTCGGGTAATAGCAAGGTTGGTTGACCAGAATTTTACTGCAATCTGCTCCCCCTTTCCCACAAGCCCAATCCAAGGCCGCCTGCAACTCCTCATCTGGGGTCTGTTCATCGGCTATGCACCATTGCTCGAACTCCCCATCTAATATAGCAACACACACTGCACAACAATGTCACTAGAGATGCATTTTCATTGCCAAATTTGCAGATTTTTCTTTGGGCTGGAAAACGAGATATGCAGTAGGAGACAACAAAAGACCCTTAAGTTTTATAATCTCAGAATATAGGCAGGAGTACAGTTGAGACTAAGCTAGAAAAAAACATCAATTTTTATCATCTGCATGAAGTATTGCATGCTTCATTTGTTGGAGCTGTATGAAAGATTTGTTAGTTCTAAAGGGGAACTCAGCTGAGAATTGGTTGACTTACCTGATTTCTGGGGAATTATCGACAGAGCGAGCAGAACCAAAAATATCATCACCAAGAAATTAGACATTATTGGGCATGTGTCTGACTCAGAGAGTGAAGGCCCAGTGAGGAGTGACAATCCTGAGAAGTTCCATGGCCACAGACACTTGCCTTCTTTTATAGATAAGTTCATGTGTGTGCGCGCGCGCGTCTATATATATATATATATATATATATATATATATATATATATATATATAAAGACGGCACATGTGAGATTTGGAGGTTAATGGGCTCCAGCGAAGCCATTAAATCCTTAAAAAAAAGAGGTTAAGGGTTTTCACACTCAGAAACTTGCATCTTATGGAGTAAAGCTGGAAGAACTGAAATTTATCCTCCGTGGAGAATACTCTAATCTTCATGACCAAATCTTAGGTCTGCTGAAAAACATTATATATAGACGAGCCCGGAGAAGTAGATCTTGTCAGACAATGGCTTAATTCAGCCATTGCTGCTTGACATGACATCAGAGGTGGACAAATTTGTAAGCAGCATGTTAAAGGCGCCAAATATATGCTTTCGAACCTTAGCATATATTTGGCTAATCTCCGTAACCTTGCTTTTTGGTTAAGAAAACTCGGACAAAACAATGAATTGTTCAAACTAATTTCGATAACTCTAAAAATAAGGAGAAATGTTTTCAAGAGAGGCATTGCACAAGGCGTTAGCGTCTGCGAGAGGGCGAAATTACAATGGAGCATTGGGGTTCCCATTTTATAACAAGGGCTTTATATTTCTGAAGAGTGTTGAGAGAGAGAGAGAGAGAGAGAGAAGGAAGAACAAGGGCTTTATGTGGCTTTACCTACACTTAGGCATATATTTAACACGTAGAATTTTGTCGAGATAGCTAAATGTTGGGTCAGCAGGACACCAGGTTTCATCTGAATTAAGAAAGCTACTTATTATTTCCCTATACAAAAATTCGATGTTACAAGTCAGTACCACATTTCCAAACAAATCCCGCAAAGATGAAAGCTAAACGACACTAATCTCAGCAAAATTTGAAAATGAACTATTGTAGCTTCATTACACATTCATCCTTACCCTACTTGAGCGGGCATTGCATAAAAGAGTGGAAAAAGAATTACAGGGCATTTTAAAAGAAGCTATATACACGAAAAAGCTGCTGTAGGTCCTATGGTGCTTGGAGGGTGATTAGGCAGTGTGGATTTGATGATAATGAAATGTATGCAGTTGATTTTCTCCCCAGTATCTGCATATGGTTGAACATGTTACTTGGTCACGCGCCCAGATTCCTGAAAACAAATAACAACTACTCGGTCAAAATCATGAGCAAACATTGGCACTAGTGTCAAATTCTAACGTGTACAGAATGCAGGTCTTGTTCCAAAACTCTTAAGTCAGTAACACTACACTCTTACTCAATGAAATTATGCAAAGTTGAGACGTATCATGCAGTGCATACTATGATGCCAGCAAGCATGCCCCAATATAAACCATCAGCTAGTGTGTGGTTGAATTTACCGTATCTGTAAACTGGGAAGATGCGGTTTTGGATTAGCCTAAATGCCAGCTCATTGCAGTGAAGCTTGCGATTAGCTGGAGAACATTAATGCAGTGAGGGTCAATCCCGCATGTAACAAACGTTAACCTTTTGTCTGGACCTCTGTCAACCTTTTGTTTGGATCACCGATAGAACTATCAGAGTCATATGTTTGTCTGGCTCATCAACTGGACTCAAAGAAACGAGCCACTGTTGAATAAAGTTGCCCCTCTTCGAAGGGTTTGGAAACATAATCATCCATCCCACATTTCATACACTCTTCATTTGTAGCCTGAATCACATCAGCTGTCATTGCTAATATCGGTGTGTGCCAATGAACCACATTCCCAAACATTTCTCTTGATACTTCTCCTGATGCAATTTTCTCATTAACCTCACTCTCTACAGAGCGGATTTGTCGTGTTGCTTCAAACCTGCATAATTGTAGATAAAGTATAACAATGTAGGCACACGCATGACAGGATTCATTGCATGTGAAATTTGCTGTATGAGATGCAAAAAATAAAGGCACTCCTAATTGGTACCACTTCTCCCACAACATTGAAAACTTTAAGGGGTGTTCGGGGGTGAAAATTTTCACTCATTAAAAAATTATAAAATAATCTCTCTCCTCATCAAATTATTCTTTTATTATTATAATATTCATTTAAATCTTCTCTCTTCACTTTTTCATCAAATCTCATAAAATATCTTTACTTTTTCACAAACCCCAATATCCCAAAATTTATAACCCCCAAAATTTTTACTGTCGAACACCCCCTATGATCAATGGGCATAAAATAGAATCAACTAAAAATGAGAAAACAATAACAATAAAGCAACAGCCTTCTAACTAGGGTTAAAGAAAAAGTCATTTATACCAGCGACTGGGTTAAGGCTCCCATTTAGGAAAAAAAAAAGACTGGGTTAAGGCTACACTAATTTAACCTTGCTCAACTAGAACATTAATTTGGCGTTTCGTTTATAAAATTTTAACAAAATTTTACTTTATCAAACACACTTCAAAATTTTAATTTTATTTTTATCACTCATTCACCAATTCCAATACACCTCGTTTTTAAGAACAACATAAAATTTTTAAAAAAAATTGATAAAATTTTATAACCAAACGCCCTGTAAATTGTTAATGATATTCAAGAATAACACAACTATATTGCAAGCAACTCAACCAAGAGACCAATGAAAACAGATTTGGGCGTGAAAGTTAACAGAAATACTTTTGGTCTCAGGAACTTCAAGAGCAGGGCCCCCATAACTAGATATAGCTTCAAACAAATACTGGTAGACAATTACAAGGTCCTCGGTTTTCTCTGATGACCACACAAGATCCCCTTTGCATTAAACATTAAATCCAAATTAAGCAACTAAAGGACAGAGATTGATTACCCGTCCATTTCTGGCATCTGGAGATCCATAAAGCAAGCATCAAAGCAGTGTGGTGGCTTAAGCATAGCTAAAGCAGCTTTGCCACTCTCCACACAGGTCACAATTGCTCCATACTTCATTAGAGCACCTTCTGCCACTCTTCTGTTAACTCCATTGTCATCCACCACCAAAATCTGCTTTTCTCTCAGTAAATTTCCCAGAGTAGATGCATTTTTTCTGTTTACTTGCCTCTTCAGACCACTTCCAAGGGTTTCTTGGAAGCAGGCAACCAAGACACTTAACCGAAGAGGTTTAATCACTACCTTATCTACAAGACCAGCAGACTTAAGCTCACTGCGTTCATTAAGGCTAATGGAGGTAGCCAAGAGAAATATCTTTGGAAGGTGTATGGGGATCTCTGAACTTTTGTTCTGCCGATGATCTCTGAGTGAATGATGGAATAAGCAACAGGATTCTTTATCCCAAACATCGTTGTCAACAAGGACCATGGCCAAATTCGCTGACACGCTGTGAACCAAACAACTAACAATACATTAGTAAATTCAACCACTACATAAATAGTAAAATCGTACATAGTCCATTTAATTCCATTTACAAGTGATTAGTTCCGTTATTTTTCTTCTGTGATAAGCCAATTAATAAACCTTTCTTTACGAAGTTGAGTATATGGACTCTGGCAATAAAACTATGTGATATAATGAGTCCAGCTCACAAAATGACGAAGTCCAAAAGAAAGTGGCTGATGCTACAAATAGCTAGCGAAGTAAAGTATACCTTGTGTTGAAAGCATTTGATAGATAAGAGCATGCTGATTTCGGACTAAAAGCTATATCCGTGGATATCCCCAACCTCTGCAGATGATATCTTGTGACCTCAGCTCGGACGGTTCTTTTGTCAATTACCAATGCTCTTAATCCTTGGAACTCCGAAACAGCTGGGTCATACTCTTGCGGCTTTATATCCAGAGAACTTGTTTCTCCTTTCCTGAAGGGTGCAGTGAATGAAAAAGTACTGCCAACCCCAGGTTCACTCACAAATCCTATCTCTCCACACATGAGATCCACCAAACATTTGCAAATGCTCAATCCTATTCCCGTCCCACCATATGTTCGTGAAGTGGAACTGTCAGCCTGCATGAAAGGTGTAAAGATGCGGCTCTGTGCATCAAAAGGAATTCCCACCCCCGTATCCTCAACCGTTACTAGTAATCCAATCACTTCAGGTTCCTCCATTGATTGTGTACAGCTTAGTTTTTTAAAATGCTCCCAGCTTTTCCATCTATCAACCACCCGAAATCCACTCAATGAATTATAAGTTTTGTCAGAGATGTCTTGAACTGAACTCAAGCCTTGTCTCAGCACTTCGTCCATACTATCTGGTGCGCCCCTCACTTCATCTGCCAGATGCACTGAGACAAATATATGTCCTTTGTCATGCGTGAACTGCAGTATAACAACGTAAAAATTAGTAAACAACATTATTCAACTACAAGAGACAGCTCTAAATATGATAACTGGTTAGAATAGTGCAAGTTCAATATGTGGTCTGATTGGCATGGTGTGCAACATGTCCATAATCCTGACGGTAGACCTCAACTCACGTACGGTACATATCAAATGGAAATTTCTTTTGCAATCAACTCAAATAGAAGGGATATCAATTTTTTTTGAAGGGGGGGGGGGGGGGACCTGGAAGGACAACTACCCAAAAAACGACTAACCTTAATTGAATTTCCAACAAGATTCGTGATTATCTGCCTGAACCGTCCAGGGTCACCAACGATAACTTCAGGTACTTCATTGGACACATAAACCGCCAACTTCTCTCACCCAAGGAACACCAACATAAGTTAAGAACTCATATCAGCAGGAACAGCAAAAGAATAGAAAAGGAAGTAGCTTGATTTTACCTCGATCCCTTTTTCATTAGATTTGCCTGAGAAAAGAGATAAAACATTATCAAGAACAGCACGTAGATCGAAAGGTACAGCTTCAAGCTCGAGCCTTCCTGATTCTATCTTAGCCTGATCAAGAACCTCATTTATCAGCGATATGAGATCTTTGCCACTATTATGGGCAGTCTGTGCATAATCCAGTTGGGTTGCATCAAGTTCAGTGTCCATCAGCATTTGCAGCATACCTGTAACATGATTCGAATTAGTATCCTGCTAGTTAATTGTGTGAGATCTGCATCACATACACTGCAATTAAAGACTCCTACCTAAGACACCATTCATTGGAGTCCTGATCTCGTGGGAAACAGTCGCAAGAAACTGCAGGGAGAAACATCAGCGATATCATCAATCGAAGAAACATTAGGTGAGAGATAACGTAATAAGGAGCACAGAAAAAATGTAAAAAGAAAAGTGAAAATTATTATGCAATTAAATCTGCAAATGTAAAAACCATGTTATGAGGAGAAAATTGGAGAATCATCCTTGAGCATTCCAAACAAGAAAAGCACTAGCCAAAAGGAAGACTAAAAACAAAACCCACCTGAGATTTTGCCACATCAGCAGCTTCAGCACGAACTTTGAGTTCCTCCATCTTACGATAGTCATCCTCCACCTTTGCAATTCTACTTATAGCTGCTGAAAAGATATGGCCGACAAGCAAAGTAATTACTAGGAGTCCCATGGAGGCATTTATTGCCGTCCATGGTAAAGGAGGTTTCTGCTTGAACCTGCAAAACAAGGAACATAATTAGAGCCAATGAAAAGTATGTGCCTCCACAGAATGGACTGTTATTTAGAGATAATAACAAGTGGAGCTAACCTGCAATGCATCTCATGCTTCCGTTGAGGATCCCCAAAATCAAGGTTGCTAATGTGCAATAGGCCAGTATCAATGACCTCAGTACCATACATGTTGATGGGAGAAGATGCATTAGTTATGTCATAAACATTCACCATGATCATTTGCTTGCTGGCAAGTTGGTGCAGAAGCTTCTCGACCAGTGATGGGACATCGTATGAAGCACCCATATACCTTTTTTAAGAAGGAAGCCAGCATAAGAATTAGTTCCAGCTCACTGATATACAGCGTCTACTTCACCACAATGCATAAATGAATTTTAAGTCACAAGGAAAAAAGAGAATTACAGGAAGATGAAATTACCCCACAGTGGCTTCAATACGTTGCTGTGGTGTAGCCTTAGGAGGGAGGTCAGTATTGTAGACGGCAAATGTGAGTACAACACCAAGGTGATTGGATTTCAATAGCTTAAAAGGTGATGTAAGCACTCCTTTTCCTGTTGCCCTCGCTCGCAAAATGTTCTCGCGATCCTCCTATATTATAATACAACTAGAGTTTCTCATATAAATGCAACAAAAGTTATGGGTAGAACACTATAATCGATCTTAAATTGGAGTGCCTAAACCTAAATCTTAATCTTAACAGGTGTGCATAAACATCTTTCCAAAGTAATTGCAATCGTGATCAGTAATGCTTCATTAAGTGCAAAATCTCAAGTGGTAGATCTGCTAAGAAAGCATGAGGGCTGAGTACTTCTGCAATAGGAGACCCGAATTTTATCGCATAAGAAACAACCTAATCATGTATATGCAAATGGGTGCTAGCTTTGAAGACAACCTAAGCACACTGCCACAAAAATCCAATGCTTCAAAATTCCTCGACCAGGATTTTTCAAATATCAAAGCCTTGTAAGACAGTTTCAATCTCTTTTGAGTAAAAAAAATCAACTAGGACAAGCACCATTATGCAGAAGTGTGCAAGCGACCATATGAGATCTATGGGCGGCTCTGCAGCGTCTGGATTACAAGAGGTCTCAGATTTTCCCCAGAGCTAAAATATGAAAAGAAGTCTGAATGTCTTCTTAGTTAAACAGAATAATATAAAATAAATGAAACACACCTTGCCAGACATCATGTCAATTGAGACAATATGGGAGACAGTTTCTTGAGAAAATATCACAGGAGCATATTCATCTTGAATGGGTGCAGGATCCAGATTATCTGGAATACAATCTTGGACTAGCGTCTGCTCCTCTGTTTCCATTTTCTTGATCGTCCATCCATGCTGCTTCTCAAATTGCTCCCTCTCCGAGTGAGGGACTTTCAGAGCATAAGCAACACCGCTAGTAAGCGGTCTTTCAAAAGCTGTCCTCTCAGTATATTCACCAAATGTTTTCTGCAAATAGAAAAGAAAATGAACAAACAAATTCAACTCCTATAACAAATATTCCATCCTTTCAGATTGGTTTGCATGACTATGTGCCCAAAACTATACAGGAAACAGTAGGCATTAGTATGATTTGCCAACACCCCCCACCCCCCCCCCACCCTGTGGGACTTCACTACTTTACGAGGGATGCGGTGATACTCATCTTCCTCATTTAAATTTAAAAAAAAAAATTTGTTTCCCATCAGTGTTCAGCAAGCCATGTGCCACATTAGATTCTTTGGTAACAATCAGGGAAACTTTGTAGAGAAAGCTCTAGAATGTTGACATCCAGGTACCATCACTCAAACCAGCATTGCAGAAGCATATAGAGTTTTGAATATGATCTAAAGAATTGACATACAGACTCGTAAAGACAACTAAAACTAAATAAGTCGTATACAAAGGAAACATCTAACGATGGAGGTACAATTACCTGATCAATTGCAGAAGAATGTTTCCCGTGGTAAAAAGTGGAGACCAGAATAGCTAAGGCATGAACATGGTTCATGCTCACATTAAACTGATCCTGCAACATCCGGGCCCGCTCATCACACATGTTGGCTAGTGTTTCCTCCCTCCTCAAAACGATTTCTTCATTCAAGTACCAAAACCACCAAATTGACATAGCTATTCCAAGTAAAAAAAATACAAGTAGGAGCGTCTTCCTCCACTTCCCAGCCCCTTTAGGAGGACTATGGGCTTGCTGTTGAAGCCTCTGCTGAGCCACTGGAGGTTGATGGGCAACCTTCTTCCTTTGGTTCCTCCGCAATTTCAAAAGCAAGCCAGACATCTTGCAGCTCACTATAACCACAACAAGGAGTAACCAACTGAATTTTACAGAAGTACAGAAACTTTCACGGAGATTTTTCACACAGTCTGCCAAAGCCCTTGATAGCAATAAGTTCTGGTTGAAGACAGAAAGAAAAACAATTAATCTTTTATGTCAGCACTAGGGGATACAAGCTTCACGCTGTTAGAATATTTAGCTCTCTTTATAAGAATTCTGAATCAGAAAGTGTTACAGGTACTTTGATATACATGAGATTATTCATGAGGGCACCAAAAGCCCTTCCTCACACTTTCACATTTAATACACACTATTGATGTACAACAGTATGCCAAATTCCTGATGTTGACCGTATAACTCAGTACACAGAAGAGAAATGGAAGCATCCCAGTGTATATTATTAGAACACTACACAACACCTGACTAGAGAAGGCAATCCCTCCAACCTAGCACCAAACTACTTAAAGAAAAAGGGGGGGGGGGAATAAAGCACTTTCTAAAGATATTAAAAAAAATTTCAACTTTCAATTTTAAAATCTACCAGTTTCTATGAGAATGTAACTAGATCTGGTAATTTACATTGCAACCTGACAACCAAGAGCAGAACACAACTATCACCAATCTTTCATGTAATTATTTTCAGAGCACCATGAGGCAGATAAAAATGTTAAGCTGTTGCAGGTGTGGTGTGCACATTCGTATCAATCTTAATGGAGACCAAATGGGGCCCACATTAAACATATTGATGGCATTCTCTTGTGCATCCACTACTTACACATATTACCATTTTATTTTTTCTGCCTTTTTTTTTGTTAATTTTGGGGGAATGGATGGAGGAGATTGGGTGATTTAAGACTTATATCAAAGTCAATACAATAGGGAAGAGAATTCTATGGCAAGATTTCAAGTTTGAAACTTAAGAGCATGAAACTTTCATGTTCCATCTTATGGCAACTTGCCCATACCTTTGCACAAATCTGATCATCATTTGAAATCGATGAAATTTTAGATCGTGTGTTAAATGAAAAACGGTTGTCATATAACATTGACAGGCCAAGCTTGCTGGGGATGAACTCTTCTCGAACTGGGCATTGGTCTCTAGGTTCATCATTTTCTTCAATCCATCTATGCTGCTTGTGAAACTCCTGTACCTCTGAACATGGTAAACTCAGAGCACAGGTAATGCCATCACTTAACAAAGTTCTGGATCCCAATTCTTTAGCACATCGGAGGGATGTTATCTGCTATTCATCAATTACAGTGAGAGGTACCAAAAAGACAGTACAAATAAGCAATGCAAACAAAATCATGCGTCCTTTTCATCTAATATGTATCTTGAAAGTGGGTGTCAGACCTTTCGCAACATTGGATTTCTTATCCTCGAAATCAGTGTTAAGGGAGAAAATACGAGGAAGTCAATTCAGCAAAGAAATCTATTTCATAGCATTATGAATGGATAAAGAACTAAAACCTCATAAGAATGAAAACTACGGAGAGATGTTACTTGTTACCCCTTGGTCCTTATTCCCCAGCCAACCCAGAAATATTTGTCTCTTCTATGCAATGACACATGTGACACTCGTAACTAGACAACTTATGTAAAGTTACTATATGTAGAAGAAATTAACACATCCAATCACACAGTAGCCATTATATGTTTCCTTTTCACATTTCCTTCCACCCCTTATGGCGCATGATTTCCTCAGCATCCTGACATGATTACTCCAGCACTTTTAAAGTACTTTTACGCATTCTTTATGTGCTTCTGAAGAAAAAGGGAGAAGGGGCGGGGCAAGAAAATAACCCTTCTCATTCGAATAAAAGTCCCCTAAAGAAAGCAGTGAATACTGGAGTCTGGGACAAATCAATGGGAGTAGACCCATGAAGCTTGGATGAAAATAAGAGCATCTCTGTAGAAGATTTTCCCGAATTTGATTTGAAGAGGAGAGGTATTGTTTTACCGCTCGGGTAATCGACCATATAGGAACGATAACCATAAGAGAGGAACTTCTTACTGCTCTAATCCTGCCTCCCTGTAATTCAACCACAGGAACAATAACAAAAAGAGAGAAACTTGTCATAGTTTCAATCCTTTATTCATCTTCATGCGTTCCCCGCATCCCTAGTTCATCTCTCACTTTCCGACCATCTTTCAATCATCTCAATTTAATTTACCTCGATATTTTTTTCTGCAAGTACTCCACTTTTTTTTTAAGCCAAATCAGAATCTAACGACCTCGAAGATCATACTACTGCAGACAAGGTTCCACAAAGATAAATTTATACACAAATCAAAGCACGAAAACTTTCAAGCAATTGGACAGTTAAGGCCAAAACAAGAACAGTCCAGTGCTTACTAAGACGAACTTTAAGAGCTATAGACATAGTACCTGATCTGATTCAGAAAATAAGGAAGCCAGAGCGTGGAGCTGTTTCTTGCTGGCATTGAAACCTTGTAGCAAGATTTGAGCTTTTGCTTCACAACAATCTGGAGTCTTATCCTCCACCCTCAAAGTCCTACCGTTCAAATTTGAGAAAAACCAAATGCTTCCTAGGGTAACTACTATAAGCAAGAGAAAGAAAAACTTTCTTCTCCATTTTCTGACAGAATCTGGTCCGTGCAACGGTTCCTTTGCCTTCTTCAGCTTGGAACAGGCCGTAAATCTTCCATTGAAGCCAGAGAACTTGCAATTGAGAGACATCCTAACCAAAGCCCACCTAATTATCTTCACGACTAGCCTTGAAAGCTTGAGAAAACCCTCAGCTCCGGCAGAACAAGTCATCAAAATCAGACCGCTAAAAGAAACCGACAGTGACAATTCCACAAAAAAGGTGAAACTGCTGAAAATCAACCAGTGTCCACCTCACCAAGCTCATCAAACCAATGCTTTGCAAGAAACCCAGTTCCTGTTTCAACAAACTCCAAGTACCCCCCAGGCCAAGAAAACGTAAGTAGTCCAATCCCTTTATACCTCTGCTCCACTTTCCGAGTTATAATCTAGTACCAAGTTTTTTTTTCTTCACAATCAGTGCAGCATTAAAGCCCTTCAAAACCACACCACTCTTTTGAGGGACACCACAGAGTAATAATCATGCCAAACAAACAAGTTGAACCAAAACCAGATGTCACTTTGACAAGCCCGTGAGGGAATCATCAATGAGATAAGAAAAAACTTGGCCTTTTTCTATAACTGGTTCTTTCTGCCTCCCACAGCACTGTATGGCCAAAAAGAGGAATCAAGAGTGAAACATTTTCAAAGCAACCCCATCATCAAGAAATTTGCGTTAAACACAACCCAAGTGGAATCAATTATCAGACTGGGATAAAAGTAGACCCTCCGCTTTTTGTTATTTAAACCAACACACCGTGTCTGGGATAAATATCGTCTGCAATTTCTAGGTCATTGTACAGGGTGCAATTCCTTAAATCTTAGCCGTTCGTTTAAAATGAAAGGCCAACACAACGCCATGTCGAGATAGCTTAAAACTATCTTTTGAAAAGAATGAAAAACATTAACGGAAGTTTGACAACGTTTGTCGAAACTGAAATTCGTCTTCCTTCTCCTCTTACCCTCCCTCCCTCCTCTCTCCTCCTACTCTCATTCTCTCATCTCTTACTCTCGTCTCCTCCTCTCTCCTCATTCCTCTCTCCTCTTAAAATTGAAATGCCTTATCGTCACTGTCGCCTCCTCATCCCTTCATCACTCACATCGTTCAAACGAAATGACTCGGATGAATCGTTCCCAGGTACCGGATAAGTGTATTGAAAATTTCTTCTTCCCAGGTAGCAACCGAAATGAAAGGACTATTAATGGCAAAACACTGCCACTGGATCTGTGTCCATTATGCAAGGTGGATAGGGAGTTTGGGGAGCATCTGTTTATCTCATGCCCTGTGGCCTGAGTCCTCTTGACTGCAATTGGCTCGACCCATGGATGTCAACTGTCGCCCCCAGGAGAATCTGGCCCTCTTCATTCGATAATTCTTTCAGCCCCATAGTCTTTTGCATTTTCCCAAAGAGGAGGCCTGTTCTGTTGCGCTGCCAGTTCTTCACTCAGTTGGTGTTAGACCCAGAGCTTCCATTGGGGCCTAACCTGGAGGATACTCTAGATCCTGTTCGTGCTTTTTTTTTGGAATCACGTTGGCTGCTCTCTTTGCTGGATTCTCCCGGGAACGGAATTCACTCCCATCTGATTGCAAAGTGGGGCGGCAGCTCATAGCTGTTTTGGATTTATTTCCCTCTCTAGTCTTCCTGCACACCTGTTAGTGAATGCTTTCTCTTCTTTGGACTTTGTTTAATTGGGTGTTTACCGTTGCTAAGAAAAAAAAATTGTCACTGAATGTTCCTTCTCCTTGTTGAAACAATAAGAGGAAAATAAAAATAAAAACTTTACAGAAAAAGGCCAATTATAAAATGAAACAAATTCAAACCCAGAAAATATTAACCCACTAAAAAGAGACAGAAGCATTAGAAACTTCACCGAGAAATCTCTGTAAGAGCTACACTCGAAGAGCTTTTCTGAGGAAATTTGAATTTTAAAGAAAAGATATGCGGTGTGGAGGGAAGATCCTCATGCTGCGGAGGGCTGCCAACTTTCGAAGCAGAAAGAATCATTCAGTGCGTTTGAATTTTTTTAGTGCTACGGTACGTTTTCATTTTTTTAAGCTGAAGGGTGAATCGACGACGGTGGAAAGCCGGAGAGTCTGGTGTAATAAGCGTAAACACTAAATATAACGTCGTTAGTCTGTCTAAGGTGTGATTTTCTATTTTTTAAAACAAACTTCACGCGGATCAATGACCTAGAGTTGAAGTTTCACGCGGATTATTGACGTGTCAGACTCTTGGCCATTGTTTTCAAACTAACGGTTAAGATTAAAAGAATTGCACCCTGTACAATGACCTAGAAATTGCAGACGATCTGTATCCCCGTGTCTGTCTCTCTGTTCAGTTTGGTGTCCAGCACTCGATGTTAAGGTTAGCTGAATGATTATCCCATCATGCGGTGGGGAAGAATGAGCGCCAGCAAACAAAACCGAAGTTCTATATGTTTCCCAATAAATAAATTATCAATTTTCAAACTTTATTTTTTTTTTCAATTTTCAAACTTTTATTTTCTTATTTAGATTGACGTCGCTTTTGTTGTTCTTTTGCTTTTTGTTTCGAGGGTTGAAAGAGACTGCACCGTTCAGCGATTAAAGATGGGCACTTGTTGTTCACTGCTACTCTGCAGACATACGGATTTGGAAGCGCGAGAGAGAGGAGGGGAATTTATAAGGAGAGAGAAAGAGAGAGTTACCGCCATCAACTTTCTCAAACTGTTCTGCCGAGAAAAAAAAAATTCTCAAACTGTTCAGTGCCCGCGAGTTCGATGCACTATTTTATCTTTATTCGTAGAAAATTGGGATCGTTTTGACTAAGAAGCTCTAATGGATGTGTAAGGGAATAGAAAAATACCGAGATTCATATTATAAATTTGAGCAAAATAACAGCTATATCTAGATATGGTAAGATACAAATTTAGCTAATAAATTATATTTTTTTTAATAATGACAATACGTGACATTTCTTGTACATCGAGCTCGAACAAATCTTATAATCACACTTGAAAGTGTAACGTTACGGTAAACTCGAACACGTATAATAACATCTTATCACACATATCAATTAAGTAGCGATATTTTTCTTTCAAATAAATATTAAAATTTAAGACCAATCATTTGAAAGACATGCACTCTTATCATTTCACCAACACTAGGAGATAGCAGAAATTATACTATCTTTTTTTTGTTTTTGTAATACAAATTTTCCTACAATCATATATGTTCATTAGTATCCAAATCCATAGAATTTTTCTCACTACCATGATTTTAAGAATTTGAGCGAACCCAGAGAAAGGATATGCAGGAATGAAGATTGAGAGGCATTTATAGAGTTTAACTTAAGATTAAGAACTACATAATAGTTAAAACATACATAGGGAATCCTACTTGTTTAACAAAAAAAATTGCAGATTGCATGAAAGGGGTGGAAATCGGCAATTTCTTGGTAATTTGAAGTAATGGCAATATATATATATATACCCTACTCCACTGTGCTTTGGAAGATGCATTAGTGATGGGGGCAACCATGAAAGTGCATGTGGGCTTCACACCTCACCACCCTCCAATTAAAAATAACTGCAAAAATGCACATTAATGCGACTAAAGAAAGCAGCATTTGAACTAATCACTTAATTAGGTTAACCAATGGTAATAATATTTTAGGAATAAGAAATGCTCCAATTATTCCTTTTCCCCTATTTATGTTTGGAAATAATAAAGATTGCCTAACATGTGAAATCTTTTTATGTTTGCTCCATAAGTTTCAAACCATTTCACAACTTTTTTTGTTTGTTTGAGGGATCAACATTTTAATTCATAATAAATTATAATGGACGAAACCCGTAGATCATAAATAATAAACAGAATTTGTTCTGCATATTTAGATAGTGTTTGTTTGTGGAAATATTACGGTGGTAAAAATTTTGGAGTATTGTGTTTGGTGAAAAAGTAAATATATTTTACGAGAGTTGATGAAAAAGTGAAAAAAAAGAATATTTAAGTAAATATTATAATGATAAAGAATTGTTAGATGAAAAAAATATATTATTTATTAATTTTGAATGATACCCGAAATGTTAGATACCAAATATTTTTGAAAACAAACGCAGCCTTAGTAGTGTCCATATTTTAAGTGCATGCACTTTTATGAATTTTGAGTATATTTCCCCTTTAACCGAGAAAAGTGGCATCTAAATACGAGAATTAATTATTATTATTTTCTAAATGACGGGAGTATCTGAGTTTCATTCCAATTAAATCATGCATAGTTCTCTTCCTCTTCTTTGGTTTTCTTTTTCCCTTTATGAACCAGAAGAAGAACAAAGTTGATGATGGTTGGCGTTTTTGACAACATATGAGTGGAGCTATCTTGACCATCCGTTTCAATGGGTCAAAAGGAGAGGGAACTAGCTGACAAGAGGGAACCGTACATTTTATTTCTCACCTGGTTAAAACTTTTGGGTAGGGCCAAGCTCCATTGTAATCCACCATTGATATAATGGCATTGGAAGCTGCTTTCCTTACTTTAAAAATTCCCATATTTTGCTTGGGACTTCTCTTTTTCACTTCTAGCGATGTGGGGAACTTATGTTCGTGCAATGGGCCATATAGGGCAGCTACGTTACCTCAATCATTACACTATCCCCTTCCCATTAGACCCACCTCTAGATGTATCATTCTCCCAAGGTAGATTTTTTTTTTGTTAACGAATATAAAATAATTGTTGCCTTGAGAACTTGAATCTTTTTTCTAGACAAGCAAAGTCATAGCCGAGGGAAAAAAAGTAATCTATTTTTCTAAAAAAAAAAACAACTTTATTCATTTTAAAGAATTTAGTAATTTAGTTATTAAATTTTACACGCTTTTACGTTTTAGTCTTTATATTTTATTTTTTTTAATATTAACCTTTGAGTTTATATTTTTTTACAAAATGGTTCTTCCATCAATATGTTGTTCATATGTTTAACGGACCATGTAGCGGTCGATCGGGTATATGTTTTGAATGTGAGTCATGTAACGGCCGATCGATTCAAATTGCTGACATGTCAGAGAGCTCCGTTAAACATATAGACGTTAGACTGCGAAATGACTATTTAGTAAAAAAATATAAATTCAAAAATTAATATTTAAAAAAAAAAATAACAAAACTAAATTATAAATACGGGTAAAATTTAAGGATTAAACTGATAAATTACATTCCTTTTCCAACGAGATATGTTACAATTTGTTAAATGTATCAGGGGATCATATTGACACGTGAAAATACTCAAAACCAAAAGGTGACATTTTTTGTAATTTATTTATTTAAAATAACATTGATATTGTTTTGGCTTTGAGAAAGATTCTGGGGAATCGTGGCGACATGGTGTGGGGCCCAGTGACAGCTGGGTCCGACAGATCACGTTTAGATAGCTCTACTTTTTTTTGTTGCCAGCAGGCATGCAGGGGTTCTTGAACAATAAAGTCCAAGAAAAAAAAGGCGCGAAAGCCACCACAACTCGACACGTCACCTTCCGTTCACGGTGATTTACCGCATGGGAGCCGAAGCGGACCAACCCCTTCGCTACTACGCGACAAACGCGCATGTTCCAAGGTTCCCCTTCCCCACATCTCGAAATTACGAGAATGTCTCTCCCATGATTCCACGACACCTCTATAAAAAAAAAAAAATCCCTATTTTTTACCCGGTGGAATTAGATCTAATTGCATGTACTGCCAATGTAGTCAAAATGAATTTAATTAGAAGGTGCTAAAAATCCAGTTGGGATTCTCTCTCATCACATGGAACAAGACCAAATCAGATGCCGCTTTTAGATAGCTTGATTTTTTTTTCGTTGAATTTTTGTTCTGTTGAAAATATGAAGGGTATCTCTTTTTTTTTTTCCTAAAGTTTTTGTGATTTTTATTTGATTAGGATAAGTTTTTATTGTTACCACGACATGTCGTCGCAGAAAAAAGTCAAAATTAACCTGTAAGAGTGCACCAATCTTTCTGTTGATGTGAATCTCGCCAAGAATGACGAGACCCGACAATGAAGATGTGTCTTGATTTCCATCACCTGTGAATGAAGAAGACAAATCAGATGAGTGCACCGTTAGATAGAGGTGACATGTCTATTGTTAGATGACTGTATACAGATGAGACGAAATTGGATGGAAGAACTAAATCGATAAATAATAATAACCTAAAAACTTATGTGAACAAATTTAAACTTAAGGACTAAATTGATAAATGAGATAAAATTCAGGGACTAAAATGGTCTCTTGAACTTTTGTTGGGGTGTTTTTTTTTTGACATTTTTCTTAAGTTTTTGTAAATTTTATTTTGATCGGGACAAGTTTTTATTGTTACAACGATTTTTTCTCCGTCACAAATGAATAAAATTCGAACATGCCGACATCTAAAAAAAAGTAAAAAGTAACAGGTAAGAGTGCACCAATCTTCGTGTGGGAAGACAAATTTTGATTCGGGTTCTTAAGGGTGGGTTTGTGTGGTAAAATTTTTGGTATTGAGTTTAGTGTTGGTATTGGGTTTAGTGAAAAAGTGAAGAGAGAGTTAATCTTTTATAGTTTTTGTAATTTTTTATATTTTTTGATGGAAGAGAGAGAGATTATATTGGAGTATTTTATTAGGAGAGAGATAAAATTTTGAGTAAAATTTTAGTGACAAACGCAGCCTTAAGCTCCTTTGCTTTGATTCTAAATAACTAAATTTGGTAAAAATGTCAATGAAATTCCTGCACCCGGTAGTCAATGAAATGAAATAGTTAATTATGGGACGCGCTGTCAATATTCTTTCCTTTTTCCTGCCAAGAACTTGGGAAGTCTGAAGCATTATGGAAAGAGAGCAAGTACAGGGAATGCAAATGGCACTTGGAAAAGGGCCTTTTCCCTGCCTTTGTCTAAATGAAAATCAACAGAACATGATAAGATCAAGAGGGTTTCGTTTTTTCTTGAGTTGGTGGGAAAGAAAAGCTCACAGTGAAGCATATCTGGAGCTAGCTCCAGCATCTATCCAAAGCACATATGTGTTTTTACGTGGTACAAAATCAAAATCTGCAGTAAAATAAACAAGGGGCTTCCTGTACTTTGTTTAATTTGATCCAGACAATGATACCTACTTTGAATAAAGCTTACTTTTTTTTTATAGTTTCTTAAAAAGGCATTCCCCCCCACTGTCGGTTTTTGTGTGCCATGTGATAACTACGTTGTGGTGGGGTAGAGGCCGCAAAAGATTCTCCAGAGTAGTACTCCTGATCTCCATGTGTATTAATCATGATTAACAATGCATAATTGAGTTAAGCTTTGAAGTTATTCAATCTTTTTGGGTTAGGAAAAGATGTCTCGGAGCACTAAAAATAGTATCCACTTTTGGATTAGATTATCAAACCAAAATGATGCCGCTAGCTGCACTTCATAGTGTCTTTACTTCACAAGCTAGCTCTCTCACAGCATATTATGTGAAGATCATATCCCTTTCTGCAACTTTGCTTGGGAAAGATTTGGGTGTTTTGCACGAACAACAGCGAAGATTCCGCGATTTTTTATCCTTCTTAAAGTAGCTTAAATGAAAACATTGAACCTGTAAACACCCCCGCATGCACCTCAACCACCATTGGATTTTTCGTATCAGCTTGACCTATGACCACCGTTTTAAATGAAAAGGACTGAGATGAAGCATATATGTCGACCCGATTATATTAACAATTAAGATTTCCCCATAGACTATTGGTAGGGTTAATCAGAGATCAACCAATCTCGGAATTCTCCATTAATCTAGTTCCCACTTCCTCAGTATGAAACATGCATTTTCAAGCTCTCTCTACACATGGAAACGAAACTTTTAACTATATACACATAATCTGGCTTTTTCCTCCCTTCACTTTTGCTTTTTCGTCAACTCATCTCTGAGCATCATTTGGCCGCAGTTAATAACTTTTGCTATTAAACAATAATACAGTACTGCTACACTCTTTTGAGTGCAATCTTCGTTTGCAGGGTTTGGTGGCAAAGCAAAGAGCATCATCTATAAACTGCCTACTGTTCTCTTGAGTTATATTCCAAATATGTGAAACTTTGTTTTGTTAAATTGAGACGGCATGATTAAGCACGATTGACCTTGCGCTTGAAGACAAAGGGAACAGAGAGAAGGAAGATTAGATTCCAAGTTAGATCATACAGAAAACATTATTTTTATAAGAATTTCTTTAAACAACATACTGTTTGCGCCCAAAGATATTGTTCAAAATCTTGTGGCTAATGAGCTAGCTCCAAGCTTTTTGCACTTTCTCATCGTCCTCTTGTGCTTCTGATTTTTCAAATGCCAACAGTACTTTGTTTTATCTGCATGCAGTTGTAACTTTGCTGTCTCCGACTCTTAAAGGAATGTCGAAGGTTGTTCTGTATTCTCCTATTTAATATGTGTAATCATATGCTACTTGGTTTAATCGACAGTGATGCACGTTTAACCCCTTTGTTTACTCGCACATGCATGATTTGTGCGTTGCCCCGAGACCAATCAAATCCCTTGACTAAAACTTTAAATAATTATCAGATTACATGATCGTATGAAGCTTCGTACCTAATCGCCCGTGTCTTATACGCATTGAGAAAAATAATTAAAATATCGTGCATATCAAATTGCAGAAGAAAACTGTAAAGAATTTCAGGGTCCTAATCATGATGAGCAAGTGGGTAAACAAACTTAGGCTGCACAATTATTGCTGCAATAATTAAGATCCCAACTGCTGTGAACGGCTCTTGAGTTGCTCCAATCGTTTAAAGCAATTCTCTAGTAGTGGAGCTTCCATTAGTTTTTTTTTTTTCCTTCAGCAGTCAGCACTAATAACTCAGCAAGAACCATCAAAAGAAGGGAAGAAATTTAATGCTTTTCCCCTCTTAAGGTCTTTCTGATTTGTTTTTTGTTCTAAACTATTTGCTGAATTTTATTGTGTTTCCTACGAATTTCGAAATACCAGTGTAAAAATTAGCAGTAGAACAATGTTCTGTCTTTATGTTGTCAGTATTTTCTCCTGTTTGTACTCCTCCCGGCCCAAATTGAAAGCCACCATACATCAACGTAAACATAGTGGTTAAAGATTGTCGGGTCAACTGCATGCGTCAATTTAGGCCCTTCCCCTAGGCAAAAGTCATTACCAAGCAGAAGTTACAACTTACAGCCCTAACCTAACCATGAATGCGAAAATGATGTGTAGGACTTCACCTAACCATGCTACTTCAGTACTTTTGGGGCTTTTGCAGGACCTGGGGAGCTAGCTAGGGTGAGGTTTTGACTGATTTCATGTGTTCCATCATTTTTTCATGTTTTTCCTTCACCAAAAGATTGTTTTTGTTATTGAATGCCTGGCAATTGTTATTCAATCAGTTCGTTTTGCGGTGCACTCGAAGTTATTAATTCATCTGCACTGCCAAATCTTGATGCGTTAAACTTCATGTGCATGCCATGTTCAAGTTAGAACCCATCAGTTTTCCAAAGCATTTTACAAGATCAAACCTAAGCTGCAAATATTATTGGCAACATCAGTTTAGCGTTTTGAGATGAGTTATCTGAGAGATACTTGTTTTTAAAAAAAAGGAATAAATAGGCTTTTAATCATAGGTTTGCCATATTATACTCTCTAACTATTAATTTAATTTTAGATATTTTGTAACTTCAATCAAATTTCTAGACCAAAATAAAGATAATGCTCTTGACCCACTTTGCATATGTTGAAAATTTTGTTATTCAAGTCCTCCAAAGATATTATTTTCAAATCGAGGATGAAAAATGTCTAATATTAATAGTTGAATGATACAATGTATCAAAGTCAACAGTTTAGAGTGCAATGTGTCAAACCCTTATATTTGAACATAGAACGAGTGTAGGGGCGATCTTGTCCTCGAGTCAAGATGCAATACATGAGCATATCATGAATTTATGTGGTCAAGGATTGAGATTGGATTCTCGGATATGTTATTTTGTCGCTTACAATTTGCATATTCTGATAGTCAAATGTGAGCATAAGAAGAAACAAGCAGAACTCTCGTAGTGTTCTGCTGGTGCTTCAGATGGTCCCCAATGGCTTTAGGATATTCTGCAAGAAAGTGTCACAGGTTAACAATCAAACAAGCAGTCAAAGATCCCCTGTACCTGAAGGATCTGATTTGACGTACCTACCAGTAATGTGAACCTCCAAACAATTGAAATCCAACCCACTTCCACGAAAGGATAAGCTCTCCACTATCAAAGAGACTTTTTCAGCTGTCATCTGATGATAATATTATGTAATCTTCTCACTACTTTCACAGAACTCTGGATGATAGAAATGTTGCAGAACCTCATTTCCTTCTACCAAGTGCAATACAAGGAAAGTATTCATATATGTAACAAGGAAGAACAAGACACCAATAGCCCTGGTTTTTCATCCTTCTACTTTCTACAGGAATCTCAATCCATTATTCCAATGAACCAAACGGACAAGCATGAATAGTATGGCCTATATGAGAATGCAGTCTTACCATGAATTTCTGATCTCACTTGAAAGATAGCAAATAGAAACGGAAAGTCACAGATTTGACTCTCTTCATGATGAACAACGAGAGATTATCTGCAGCTGCAGCTGGCCTGCACCATTCCTAGACTTCCATACGCCATTCAGTCTCATTGGATGCAACCATCTTATTACATTGCCCAAATGGAACTCTGGCGCTGTCAGGCTTGCTGAAAAAGATGATCAGCACGACAAACAGTAGAAGATTGAACCTTTTGTGGACAATGTAAGAATTCAAACACCAAAAATGCGTTAACCTCTTCGCTTCCATACAATGGAATCAGTCGCTACCACTACTGACAACTTTTTCAAGATGGTGCTCCAGAGACGGAACAAATCCAGTTTTTAATATAGCATTATATAAGTAACTTGAAAAAAATTCTCATAGACTAAAATCTTGTTCCGAGTCCTGATAAATAACTGGTCAGAGAAAAAAAAATCATGGTGATAAAAAAGAAAATTTGGAATTGTCGAAAGTTCCGTCCTCAGTAGTATCATATAGGTAAACTAATTTAGCCCGTAGATACATACAGCACCAGCAGGACCAATTATGTGGTCACCAAAGCAAATCTACATCCACTTACACAAGAATCAGCTCTCTGTACCAAACAGCTTTTGTTAAACCATAAACTCGGATAAATTTGTTTAAAGATTACAGGAAACACAAACAGAATTTCATCCACACCAGTCCAGCAACGAAGTGACTTCAGTTCTTATAGGGTGAGTTAAATAAGTAACAAATTATGGACCACTCCTCAGGGATTTGTCCTGAAAGAGTGACGTTCATTAGCCTGGCTGTCTGCCTTAGATGGAACATTGCATAGCAGATCATGAATTTTGGAATACATCAGGATCTGCGAAGGGTCCCCCCCACCACTGCTCTGTGATGCACGAGAGCTCTCCTGCAGCTTAATCTTCTCAAACAGATACTGCTTCTCAGCCTCTGCCTCATTTAACCGTTGTTTCAGGTAACTGCTAGCATATTCTTCCTCTGATTTGTCAGACTTGGCAAGAGCAATCCTCTGAAGCCTCTCAGCTTCTCGTTTTGCCTCATTGGCTTTAAGTTGGAACATATCAGCCTCTGCCTGTTTAAGCCTCACAATTCTCTCTAGCTCTTCTACCTGCATTTTCTTTTTTTGCCTGTCATGCTTCAGTTCTGCAACCTCCCTTGCCTTGTCCTCGAGCTCACGGTCACAACCCTCAAGAGAAATGCGGGCTTTCTTAAACATTCTCATTTTCTCGTCAGCTACCATTTCCATCTTCCTTATTGCTTCCTGCACCACCTCGGCAATTCGATTGCATGCCTCCTGTGGGGCTATCATCCGTCCACCTTCCCCATTTTCCGTACCCTTTGGACCGTCCACATCAAGCTCTTCATCAGGAGCATATGCATATCAGAATTGGACAAAACAAGGAGAGAGAGAGAGAGAGCAAAAACAAAAACAATATTTCATTCACAGCATGCAATTATAAATGTTTCAGAAGGCTTCAGTGAATATGTACCTTGGAAAAACATTAAAATCGACCGGCAAGCTGCTGCTGACTCCACTCCACTCTTCATCTTTTCTTTGAGATCCTCACACTTCAAAAATAATTTAATCCCTCTGGGGTCATCACTTCCGTGAAAAATCCTCCTAACAAAATCAAGTTCCCTCATCAGAGCCTCCCGGTCCCAGGCTGGTGCACAGTGGTGGAAAACATCTTTAACCCAACCAAGAAGCTCGGATGTCCGATTGCATGCCCGGCACCTGAAAACCATCTCAGGTGGACCTGCTCCACTCTTAACAGAAGGGCCCATACAAATGAGTACTTCACGAATAGCACAATCCGTATGAGTCCAATGAGAACACAAGTCACACCCAATCCATCGGCAGGTATTAACTTCAAAGTCAAACTTGTTACAGATTACACACATGCAGAGATTGCAGAAACCATTTCTGTTGGTGCATATCTCACATGTACAGTCATCAGCTGGGAGCTGGTTTTGGCATGCTATATTTCTGCACCTCTTGTATACAAAGATCTCAATCAGCAAAGTCTGAGAGAGACTGATACTACGATGCAAGAATGCCTGAATCCCAGTGTTTATTGCAACAAGAATTTCAAGCTGTACTCTGTGAGCTCTAATCAATGTCTTAGCAGTCAAATCAGTTCTACTCTGCACAAGCTTCTGCAACATCAAAAATTCTTCTCTTTGCTGTGAACCGCCATTGCCTTCGAGGATAACTCGCAGTCCATTCTTCAGCTCTTCTAGAAACTCATCAGGTAAACGCTGCATCTTTTCCAAAATTACATCAACTCTCTCTCTTGCTATCTCCCGAAGGGACGTCTTATCTGCAATAGAAACACGGCGGACAACTGATTGTTCAGGGCAATCGTTCTCAGCTTTCCCATTCTCCATCATCTTCTTTGCCATGGTGGCATCCGCAGTCGGCCAAGTTTCTCGAGAACTGGCACTCTCAGTAGGTGACTCACGAATTTGATCAGAATTTGATCTGGGTTCCTCAGGGGAGAGGCGGGAATCTTGAGAGACAAGGGACAGCGAGGTTTGTAGTCCTCCAGGCCGTGGTTGCTGACGTGGAGGCAACATTCTTGATGAAGATTGGTGGTAGACATTAGAACCAGACGATGTACCCATTTCAATCTCCCACTTATTCTGCAACCGCTCACAAAAGGATAATTTACTTAGGTTCATCCATTCCCATATCCAAATTTCTATAGCATCTAATTTCTTACCCTGAAGAGCATAGTGAATGAAAAAAAAAAAATCAAACAGATTCGTGAAAACAGAATATCCCATCAATTTAAACAGTCAAACATCCGAAGCCATATAGCATAGAGAACACACACAGACACGCCACAACTCTTCTGACACAAAAAAGAAAGCAGCCAAGTATTATAGATCCAGAGAATATATAGGTTGAACAGATTAGACAAACTGGCACTTGAACAAGATGGCCAAGAGACGGCATATTCCCAAGCTCCCACTTCTCTTGCTTACGCTATAGCTTATGATAAATTCAATTATCCTAACCATAGTTGCAGTGCACTTTTCAGCTTATAGGCGTCTGATACACACATAGACAATCATGCTACAAAAGAAAATTACAATAATAGAAAAAAGCTTCAAAATTTAGGTCATTTAAATTAAGCTCATAAAACAAGTTTTATTTTTTTCCCTTGCAGAAAGATAAAAACAAAAGCAAAACACATGAATTATACACCATCCTAAGAAAGTCGGCAGATCACAGAGAAAAAAGACACGCTACTACGGATCAGTCCATAACAAGTTTTCCCATCCAGTTTGGTTACTAAGACAAGGGAGCAAAAGAAAAACTATACCAAAAAATAAAAATTTCCAAATCCAAAACTGTCCCGCTTAAATCATAGGAGAAACCGAAATTAAGAGACGAACAGAAGACTATTCTCTCATTAAAGCCTAAACATCTACTTCCCATCCGCAAAGAGTACAGTTCTTTTTCTTCTTCCATGTTAAAAAATCTCAAGAAAATGAAAGAGACTAATAGATTCGGATTTTATTTCAGTTTCCTCAGGAATCAAACAGAAAAAATGGATTCATCAAGGCGAAGACTTAAAGAGAGAGTACTCACCAGAAGCTTAAACACGAAGCCTGAGCAGCTAAAATCGAAGGGACGGGAGTACAAAATAGGGCGCACCAACGCGAAAAAGGAGAGAACTCGAAATTTTCTAACGCCTCCGGTGAATTAGGGTGTGTTTGCTAAAATTTTAGTGTTGTTAAAGTTTTAGTTATTGGGTTTAGTGAAAAAGTGAAGAGAGATAATTTTTTATATTTTTTGTTGTAGTGAAAAGTTATGATTTAATAGGAGAAAAAAGATTATATTGTAATATTTTATTGTGAGAGTAGGTAAAATTTTACATAACAAACGCAACTTTAATATTCTACAAAACAAAGACGGCCTTTGTTCCCATTCTGCCCTTAGGAGCGGGCACGAGGAAGTCCACTAACGGTCAATGAGATGAAAAATTGGGGGGTTTTTTTCAACGCTGGGGGTGGGGGGTGACCGCCTCGGCCGGTCACGGACTGGGGGCCGAACTAGTAAACCCAGGTTTAATACGTCTTCCCTTTTTTTTTATAATACAACGAGACACGAGACAAGTTTGCGTTTGCCTCGGATGATGCTGAGCTGGCACGTTTCTCACCTCTTTTTTTTTTTTTTTTTTTCTGTAAAGAAGGCAGGACTTAACGCCTAACTGTCGCAAGTTGGCCATGTCGCGTTCATGAAAACTCAACGAGGTTTAGATCGTAACTACGTTAGTCAGTGAAGAACGTGATCTACTTCATGTTTCGAACCAGTCAAGAACCTTGTTCCACCATATTACAAATCATCCTGTTGTGATTGAATTTGCGATTCATTCAGTTAGTCATCGGGCCTGTCAGAAAAGAGAACAAAACGAGAACAAAGTGGCTGTCGCTAACCACTTCCCTACAGATATAAAACATTACAGAAAAAAGGAGTAGAAATGACAATAGGCACTGTTTTATCTATTTCCAATCAATTAAGCATTCCACCCAAAACTCCACCAGCATTATAAACTAAGACATCAAAGCTAATTTTGAGTATGTAGGTGTAGAAGGTACAATAAGAGAATCAAAAATTTATTTTGGGTACTCATTTTTGGCTACCAGCTTCAGCGGGTTCAACCACCTCGGCTTCAACTATTTCTGGGGTGTTGGAGTTGGGTTCTGGATGATGAGCATCTGACCATTTGCCAGAAAGAGCAATACCCATCATTTCATATATCTTCCCCCCAAGCTGTGCTGGATTTTCAGGCTGCAAAACAAGAGATTACGAAATATGAATAGAAGATGATTCTTGTCAACTAGAATTGTCAACTAGATTCTTGTCTGGGACTGCATTCTCTGGGGAATTATGCGGCATTACTGGGACCTCCAAGTTAGAGAGAGACACATTCATGTGTCTAACCCACAAGAAAAGTTCTGCTTCAGTATAATAGCTCTTGAGGTAGTCCAATTTTAACTGAATTTGCTATAGCTCCATAATGGGAAGAGTGACCTTCAGAAAAAAAAAATTAAAACAGAGACAGGAACTCACAGTAAAACCACTGGAAACCAAAGCCGTATCATACAGAAGATCAATGGCTCTCAGAGCATCTTCATCGTTTGGGTTACTCTTGGCTGCAGCCTGCAAAACCAATGTCAACATATTATTACAAAGGTCACATTCGACGGCACCAGATACAGTGTGTGTGTGTCTACAGCTGGGTTCCTTCATTTTCACGTACATTCAAGTTTCTGATGATGGGATGTTCAGGATTGATCTCAAACACCCTTCTGCCTCTCATGAACTCCAAGCTAGAGGTATCGCCAGCAGCTTGTGCCTTCATTAGCCTACATGGAATTTATTGAGAGAGGCCATATTATTTACCTTCCAAATGTATGGTATTTAACAGCAACAGCGAAAGGAAATTTACCTCTCCATGTTGGCAGACCAACCAAACTTGCCAGATACCAAAACACAGGGTGAGGAGCTCAGACGGTTTGAAATTTGAACACTGGCGACCTTATCAGCCAATCGTTTCTTAATCCAATCACAAGTTTGTGCGAATTCCTGCTTTACCTCTTTTTCTTTTTCCTCATTCGTATCACCTGCAAAAATTTCAATATATATTCGCTAAGATGGCCAAACTGGAAGCCCAAGATAGTCTAACAAACTGTAAAATAGTTTATGACAACTATATTGTATACACAGCGATATGTAACATTTGGTGAAGTCTTATCATATTCATAACTATCCACAAATGCTTATGTATAAGATGGCTGATAAATCATGACAACTTGCTCCATGGGATGAAATTACAGTTGTTGATCCAATTGGAGAATAACGTATACATGAGAGGAGCAGATGTATCCTCCGACAAAAGAATAGAATTATAAAATTCTCAAGAGTTAAAACAGGCTTACCTAAATTCAAATCTTCCTTGCTAATATCAACAAAGTTCTTCTCCTTGTATGCCTTTAGGTTCTGGATGGCAATCTCATCAATAGCATCAACTAAGAACAGCACCTACAACAGAAATAAGCAGACCATGCATAAGTACCAGATGAAAACTATAGCATAACATAATTGGATTAACCATGATACATGTGGAAGGCAGTCACATACTTCAAGATCTTTTTCAGCAAGTCTCTCCAAGAAAGGTGTGTTCTTAGCACTTGTCACACTGTCAGCAGCTATGTAATAGATATCCTTCTGTTCAGGTTTCATGTTCTCAACATACTCGTCCAAGCTTATCAGCTCATTCTCACTCTGGGAAGAGAAAAATCGAAGCAATGGACCCAGACGCTTGTGGTTTTCACGGTCTTCAATGCAACCCAATTTCATGTGTTTGCCAAAGTTCTCCCAGAATTTATCATAATCCTGGAAAAAAAATACACACTTGTAAGTCCTGAAAACATCGATAACACAGTTCTACGAATTTAAGCAGATGGGTGGTAAAGCCCAGGTTCATTTGCCCCTGCCTCTTCTTACATTGACCATGCACATAGACCCATATCCATGCAAACACAAATACAGAAGCATGATGTACAAGGAGGAGGAAGAAGATAAAGATGATGACGTACATCTCTGTTCTCGCTCAGGGATATACCAAGTATCATGTCAAAGGCCTTTCGCACCAAACGCTTCCTCATTATCCGTACCTTCAGTACAGCAAAGAAATGATACTTAGCATGATATTGCTAAGAAATATACAGTCCCTCCAACAACAAAAAAAGATGTTGCTTACTAGTCGGCTCTCTTGAAGAATTTCACGTGAGACATTGAGTGGAAGGTCATTCGAGTCCACAATACCTTTGACAAAGCTTAAATACCGTGGGAACTATTCAACCAAAATGAAACGATTAGAACCAGAAAACTATTTCACTTATTACTACTAAATTCTTCTTTGTCCAATCACAAAAAAAAAATTCTTCTTTGTCCAAACTCTAGCCATTATTTACCAGTTCTCCATCGAAGTCATCTGAAATGAACACCCGTTTCACATAGAGCCTGATATTTTTGGTCTTGGGATTGATAACATCATCCTTTCCCATGGGAGCAACAGCTGGCACATAGAGTATAGACCTAAACTCTACCTCACCCTGCATTAACAGCTTTTATCAGCTTAGAAAGCAAAATAAGCAGCCACCATAATCTGACCAGAGCTGTTGAATAAAAGATCACACTTCGCAAAATTCTGCTGATAAAACTTTTTTCATATGAGAATATGATGATCGTCATTACCTCTGTTGTGAAGTGTGAAGACGCTAATGGGTCCAAGTACTCATTAAATGTTTTCTGGTAGAACTCGTTGTATTCCTCTGTTGTTACTTCCTTTGGATTGCGAAGCTGCACATATTAACAGAATTGCATCTTAGATTTACCTAAAAAACAATAGCATTTTCTGAAGCACACAGAACATGTGAAAGTAAGAAGGTCTTAAGCTCACCCATATGGGTTGGGTCTCATTAGTCAGCTCCCAGTCCCAGTACTTCTCAACTACAGTCTTGGTTTTCTTCTTCTTCTGTAACAACATAAATTCATAGGTCAATGGTGAAAATAATTGAAAATCATGATCTTAGCCACAGTCTTGGTATTCCGCTTGTATACATAATTCATGCGCGATACAATGAGAACATTGAGAAACAGGCAATTGTACCTCGGTTTTCTCATCTTGGTCATCCTTCTTGGCTTCAGATGGATCCTCATCAACCTCAACCTGAAACGGTGCAAAAAACAATAAATGCATTTTATCTGCAATTTTACTAGTGAATTGAAAATGTACAACAAACCTATGAGAGCTGAGAAGGTGTGTCCATTCTTTACAAATGTTGAAACAATTTTTTTTGCCATGACGTATATACGATAGTATCTTCATTTTGTATACAGCTCATTTTAGTATTGAAAGTATACATATCCACGACTAAGAATACAGTGCAGATTG
This sequence comes from Myrica gale, assembly GCA_963930655.1. NCBI lineage: Eukaryota > Viridiplantae > Streptophyta > Magnoliopsida > Fagales > Myricaceae > Myrica > Myrica gale. The sequence continues at coordinate 31,020,087 of OZ005598.1, forward strand.
TCATACTTCTTTTGTGAATCCCTTTTCCTGCCAAGTGTATATTGGAAATGAAACAAATTGAGAATAATTCTTCACAAGCTTCTGAATCCGCTCTGGATGGGCGAAGCCTTTGTCATCGCGCTGAAAGTGCAAAGGAGATAGAGAAAGTTAGCAATGGAAGTTTGTAAACAATTAACAAACCTCTCCTAGACAAAGAGGGTTTCTTGCCTTAAGATGCAATGTAAGACGTGTTCCTCTAGGAATAAGCTTTTCTGGGTCTGTCTCCTCCCGGATAGTATAGGAGCTTGCACTGGCTTCTCCTTCCCATACATATTGTTTATCAGATTTTGGGCTCTTTGACGAGACAACAACCTGAAAATAACCAGATACGTAAGTTAGACGCAATATCAAAACCTGGCAAACAATTGTTAACAAAAGAATTATAAATTCCGAACAATATGCATAGCTACCTTATCGGAAACCAGGAATGCCGAATAAAAGCCCACACCAAATTGACCAATTAAATTGTTATCTCCACCAGCATCCTTGCTCTCCTGTGAGGTATTCCAATTTCTTTAAGTATCATAAGATAACTTTGACAAAAGCATGTGAGGGAATTTGAAGTCTATTTAAAGAAGTATAAGACCTTCAATGCCGTCAAGAACTTTGCAGTTCCACTTTGCGCAATAGTTCCAAGGCAGTCAACAAGTTCTTGCCGAGTCATACCGATACCGGTATCACTGCATAGAGCAGAAGAGGCTTCAGTAATGCTAAAGGAAGATGGGAAGATCATTTATAGACACTTACGACTGAAGCTTACGTGATAGTTATAATGCCATTGTCCTTATCAGCTTGGATACGAATATCAAGATCAACTGCCTCCTTCAAAAGGTCAGAGTCTGTAACACTGAGAAACCGAAGTTTGTCCAATGCATCACTTGCATTGCTGTGGACATCAATACAACCCAGTTCCAACAGTTAGTACCCTCCAACTCATAGGAAACATAAAACTTTATTTGATTCTGATCTTTTTGGAATATGCACAGAGTTCAATGCTGGTAAGAAACAACGAAGCAGCATTCCCTATTTAACCCAAGCATTTTTCCCATCACAATCACATCCGTTCCCATGACCAAATCGCCAAAAAAGAAAAATAAGCCATAATTGCAGAATCCATTAAGCCGCTATTGTTCATAAAGCATGAGGGACAACAAGAGATGCATCTGAAATTTGATAATGCTTTGCCTCTGCCCTGCCAGCTGCAGTTTCCCCTCTTTAATAATCCCAAATTTAACTAGATAGACAACTAACTCCACGCAAAGGTAATTAAACAAATATCACTCCAGCACCAATATAAGAGAGAAGAAAAGTAAAACATGCCTGATAAGCTCCCGGAGAAACACCTCTTTGTTGCTGTACAAGCTGTTAACTATAAGGTCCATAAGGCGACTGACCTGCACCAAGCCAGAAGCATTAGAAAAGTTAAAAACTTTAAGCCATCAGACAAAAGTTCCATCAGCCCTAGCATACCTCAGCTTGATACTCATATTTCTCAGCTGGTGGAGGAGCCGACGCATCTGATGCTGCAGCAGTCGACTCATACCGCTTGCCCAAAAAGGGGGTCTCTTTCAAGTTGAGCTGAGTAGTAGATTTAGTGGTGTGACTCCTACCAGCAGTTAACATCAAATACCATTGACTTCTGGATTCACCCTCTCCCACCTACTCTTCACGCACGTATAGAACATCATGCCCAAAGAAAATGGCCGTGCAATGTAATTAAACCAACCTCAACTACATGTAGCACCGACATTAATCTTGAAGATATAAAAAGCTAATTTTTTTCACATGAAATGGGACAAGAAGGTTTCAAAAGAAAAACACCTTACGGTGGACCTGAATCCATGCACACAAAAAAAAAAGCTGCTCAATTTCTGGAAAAGATAGTAGCACCAGAAAGAGAATCCGCCTCTTCATGCCTTTGAAACGTGAGATCAATTGATACTATGCACTAATAAAATGCAGTACCACAAAAAAAAAAGCTACTGATGAAAAATTTCCATATATACTGGAAAGACCGTGAAGAAAATGACCATAGTTGAAGCGATGCGAATCTGTACGCATTCTATCCATATGAATTCATTAACGTGTTCCAATAACAGAGAATCAAAAAATGCAGGAAACACTGGAATGGGATTACACTGACACGTAGAGCGAGGATTATCAATGTAAAACATGAATTTCCAATTATAGACACACAAGAAAAGCACCTGCGGCGCGCACACACATGGAAAGGCGGTAGCGAGCATAAGAATTGAAATCCAAATTGAAATTCATCCATTTCCACTAATTACAGAAAAAATGGAATTTTGAACTGCAAGTCAACAACAGAAAACGTTCTCTTTCCTTTTAACCACACCCTTCTGAGTAATACTAATAAAGAACATTGTGATTAGGGAATTGAAAAGCGTACGGAGTCGAAGACGGGAGCGGAGGAGGAGACCGTAGCGAGGGCGTCTCGATAACGCACGCTACCATTTCCGGTGCGCAGGATAGCGGAAAAAGAGCGCCGGGAGAGCCGGTGCATATTGAGAACAAGCAACAGGAAGCAAACAGAGAAACAGAGAAACAGGGCGTGAGCTCCGAGTGAGAGGGTATTAGGGTTTTAGTGGGGGTTTATGACGGGTTTGGGAAGGTTCTGGAGATTGGTTGTGGGCCATCGTCTCCCCAGCTTCAAGGGGGCATTTTGGTCATTTGAATGATCCGTGTGTACTCTGTAGTAGGATAATTCTGTCACTGTGCTGCCCCGGGTCTGGGATTTTTGAGTCTTGTTAAGTCTAGATAGACAATGTTGGATGGACATGTCAGCAGAAAGCTGATGGATGAACAAGGTACAAATATATAGGAGGACGTAAATTGCATATTGTTAATACATGTTGACCTAACTTCGAATCACTTACAAAGGAAATCTTTGTTTAAATCTTATAATCAAGCATTCCTTTCCGTCTTTTTTGTTTTGTTAAAATATCTTCTGTTTTTCCTTTTCATTCGTTTTCACTATTTCATGTCAAATTAGGCATGGTTTAACTCTTTGTCTTGCCTATAACTCTCTGTCCTCGTAGTTTAAGGTTCTAATCACACCCCTACTCGGCAAAGGTATTTGGGTGTTCATGAACTAACGAGACTTTAGCTACGTATAGGACCTTGTGCGGCCCACTAATGCTACATGTCTCAGGCCATGCGGTGATCCCGAATTTAAATTCTCATTGATCATAAACCATATATAGATAGCGAATATATCCAAACTCATCGCAGCTTAAAAGAGGAATTTGATATGGCTTATCCATAAGTTATATATATATATATATATGCTATAGATTATGGTGTATTACTAGTAATATTGTTATGTCTTGATTCACCATCCATATCCTCGCACAGTTGCACAAATAAGACTAATGATAGCTTGCCAGCTACAACACAGTTGGTACCACCCATAGTTTACTAGCTTCAAGGTTCGGAGTTCGAGTACATACATAAGTTGAAATTGCTTGCAAAAGTAAAGCCGGACCTTGAGCCTAGTAGACGGGCCTGAGACTTTCTGGTGGTCTTGCTGGTGATGTGGTGACGAGCTCACCCATTGGACAGTAGTTATTGCTCAAGCGAACATTATGCAGTGAGAATGTTTCTATGGTTATGCCCAGGGAGGATTTCTACGATGGTCGTCCTCTCCCCCTTTTGCCTAATGAAAAAAAAGAGAGAGAGTAATGCTAGCTTATGGTTCATAGAGTAACAAATTAGACAAATGCATTATGTTTCTCTTCGATACATTACAAGAATTTCGCTCTTAAGCGGCAAGCGTCAGTTGTCGGTAAAAAGAGAAAAATCGTCGCGACAACAAACTAGCTACTAAAAAACACTTGTCGAAGTTTCGTCGCAAATACTGCACCATTACACATATCCAGCAACATTTTTCTCTCGTCGCAATTAATTCCAGAATTAGTGACTTATTCGAAGTCGCCAGAGAACAATCTCACATGTCGCCCTTAGCTTCTCTCCCTAATGCCATTTTCGTCGCTATTCATTCCAAAATTAGCTACAATGCCATTTTTGTAGTTATTTATTCTGAAATTAGTGGCTTCCCAGAAAACATCATCACTTGTCGCCCTTATGCCTCTCTCCCTAGTGTCATTTTCATCGCAGTACATTTATATCCATTTTTAGCTACCCCAATTGTTATTTTTGTTATCTTAGGTTGATTGTTATTCATATCCAGCGACCCCAGAAATTCCCATAGACAGATGGATCTCAGAAAAAATATGTTCAGTATATTGATATGAACAAAAGGCCATCATATACATAAAGACCTACAAAAAAAAATTATCCATCAACCACCAAATCACAACCACGACAGCAAGCCAAACTTTATCTTCCATACCACCAAATCACAACCCACACCACAGCTGAGAACAATAGCTCGCTCCATTCCTTCGAACAAGCGCAAAAACCCCATAAACGAGCACAAAGTGCCTGGAGGGTAGATCTAGGCTTCTCCCAAACGATTTGGATGAGTCACTGAAGTGGAGAGAGGCGGTACATCGGAGAAGTTGAGGTGACGGTGGTGGGGCGAATGAACATTGACAGACCACTAGAAGAAATAGATCTGAGCTTCTACACAGTGAGAATGCTGTCCCCTTGTGAGTGGCGGTGGTCCTCAAGTCTCCTTCCTAAAACGCGATTGAAAGAGAAGGACAGAGGAGTCGAGAGAGACGAACAATGTCTTCGTTAGAGAGAGAGAGAGGCCAAGGGAGATTGAAGATGAGAGAAGAGAGGGGAGGCGGCAATGTCAAAAAGATAAATTAGGATTTGGGTTTAAAGGAATGCTTGATGCGTGTGTTAGGGCAACAATGATTGAAAGACAATCATGTCCTTGCCTATTTTAAAAAATAACCATCTAAGTAGGAATACCTAAGTAATAATGTATGAGTAAAAAAATACCAATTACTCCCCTTTAGCAACGAAACATATATTTTTATCGCAAAAACGTATTTTTAGCAACGACTGATCACACTTTTAGCAACGCATGTATAATTTTGCCGCGCATGTGTCTTCAGTATCTACTATCTAGTGACAAAATAATATTTTCGTCGCAAAAAATATATTTTAGCGACAACATTTAGTTTGTCGCTGATATAGTTATCGTTAAAACTATCTTCTAGTGAAACAAAAATTTATTTTGTTGCAAAAAAGAAGTATTTTAGCTACGAAATTAAGTCTGTCGCAAATGAATTTGTCGCTACAAATCATGTCTTGTAGTGATACCTTGTAATCATGTGTGAGTATAGCATCTTAATTTATGAGATGCTAGATGGAGAGCATCTCTAAACACAACATAATGCAATGGCATCAACATTTACAATTATGCATTTTTCCCCCTTTCGTTGACCTATTTTTGGAGTTATTTCTTTTCTCTCTTTGGCAAAAATTGCAAGAAACTCAAAGTGTAACCTTTCAATATCTGGGTATAGGGTAAAATGATGAAAACGTCCAAACAACATCTTCACATCTATGAGAGGCAAAACCAACAACCTCAATATATCCATGTATAACCATTTATAGATCAAGGCTTGTGAAGTTGTCACCCTCCCCATCAAATTTGGGAGAACAGATTAAGTGTAAAGACAAATTATGCAAAGTCATTTAAAGAGAGGAATGTGATTTAAAGAAACAAACCCAATGTTTCAAGGTAATTGACTACCTAAGAAGACAAAATGAGTGACCAGACTTGTTGGATTTGTTTCTTTAAATCGCAGTGATCTCTTTGCACGGCTTTACACCATTTGTCTAATTTACACAAAATCATTTATCCTCCAAGATATTAATTAAATAACTAAATTACAAGAAAGAACGAGAAAAGGTTCACCCTGAAATGGTTTGTGCTATATTAGTGGAACTTTGATCTTCAGGGTCTGGATGATATGTCCAATAAACTATAATAGCTAGACAGCAGGTTATTTCCTAGACTGGATCACAGAAAACTTTGTCGCGAGGTTTCAACGGAAACCAATTGAAGAAATGAAAAACGAGAACGTACGGCTTTAAATGAGAAAGAAGGGGGATCATATCTTTGGCATCTCAACCCTCCTGGCTTCTCAGATCGCCTTATTTATATTGCTGAACTCTGAGTTAATGGAGCGTGTATAGATAAAGAATAGTAATATTAGATCTTCACTGCTTACATACAAACAAAAGAAAAAGCTAATATATATATATATATATAGAGAGAGAGAGAGAGAGAGAGTTGCAAACAAAAAGACTAATATTTCTCTACAGATGAAGAGAAGTATCAACGCCGGAATTTTCAGAAGTTCTTGATGTGCCGGCCGTGGCTGCAGTACCATAAGGCCATGAGTTTGTCAAGGGTTGCATCTTCATGGCTCGAAGATCATCGGGGTCGGTCCGCAAGTTAAGCCCGAGAGAGAGTGAATCTTGAAGAGTTGACCTATGAGGAAGGATCATTTCGGATTGGAAGGATGACTTTGAATGCTGATCAAAAACCATAGTTGGCGCGTTTCTTTCGGTTTCTGAGAACAGTTTTAGAAGGTCTCTCTCCTCCCTTCTCTCTTTAACTTTCTCCAAGTGCCTAAACCTTTCTTGCAGGAGAGCAATGGAGGGGCTGACCATGGTGGGATCACCAGTTTGCCTACCCATGGGAGGACTTAATTTCTACGGTGGTTATTGGCTTTGAAGGGCTGGAATGCATGAGTGTGTACATATATAGGAGAGAGCAAATTTCTATTTCGCATTAGTTTATTCATTTGCGTCCTCATAGTTCCAATTGATTCGGCATGATGCAATATAATTGAGAATCGGCAACTGTATCAGAAAATCCAAGAGGAAAAGTTTGAAAGCTATACTAGGGATCAGGCTTGAGTTGGTGGATGTGTGGGCAAAAGGACTTTTTGAAGGAGGAAAAGGGTGGGAGAGAAAATCCAAAATGGGATGGAGGGTAGCATTTGGAAGGGTGTTTTGTGGGGAATACATGGTTAGGTAATGCATCTGTCGGCTTGTTTCTTAAACTCCTGTTTGCTTTGCAGAAGATTGTACATGTCGCGTGGCGGGTTTTGGAGTGACATTATTACTTCCCATCTGTTTTCAACTTACACTTCTATTTTTTTCTCCTTTGCAGCAGAGAGTTCAGATTAGGCGAGATGGGGCCTCCATAAAAGACAAGGATTAGAAGGAATATTTTTAGAGTTTGATGTTTTGATCTGGGCCCTCTTCTCTAGCGGAAAGAGAGGAAACTCAACACACAAGAGTCTCTGTTTTTGTGTGCGTGTGCGTGTGCGTGTGCGTGTGCGTGTGAGAGAGAGTGAGAGAGGCCTAGCCATGAGTTCAAGGGCCTTACTCTGTTTGACCTCAACTGTGCCCAGCTCACTCCTTCCATAAAGCCCAGATAATAGAGCCGATTTTGACCTTGCAGGAGCTGCCCACCCATTAACCCCAATTCCCAGGCCGTACTTTTAGCGATTGAATAAAACTCAAGTACTTAACAATTGATCTAATTTATAAAAAAAACTTAACAATTAATCTAGACCATCTTGTTTCTTGATTGAGGTGCTTATAATTAATATCATCCAATCATGAAGTAGAATCAATCAATGAGTCTATGTAGAGGGTTTATGAACCGAGACACCGCTTATATTTGTGAAAATCCATGTGGCTCGAAGTTTGATCGAGGTGGCTCAAAGTTCGATTGAGGTGCCGTCTCCTCCTCCAGCCGAACATTTCCGACCAGGTCCGGATTTCTGTGGGCAGCGCGTGGATCTCACGTGCTCGCCTTGGGCTCCTCGTCCGGCCTGGTTCCGCATGCTTGTGCCGCTGCGCGCCTCGTGGAGGGTTCATGTTTCCTTTGTTGTGTGCTTAGCCGCTGTTTTTGTTACCTTCCGGCGGCGCGTGGTGTTCACGTGCCGGTGCCGTTCCTTTGCTGCCGGTGTTGTGACCCTTCCGTTTGTTCATGGTGGAGCGGGCTCCGTCTATTTTGTTGGTTGCTTTGTTGGTTCTTCTGTTTTGGTTGGTTGTTTGTATTTGTGTTTCTGGCTCCTGCGTGGGCTGTCCTGATCCTTTTTGGATCTTTCCTGCCCTTGTTTAGGCATTTTGTACCGGGCTGTGGTGCTTTTTTACTGGCTAGTTTAGGTCCTGGTAGCTGCGTCTACCGAGTTCAGTCACCGCTCCCACTGCTTGCATGGAGCATATAGTGATTTTCTCCAATCCTTTTGGATCCTGCCGGTGTATGTTCACTTGATCTTGTTTTTCGGATCCTCTTTTGGATCTTGATCAAGAAAAAAAAAAAGAGGTCGCTCGAGAGGCCATTCAATTTTGTTATTCGCAGCATCTGTTCATGGGGGTTATAAGTTCCAAAGAGGATGGACAGAAAGACCCAGGAAGCAGTGACGTTGAGCATATAGGTGTGCTCCAGAGTTTAATTTGCGAGATAAATCACATCCACAAAGGGAAGAGACACATTCAAAGTTTTGCAAGAATGAGAGAGACATTGAAATCTTCAGGGCTTGTTCCTTACACTCTCCAGGTTCTGTTGTCATGTATTGAAGGGGAGAAAGACAATGAAGCTGAACAGGTCAAGTAATGGGAAGACTTAAGGTTACCTTTATCTCCAGCTAGGCCTATAAATTAAAAGCAACTGCCTGTGTTTGGTTCTACAGAGTCTTTCGACCAAATATGTATATGTCATTAGCTGGTTAATTCTCACTTTTTCACTTGGTTATAGGGTTCAGATATATTTTTTGTGTAGATTTTGCTGTATAGAGTGACTTCTATATGTTTTACTTTCTTAAGGCAATGGATGAAGGGAAGAGGCAAAAAGCTTATGAATTATCTGAAGTAGAAATTAACTGTAGCTTATGCTTTCAAATTCAAGTTCCTTTTCCCCTTTGCCTCGGCAGCAATGAAAACTAATATATTTGTTTCCCAAAAAGACATGATCTTGTCGCAGGGCAGTATCCTTCAGATTGATCGAATTCTCAAATTTATAACACACAATAATGCTACAAACAATATAAGTTTAATCACAAAAGAGCCGGTCGTGTCTTTAGCTTTAAAGCGATACAACAGTTTGAGCTAGACAAGCAGTTTGTAGCAAAGATAGTACATCAGCACAGATGAAGAGCAGAGCAACGTCAATAAGGGCAAGAAGATTGAGTCATGTTGTAGCTGCAGAGAGACATCTATCAGTTTATGTCTGTTCATTTTCCAGGGACGAAGTTAGTGGCGTAAGCCCAGGCGTTGTTGGCCACGGGATCAGCAACATGGTCGAAGAGGTTCTCAATTGGGCCCTTGCCAGTAACAATAGCCTGAACGAAGAAACCGAACATGGAGAACATTGCCAAGCGGCCGTTCTTAAGTTCCTTGACCTTCAACTCTGCAAACGCCTCGGGATCATCAGCGAGTCCAAGTGGGTCAAAGGCACCGCCGGGGTAGAGTGGGTCGAGTCCTTCACCGAGTGGTCCTCCGCCAACCCTGTAGCCTTCAATGAAGCCCATGAGCACAACCTGAACAGCCCAGATAGCGAGAATGCTCTGAGCGTGAATCAGGTTCGGGTTGCCAAGATAATCAAGGCCACCCTCGGAGAAGATCTGGGCACCAGCCTTGAACCAAACTGCCTCACCGAACTTGATGCCATTCTTTGAAAGGATCTCAGGGAAGACACAGCCCAGAGCTCCAAGCATGGCCCATCGGCTGTGGATCACCTCCAGCTCACGGTTCTTGGCGAATGTCTCAGGGTCTGCTGATAAGCCAGCAGTGTCCCAGCCGTAGTCCCCAGGGAATTCACCAGTCAGGTATGATGGAGTTTGCTCGGAGAATGGGCCCAAGTACTTCGGGCGGTCTGGGCCATACCTGTTCCACATACACACCACAGGTTATGATGTGAGTTTTGCATGACCGACATCATAGATAGAGTACTCATTTTGGGTAATTACCAAAGTATGTTTTTCCCCATACTATATATATAGAAATTTTGCTTTGAACTTTGCACAGAGCTTGGAGTATAATGCTAAACTCAAATGTAAATGGCTTCGAATATATAGAAACCGAAGTACTTTACCAAATGCTCTGTGGGGCACTTTTCACCGTGCGCCTCATGGTAACACGGCCGCCACCAAAGCCACCAGCCCTGCGGACGAGCTCATTGGATTGCTTCAAAGCGGTCTGACCGGCGAATGCTGAACGTTGGATGGCGGAGGTAGCCATTATCTATGCGAAGCTTCTCGGTATTTGAGTGCTTTTGCTCTATATCCTGCAACTGATAGACTGTGCAGAAGCCTATGCGACGTGCCAAGGAGGGGGAGAGAAGTTATAACGGGAAAGAGAAGATGTTGTAGATTAGGATATCTACACGTCAGCAACATCCTATTGGTCCTCACATTAGAGTAGATTTCCAGTGGATTTAATTCTGGGAACAAGAGGTTATTATTAAGCCATGTGGCAGTGAAAGATCTTCGTGGTGGGAGGTGTCGCGTCCATAAAGGGTTCTTAGTTCTCTCAAAATATAGTGCATGCCTTTAGTAGAACTTTTAGCCAACATAAGGTAGAAGGGTTAATTAAGAACAATAATTCCGTGACTTTAGGGATATGTCCTAAAAAGTTATTGAGTACTCCTCCAAACGTACAATATTCTCCGGTCGTCATAAGTGTAGGTATTTAATTTGCATCTGCTTCCAAAAACTAATTCTAATATATGATAAAAAGACGTTGCAGTTCTCCTATTATATATAGGGATGCATGGCCAGGATAATTAGCTGACTTAACGTAACAAGTGCTTCGATCTGCTTCCTATCTCGAAAACAGAAACCACTGTCGTTGTGACTTAACTTGCGACAATCAATTGCATGTGTGGAAATTAACAAGAGGCCTAGAACATGCCATGGATAATATTATGATATGTATCTTGTGAAAAACCAGGTGATTATATTTGCATTCAGATCAGTGATCTGATGATCTGTCGCCAAGCAGATCCGATCTGATATGGGGATGAAACATCACTAATAGATGATGACTTTGAAGGTTGTGAGGCAGAAGAAGGGGTGAAGAAGCAGCTATATATATGGTACGATCGTGGAGTAGAAGCAGAAGAATCCCCAAATGCCCAAGATCATCAATTGCTCTGATACCATGCTAAGAATTGACTCTTTCATGTCGAATGAAGAAGAATCCCCTTTCATTGATTGTAAACGATGTACATATGGTGACAGGCGTATAAATAGAAAATCAACTATATATACAAGTGCTTCCTGGAATATTATGCTCTACAGAAGGAAAGTGAAGCTATATAATTGACAGAGAAAATAAGGAAATGTGCGGAAGGTGGCTTAGAGAAAGAAAGTACTTGAGACCTCGAAAGATAGGTAGAGGCGTAGAGCTGCACTCATGCACTGCACTACAGGAGCAGGAGCAGGAGCAGTATCACTACGGCAATTTTACCTCGCTACCTTGCCAAGCAGTTGCGCTTACCAAAAAAAAGATGACTGCCTTATTCATAAACCACTTGCACATTTCCATACTGACTGACAACAGCAAAGACTTCGGGCAACACATTCATAACTAGGAGCATGAAACATGGAACAACCAAATGAGGAACATAAGGCCCAGCCATCCTAGTCCACAGCACACAATTTGAATGATCAGTACTTGATTTTGAGAGGATATCTGCAAGCAATTTTATGGCCAAATAAAACCCCCAAGCAACAAGACAACAGGAAGCCCACTGCACTGCATTCAACGTCACCAAATCAGTCACCATACCCAAAAGCTCGATCACCATCACCTGCAAGGTCATAACAGCAACCAAAGTGGCTAAAAACCCATAGTGGCGAAGGACAACCCTCAACACTTCCTTCTTCACTAGGTCCATGGCATTGAATAGATAAAATACTTGACATAGTAAAAAGGCATTGAAGATCATGGTCTTCCGGGTACCACTATTTTTCCAGGCCGGTATGGCTTGTCCCATAAACTCATGAAAACTCAGCAAGACGGAAGCCTGGCAGATGACTTGAATGGCAATCTTTCTCCACACGACCTTGGTTAGAAGAGACTGAGGTCCTACAGCTGGTTTATTGGTTCGCATGAGTTCCTGGCCTTTTAATTCCATTGACACCATTAGGCCACCTAGAAGGCACATAACCATATTCACCCAAAACAATTCCAATCCTGTTATTGGGGATGTTCCAGTACCGATTGTTGTCACTTAGGTAATTAGCAGCCCAGAGATGCAATTGGTGAGCTGAATTTGAATGAACTTCTGAATGTTGTGGTATATACATCTACCAAACTTCACAATAGTAACTAGTGAACCAAGGCCTATGACTTTAATATCAGAGCTCTTTCTTGCCAATTCAGTGCTCCGAGTGCTATCTGTGATCCCCACTTCAGCTTCTTTCAAAGCTAGAGTGTCACGTGTGGTCACCCCTCCATAGAAAAGAACTATATGACCTTTCTGTTGCGATAGCTGTATAATGCGAAGCTTGTCCTCAGGGAGGCAACTTGCTATTACAGTAGCTAGTTCCACCTTCTCTATCCTTGGAGAGCTTCTCAGGTCTCTAGTTTCTTCACCTTCAACTGCCACATCCTCAGAACCAGGAGTATAGATTCCTAATTCACAAGCTATGGCTTTCGCTTCTGGGAGCCCATCCTCTGAAAACAACTTGACGCATACTCCAGCCTTTCTAAGATCTTCCACTGCTGATCTTATCTCTTCCTGACATGCGCATTTAAGAGCTACTAGTGCCAACAAGTTCAACCCCTCTTCTACAGGTTCTTGCTTGTCATTTTGGTTATAAGCAAATGCAATAGGGATAAGACCACTATCCTCCATATCTTTAATCACTTGCTCAACTTCTTTTCTGACCTGCCATAGCATGAATTCCACCGCTGCTGTCGACTGTCGTAATAGTGTGAACACTTTTCCAATATGAACGACGCATCCCCACTCCAGTGCAAGTGCCGAGTTTGGTCGTCCTTATCTTTTCTCCTGATCAAAACCCCAGTACCTTTCTTGTCAGGGCTCAATTTTGTATCCTTTAGAATGTCCAAGTTTGGACTCAAAACCTCCATATCCAAGAAGTAAGTGCACTTTTGAGGCTAACAGAAATCTCGGGCACAAGAACCGAGTCAACCGACACACCAATTCCTTGATGCAGAGCTTCGAGAACAAATTGTCCCTTTTCAAAGTCCATAGGTGTTTTGATATCTTTCACGCCGATCAAAACTGTGTCAACCTTCACCTCGTTACACTTTAGCCCGGGAACGGATTGCCTCCGAAGGCAATCCGTTCCGGATGTCCGGATGGACAGCCGCTTAGCCAACCCGTTGCATCAATGTAGATGATTGTAATCAGCCCCATTGTGCCACAAGCTGATACATTCCGGACTTCTACTCACATGACTCTACCTTTTTCTTCCAGTAACAGAGAGAAGCTGTGATTGCAAAAGGCATCGCATGTTGAACTCCTATTACCACTGCTATAAGAGCACTCGCCAAAGTCCAAATATTTCCTTTGGATTTCAGTGAAATTCTCTCAAAGATCTTCATCAGCATGTCCACTGAAACATTCACCTTAGGTTCCGACGAAGCTTTGCTGTTATTGTGTTTTCCGCATAAAAGGCGAATTAACACTGCGAGAGAAATAACCACACTAACACAAAGAGTAAATATTTCGCTATAATCATTTGGTTCCTCGATCCGAGCTTGTAACAGCCTCTTCTCATTGGGATCATGAGTCACCATGCTCAGCGCCTTACCCATAGTTGTATTGGCACCAACCGATGTCACAAGCATCCTACCAGTACCCTTGGTAACTTTTGACCCTGCGAAGAGAAAGGGATTCTGGTCACGATCAATTTTGGAGTTCATGACCTCATCCACCTCCAAGTGATCCCCTCTCACTAGCAAACCATCAGCCGGAACACGATCATCCTCCTTCAAAAGCACTATATCACCCTGTACAACATCAGAAACGGCAACCCGTCGGGTCTCTCCTCTTCTCACGACATTCACTTCCAATTTTTTCATATTCTCCAACAACTTCTTTACTCTTTTCTTTTCATGGAGAAAGTTCCCTACTGAAGGGAATGCAACAAGTACACCACAGCAGCCAGTAACCAAACCCCATCATGCCACCCATCTTTGAGTCCTTGCTCTATATCATTAGTAACGAAGGACAGCGCAGCCGAGACAAAAAGGAGCAAAATTGAGAATCTGTTACAAGCCCTCAAGAAGAAGTGCCAGAAGCCTTTCTCATCAACCCGCTTGTGTGAGTAAACTTGAGAATCGGAAAAATGAATCATACCGCTGTCCAACTCCAACATAAGCTAGCTTTGAAAATGACGATCCCATTTTTATTACCTCCGCATCATTCGAACCCAAAAGTGCTGCAACCCGGTCAACGCCACCGATTCTCCTAAGAGAGTTCAAGTTCCTCTCTTTCACGGTCTGAACAACTTTGTTCCGAAGGGTCTCTTCTGCATTTGACTCTTTCTCCTCATTATCATGAACATCAATCACACATCGGGATTGAGACGAGGAGGTTCGACTGAGTTGTTCAGAAGCAGCAGCCGGTACAGGTTCTTGCGGGCAAGGAGCATAGGTTGGAGACGGCGGTGGAGATTCTTGACGAATGAGGTTTTCACGGAGAGAGATGAAAATGCCTAGACATAGACTTCGACGCCAAAGCCGGCTGTATTTTCCACAAGCAGTGGAGGTGATGATGCTTCCGGTGATGAGTAAGCCAACACTAAGAGTGCTTTCTTCAGTCTCATCACCAACTTGGTGATCATTTTCGGTGTTTGACTGGAACATGTTTCTGAGTGTACGTGCTTGTCTGGCCGCGCTCTGAGAATAACGCCTGAGAATACAGAAAAATTCTGAGTACAACCAAAACTACGTACGGAAGCAATTATATGAAGAAAAGAGAAAACGAGCTATTTGCTTTTTCTAAGGCAAATCTTCCTAGCCTCACCTTCAAGAAAAGAATATTTTGTGTATACTAGCTAATACCGCAAAAGATAGATAAGTAACTCGAGATGAAGATAATGGTCACGCTGGTATGTCCCTTTATTTATAGCTGTCCGACACCTAAGGTCCCAGCGTCCAAAATTTGATAAGACGACTTTGGGAAACTATAGAAAAAAATGCTCGGAAATAACCAATGAATTTCAGTGGCACTGTTGACGACCGCGTATGGCCTTGAGGAAACTCCATTGTTCTTACGCCACTTGTCACCGCGTCTACTACGCGTAGGGAAACAATCTTGTGGAAATTTTTTTGCTCTTAATGAATTTTGTACCCAAGGAAGCCATGATCGACGTAATGTTTGTGGGCTTCCGCCTTTCTCTGCTCTTACAGTGAACTTGTTTATTAAAGTCTCCAAGTCAGTAACGCGGCTAGACTCGACTCTTGAGTGGCAGTACGCGGTCCCGTGGACTTTTAGCTTTGATATTAATCTCACGCACGGCGTTTTTCATCTTTGTTTTTGTTTTTTTTAGCAATACTACGAGAACTTGCAGAAGACAGTACGTTCAAGGAGGGTCAAAACCCTCATACTCCAAGGAGGGATAGTTCTGAAAAACTCATGAGGGGTGAAATATCCCCGAAACATGGAAGAAGCGGCCCAACCAGCTTCGGATAGTTCTGGAAAAGCTCATGAGAGGGATGAAACGTCCCCGAAACATGGAGGAAGCAGCCCAAGGAGCAACTTGGTGCGAGAGAGAGAGAGAGAGAGCACCGTGTTCCAAATTGACTGGAAATTGACGAGCAAGTTTTATGGATGCTTATGGCAAAATCTTTGTTCGTTCCGGAAAGCTGTATGCTGCACGTACCGAGTAAAAATGGTGAAAACAGTCGAGAAACCCAATTTACGAAGAAAAAAAATTAACCACCGATCATCTCTTTTTCTGCATTCGAGGAAGAGGATGTTTTAAACACAAAATTAACCACCGAACCATGTAGCAGTAGGGGATATTTTGAGTGGCGACGTGCCATCTGAGATTGTAACCTGTGATGACTTAGCTGTGTTTTGCAGAGCAGATGATCAAAGACAGTGTTCATATGTTGCGAAGAAGAAAAAAAATTACTACACCTAAATTCTACAAGGGAAAACTTAAACACACGCTGCCTTGTAGTAGAGAAAAGGGAAAAAAGAAAATAAAAACATCGACTACAGGTATTGCTGATTGTATGAACTCAAAAGCTATGCTGACAATTGCTAGTTATGATTGTTTCTTGTCGACCTCATTCCAAAGGCGAAGGAACCTCTTCCGGTCTGGTATCATCTTGTACACTCCCCAACGTGACAGCAGTAAGCATCAGCTTGCCTGCCTCTGGGAAATCCTTGTGCTGCATCAGTATTGCCTCGACAGAAGAACCGATATCCCTCAAAACCAAAGGCTCCACGTTTTCTCGTCTCAGAGGCAAAACTTCGTCGAAACCTTCTCCAAAGGTCTCCGCATTGAGTCCATAACACCTGCTGGAAGCCTGGAAAAGCATGGTTTCCCTCAGATTCAGAAAAGTTTCCTCATCACTCCACCCTTGAGCAATAGATGATTGATATAGTAGATTCCAATCGTCCTGATCAGCAGCATTCTTCCAACACTCCTCCAAAATATTGCAGTGGGTTTTGCGAAAGGAGGAGCTTGTCCATGCAAACACATCAAAAGCATGCAAGGAGAGCTTTGCATTTTGACCTCTAAGACATAGCTTAATCAGCTCTTCTGGACGAAGGAGCTGCCTTTCAGCGTATTGCTTTTCCTCACCAGTAGGAAGGAGTTGTATTATTTTCTCCTGCCAGAGTAAAGGATCAGGTATAGACAGACTGAATGACAAGCATAGAAAATGGAAATTAGTGTTTTATAGGCATAAGGTCTTTAAAAGGTGCCAATTATGTCAAGCCAAAACTTGAAGGCACAGCCTAGGGACTACATTAATGGAGCGCCCATATACTTTATGAATGTTATGTTAGGTTTAATAGATCTCATCAACACCTAAACATGTTTTGTGAACTGTGAAGGTTAATAATTTACCAAGCGTTAAAGAAAAAGGAACGTTCAACTAAAGTTTAAAAGCATAGCCATCATTCTATCTTCTTAACAGACAACACACCTGCAATTTCAGAATCTTCAAATCCGCTTCAATGCGCTTCAACTTTGTCTCAGAATCGGCATCCTTACCGGCTGCTGAAGCAAATAGTATAATCAGAACAAGAATCCAAATACATCTTTGATAGTCTGTGAAACAAAAAGATCCCTAATACAAACATCAAGATGATGGTTATCCACACCACAATACCATACTTTGACCAGCAAGACAGAGGGAACTAGCAACAAATTAATTATAGAATTTGTCCTCCCCTGATTTTGGCAGACCATGGAGTACAGACAGAGACCAAGAATAAACTCTGGACATCAATACACACGGCTTTTTCTCTCTCCCTGGTAACATTTGGTTTCTCTCGTGGCTAGATTGTAGTTCCCAAAACACTTCAAAAAACGTCTTACCAAAAAAGTTAACATCTCCGCCACCGCTTTTCCATGTTAGTTTTTATATTCATGTAGCATTTGGCTCGAGGCTGTTAAAAATGATTACTAGACCTTTTATGTTGGTTCTAAAAAGATATTTGGACTCTAGATTATTAAGAACTGAATGTTATATGAAGGAGCTATGGAGACATAATTTAAGGTGATCAGAATTAGAGACAGCTTTTTAGCATGATTAGTCTAAAGACCGCATATATTAAAGCAACCTAAGAATGAGAGAATGGATCTGTACAGGAGCAAAACAGGGACCAGGAGCAGGGAACAACTTTAACCATACGCAAAAGTTTGAGTAACCTCCCTCAAGAGTCTCAACTCATCTTTGCAGAATTCCAAAAACTAGCCCATTAACAGAAAACTAATAAAAATCAACCACTCCCCCCCCCCCTCTTCCCCCCCAAAAAAAAAAGAAAAAGAAAAAAAGAAAGGAAAAGGGGCAAAAGTAATCAAGAGAGACATGATCACACTGAAGTTAAAAAATAGTATCCACAAAACATATGAAAAAAGCTATTCAGCAGTTCGCACCTGCTTTTGCAGCTATCTTTGAGAGATTCAAAAGGCGCTTTCTGTCTGCCAATTTTGGTTCCAAAATGTCACTGCCAGGGTCTGCCAGCTCATCAGAAATTGAAATAGCGCTCTCATCACATGAGAGGGCTAATACATGAAGAATGTCAGAAGCTGAAGAAAATTGATTCAGGAACACTTCGTGAAGCCAAAGAAGCTCCTGGTGCTGTCTTAAAAAAATAGATAGCTCTTCTGGGAACTCTTCGCCAAGCCTTAGAAGCTTGGAAAATTGTCTCTTCTCATACAATTGTTTAAAGACAAAGTAGCTGAACCCTCCATTTGGTCCCATGCTCTCAAGCTGCGTGAGAATATTAAAGACTTGAGAATAAACACAAGCATCAACTAAGACTAAGAAAAGCAGATGCCAGAAGACATGTGCAGATCTAAATTGCAGAGCGTATATGCATCTAGTTTCAACAGCACATAGACAAGCAACCAGAAGATACAAGTTAACAGAACATTATTAACCTAATACTTCAGAAGCAGATTCTAAATTTCAAAACATTCATGCCTCTTAAAACTTTGAAGATTGATGGTGGTAGTCAGCAGTAAAACCTGGAATTTAGCATCTGAAAAAGGGGAAAAGCAACAGTTAAATAACCACATCCATACCATAAGATCTCTAAGTAGGACTGAATCATTGAGGTCACAGCATATTCTCCACAAAGTTCCATAGGATTCATGACGTTTGGCAATGGAAAGCAAACGTGAACAAAGCTTCCTTAGGTTTTCTTCTTTTGGCTCTGCAAATCCTACATTTAGATCCTGCAAAGATAAGCAGTTTAAGGAACTATACAATAATCAGCTACAGAAACATGATGACATCTTAAACAAGAGAGTATTTACCTGGTGCTTGTCATCCACAAAATCCTGAACTTGCCGATAAAGGGTGTCCAGGAGTGTATCCCTCCGATTCCAGAACTCATCTAATAGACCTTTTTGTTCTTCACCACGCTCAACCTTAGCAGTGATAGCACCACTATATGCCTCGAGTAGAGCCTCACTCAGCACCTCTAGATAAGTATATAGATCAGATTTTGCAGACATCTCAATGCCAGATGCTTCATTCAACAGTTGAAGCATGAATGAAGCTATGCTCCACAACCCATTGCGTACCACAGGTTGACAATACCATGGTGTTAAGCCCTCAGGTGGTGGATACCATAAGTGATTCTCATTTCTGTACTGCATTGCCTTATGAACTATGATAACGCAAACATTTGAGAGCTCACAAGCTCTTTGGATCTGGATCCAGAGTGGCTGCTCTATGCTTATGACATAATCAAGATGTCTGTCTAAGCAATAAAACACTTCTTCAAGATCGGACACTTTACTGTAGAATACTTCAGCATTATCTCTGTCCATTAGAAGAACAGTATTTCGGCGGGCTCTCTCACCAACTAATTGAATAAGATCCCAAAGAGCACCTGAAATTTGACTTTCTGCACTAGAATGGGAGGAACTAACTCCAGCTGAACGGTTCTGGCCAATCACATTTTGGAGTTCTCTCAGTTGAATCATTCCAGCAAGCTTTTCACCATGTTCCAAGATGATCTGCAACGAATATCCTGCCAAGAAAGCTGCATCAGGCATTTGTATGTTCCATTTTTCTTTATCTCTTAATTTACTTCTTTAAGTTTTCATAATCAGCAGAAAGAGTTGAACCCAGATCAACCCCACTCTTCAATATATATTAACCTGAATGCTGGCACAGCTTTGGAAATATATGCGAGTCCAGGTGACAACCTTGGGCTAACAATATAGTTGAGTTACAGACTAAAAACAATAAAATATCATCAAAAGAATAAGCTTTCAAGTTTCAACACACATGATATACTTCAGATGTTGTCAAATGAATAGGAAATAGAGCATACTCTGTCTAGCACACAGCTCCTCGTGGCATTTGGATAAGGCAAGAAACTGCAGGAACTTTTTATGCTTCTGCTGCTTATCCATTAGTTGGGTAGATACAACAGCCATAGCCAAAATCTCGGCACCCCTAGTTGTTGTCCAGTGTTTAGCTAGGGTGTCCACAATTGATTTGCTCATCCGTGTAAAGATACTGGTTTCTCCATCCCTTTCAAATGCCCCAGCACTTTGTAGCTTTTCCAATGAGCCATCAACCTGCCCAGATGACAGAAAACCATGGAAAAGATGACCCAGCAAAGTTTCTGATTCTTCATCTTGGCCAGTTCGATGAGCAATCCCAGTCAAAACTCCTGTTTGTCTTTCTGCAGTATCACATGCTTCAGAACTAGCCCTTCTAGGAGCAATATTGCCTGCAAATGTAAGGTTTCTTTTCTCTTCTTTTGCAGATCTTTCCTTTGAGCTCCCCTTACGCGACAAGCTTCGCTCAGGTGGTTCAACACCACCAAGAACAACAGCCTTTTCAGGTATTGCCCATATTCCTGCTTTCTCGGTTAATAAAACCCACGGCCCTTCGTCAACATCATCTGATGAAGGAAGAACTGAAGCATCTAGAACTTTTCCAGCATCATAAGGCAGGTCAAATTGATACAGCAGAGTTGAGTTCCGGTAGTAATGGGAAACAGTTGCTGTACCATCTCCGGAAAGTATAATCGCTGATCCTGAAGGCTTGCCTCCTACCCGAAGTTTCATCGAGAACAAGAAATCTTCATCTTCTACTCTCGCTTTTGGGATTATTACTTGGATTGGAGCTTTCTTCTCCAAAATCCTTTCATGCGGAGGCTCCATCCTCACCCCAGGTTTATATTGCATGGTTAGCAGAGAATATTGTGTGTAGCTTGAACCGCTGACTCGGTCCTTACAGAAGGTGGCAACGAGAATGGTAATCACTTTTCCATGATCATCCACCTGCACATCGAGAGGCCATATTCGCTTCTGACCAGCCAAATCCTTCTTAATTCCCAAATCTGCATCTGTACCAATAATTTCATGGGACCAGAGCATTGACACGTGCGTATCGGGACTCAGATTAACAACGAAACACTGTATCTCATGATCAGTAAGCAGAAAAAACTCCCTCTTAGATTCATCCGTAGAAACGTGTGAAAAACGCCAGATCAATGACCTCGGATACCCCTTGCTCCCTATCAGTGGACCACTATCACCCCCTTGGGAAGGCAAAATCAGTTTATTCTCATATATTTTCTTACGCTGAATGCCAGTTGGACTGCAATGAAACTGCCAAAGCTCACCATTTGAACAAGATGCAAGGGCAACACAGACATGCTGGAAACCAGATAGCGCAGAAGCAATCAAAGAGTTCAGTGAACTGCACCCGGTCGAGTTAGTTCCAGGCCTAATCTGTTGTCGCTGTCTGTTTGGGCTGGCCTTTCCATCAAGAAGCGAAGAAGTTACCTCTAACTCATCAGAAGATGCCAAGCTAATAACAGGAACAGTTCTTTCAGAATACACTTCGGGCCAGTAGATTATGGCTCGAGTTTTTTGGTTACACAGTACAATACCAGCAGAGTTGCAATGTTTCATAACTTTCTTTGTTCTCCTAGAGGTGCTATCCCAATTGACAACACAAAGTAACCAACAGTTCCGTTCAGTGCTGTCGATATTTGCATTCCCTGAGCCAGTTGACGGGAGTTCCAAAACAATGCATTTCATTGAAGCTGCAGGTGATAAGTAACTCCAAATGAAGAGTCTGTTTCCAATGATAATCCAAGCAAGAGACGTTCCCTTTTCCATTCCACCAGATATGCAAGCCTCATCTGCCATAAAAGAATACAACATTTAGACACTCACTGTCTCTATAGAATTTTAACGAATCTTGGAACAGTTGAATATCATGGAGCCGGCTATACTAACCAGGAACACGTTTCTGCAGCAAATTGGACTCTTCATCACGAACCACTTGGGGGAACTCTCCAACATAGATAGGCTTAATTGGATCTGCTTCATCCTCTCTCTCACTTCTGTTCCCTGGTGGAATTCTAGGTAAATTACATCACAAAAATTTTTATTAGCCACCCCTTAGTCATCAAGCATTTCACTATGAATAATAAACAACACATACCAACCACTCAACACATGCAACAATTACAATGTTCAACTAAATCCCTACACTCTATATCACACGCTCTAAACTCAACTAGCTGCCCCTCTTAATGACTGACATGAAGAAGGCACCCTTCCATAGATAAACAAATATTCCCACCAATTTCAACCCAAATTAAGGTGAGAGTCACCATCAACCAGAACTCACAAGAAAGAAACCACACATTATTTTTCCTCAGACACTCGACACTCACAAATTCAACAAAAGACACTAAGCTCGAACTCAAGCCCCACATCCTCCCTTACATCCTAGCAGCCCGAAAGAGAAATTAAAAAATCATTGTCATCTAAAGCGAACGCATTTCTTGCAAAACACTGACCAACAATTATTTGAGGAACCGCTAAAACCCCGTTTATTGAAACCAACCAAAACCACAACAATCCCCTCAGAATTAAAAAAAAAAAAAAAACATCGCGAATAAATTAAAGCTCCAGTATACTTCCCCAGCACATACCTACATACATACGTAAATAAACACGCATACAAACATACATACGTTACATACGTAGATGCATAAATAAATGTTGTACCTGGCCAGGACGGACAAGCGAGGAGCCCAAGGAGCAGGGGTGCCGGTACTGGGGCGATCCGGGACCGAATTTTGGAGAGAGGATCGGCGGGCCTCCGAGCGAGGAGTAATGGGAGAATGGATCACAGTGTGTCCTTGATTTCGCTCTTTTCGGGAGCTCGCATTAGGCCTCTTTATTCCAGGAGAGAACATTTTATTGCTCCTAGAGCTCGAGAGCAGAGAACTGTGGGCTTTTGGAGTTTAGGGTTTATGAATTTGTTTGCAAGTTGAAGAGTTCGCACTCTTCTCTTCAGTGAGCGGTCGAGTGGCTGGCAATCGGTGAAGTAGAAGGATTAGACGTTAGCGAGACGACCAAAATTGAAAATTCTACCGGGGAGTAAAGGCTTGTCCGTGTGTTTTTCTTTTTTCTAAGCGGCTTGTCTGTGTTTTTTTTTAAGAAATGATACACCTCCCGCATTCGGTCCCGAATGCTCACGTGGCAAAATTTTAAACTGGGATCCCGAAATGATTCAAAAACGTGCATTCATGTAAAGAGCCGGTTCGTATAAAGAGCAAGTCGGCCGGTCACCAATTAAAAACGCGCATTCTCCCTGATTTGGGAGTTTTAGAACGCGCAAGGGCTCATTTTGGGACAACTCTCAGACCGCTGAAGCTCATTTCGCATGGCCGCACGCCTCTCCTTGTAAGCGCATCTCTCTTCTTTTTGCACTTCATTTGTTTCGCATGGCCGCACGAGAAATTTTAATTTTTCTTTCTGATTCGTTAATTGCTGATTTCTGATTTCTGATTCGCATCAAGTAGTGTTATCTTATCTGTAAGGTAAAATTAGAGATATTTCAATATCTATCAGAACATGTCTATTTTAATATTTGACAAACTTGTCTTCACAAAGGAATAAACAAAGCTTATGAAGATGCATATTTTAATATCTATCAGAACATGCCTATTTTAATATTTGTAAATGCCTATGATCACCCTGGCTTAATGTAGCAGGACAATACCAAGTTTTCTTTGGGTGTTATAACGCATACTTGGGTCAAATCTTGGGAAAATTTCATGAGTATATCTTTAAGTTACCATTCATAAGTTAAAATTAGAGAAATGCATATTTTAAAAGGGGAGATAATAAAATGAAATTCCAAATGGGAGCATCAAATCTCAATTTTTATTCCTGTATACACAATCCTACTTATTAGGAAAAGTATATTAGACATAATCATTAGTATATCTTTATTTTGAAGGTTGATTTGTCTGCCTCTGTACTCAGGACTTCCACGTGCTGAAGAGGTTAATGAAGTATTAATATCATATCTAGTTGCAAAAAAAAAGAAAAGAAATGATTTTTGTTGAGTTTTAGAATCTCAAATTTGTGATTTACTGACTACCTTCTTGCTTTCTTTTCAGGAACAAGTTTTTTCTCCAACTTGTAGAGGGAAGAGGAAAGTAGTGATATCAACAAATATTGGGGAGACATCATTGACTTAGGAGGTAACCTCTCGGCTCTCCAGAGCAACTTTTGATGGCGTGATTAGTTAAAAGGAACCAGACAATGCATGTTTCTCCAACCTTATTCTTCTACTGCTTGTAGGGAGTTGTCTGTGTTGTTGATAGTGGATTCTCAAAACAGCGATTCCCAGTCATAGGCAAGTTGATTGGTTTGGGAATTTTTGAAATCAATGTAAATTTGGGTTGCAAGAATGAATTTAACTTATTGTTGTTGCTAACCAAATTTGTTTGCCTTTTCGATTACTCATTGTGGCCAGCTTATGTTATTATAAATGGACTGTTCAAGTTCACGTTTGGAGAATGAGAGAGAAGTTGAATCCGAATATAACGACCATGATGTGACTGACGAAGATGACCCTGAAATTGGTTAGGCTTGTTGTGGCTTTGATAATTTTGAGTGAAATTATTTTTCTTTCACCCAAGTATGGCTTTGAAAATTGCATTTCTTATTAAATTTTTTTAACTTAATTTAGAGTTGGATGATAAAGAAGACAGGATGATAAAGCAACGAATGTTGTGGTATCCGAGATGATAAATGAGGATGAGAAAATTGAAAAACCTAAGACATCAATGTTCTTTGATTCGGCGGACGAAGTTTTCCTGTACTACGTAAAGTATGCTAAGCAAGAGGGTTTTGCAGTGGTGAAAAGAGGCAACAGAAGAAGTGAGGGGGTTCTCACCCACGTAACTTATACATGTATTCGTGAAGGCAAACAAAGGAAAGCCAAAACTGATGTTGCGCCAACAACAATTAAAACCAATTGCCCAGCCAGGATTTGTGCAGTGTTACGTGCCACTGGACAGTGGATGTTGAGAAAGGTTGTGATTGAACATAACCATAGTCTAAGCCCAGACAAAGCAAGGTTAATGAAATGTCATAGGCAGATAGAAGCTTCTATGAAAAGAAGGCTAGATATAAATGACAGAGTTAGAATCCGTACAAATAAGAATTTTGGATCTCTTGTTGTTGAAATGGGGAGTATGAAAATCTTTCCTTCCGAGAGAGAGATTGTCGAAATTTTATTAACAAGGCAAGGGAGCTTCAGCTGGGTAAAGGAGGTGGTCAAACACTTAGTGAATATTTCAGTAGAATGCAAAAGAAAAATCCTGGCTTCTGCTATGTGATGGACATGGATGACGATTGTCGGTTGCGAAATGTGTTTTGGTGTGATGCACGAAGTAGAGCAGCATATGAGGACTTTGGGGATGTCATTTCTTTTGACCAATAGATATGACATGTCATTCGCTCATTTTGTAGCTGTGAATCACCACGGTCAGTCAATGCTTTTTGGGCAACACTTATATCAAATGAGGATACAGGGCCATGAAGAATGCAATTGAAATAGTTTTCGACGACAAGGCACGACATAGATATTGTTTGTGGCACATTATGAGAAACTACCAGAAAAGTTTGCATCAAGTCTTGATTTCCATGGTATTAAGGTTGTCTTGAATAATTGTGTGTATGAATTTGAAACCTGTGAATAGTTCGAGGAAAATTGGAAGTTTCTAATTGAGACTTACCAATTAGAAGATAACACATGGTTGGATGGGTTATACGGTGAGAAGACTTTTTGGGTCCCGGCATATGTGAAAATACATTTTGGGCGGGAATGAATACAACTCAGTGGATTGAAAGTATGAATGCGTTTTTTTATGGTTATGTGCACTCACAGACCACACTAAAGGAATTTGTTGATCAGTTTGACAGTACTTTAAGGAAAATGGTTGAGAAGGAGACAAATGTTGATTTCGATTCCTTCAATCGTATAATTTCGTGTTCGAGTCTCTTTCCTTTAGAGAAGAGCTTTCAAGCTGTGTATACCAACGCGAAGTTCAAAGAAGTTCAGGGGGAGTTTCGGAAAGTTATGCAGTGTAATCACTCTTGTCTTAAAGTAGAAGGTGCAGTTTCTATGTACGAAGTGATCCAGCTAGGGGTTGTAAACCAAACTATAAAAGAAAAATCTCATTGTCTTTACTACAATGATGAAGAAATGGAGGTGAAGTGCACTTGTGCATTGTTTGAAACGAGAGGTATATTGTGCTGCCATGCCATTTCTGTGCTGCTATCAAAGAAAGTTTCAAAGTTGCCCTGAAAATATTATTTTGCGAGATGGAGGAAGGACATAAGGCGACATTACACTTTTATTAAAAGTACGTACGATGCTTTTCACGGTGACCCTAATGACGAAAGATATGACCGTTTGTGCAAGAAGTTTAATGAACTAGCATCGATCGCCTCGATGGATGTGGCCAAATACGAAAAGGTGCTGGGAAATTTTAATAAGTTGATAGATGAATCCGTGTACTTGAGCCCATTAGTGGCTCCCAGCAACCTATTGTTGCAATTGCGTCTTCTAACTATAATGAAGCCATTCAAAGTAATGATGTTTCGGTGACGCAAAGTAATATGGTCCTTGGTCCTGTTAAGGTTACAAGGAAAGGGAGACCAAGATCATCAAGAATGGTGTCTGAAATGGAAAAAGCGGTGAAGAAGTCACAACGAAAGGTGGCAAACACAATTTATTGCTTAACTTGATTTTTTCTTGGGATTGGTTGGACACTCATTTGGATAACCATGGGTTCTGTTTTGTAGGCCTTAAAAGCAACGCAAGATCAATCAAACGCTTCTCAAGGCCTGATGCCACTGTGTGTGCTTCCTGATAGGGCTGAAAACCGGAAATGCGGTCCGGTTTTCGGACCGCAATCCGGTCCGAACCGCATTTCCGGTTGCCTTCTATTTAAGGACCGGACCGGACCACTTATAAGTGGTCCGGTTTTACAAAATGCGGTCCGGTCTGGACCACTTAAAAAAGTGGTCCAGACTGGATTTAATATTTTTAAAAAATATATATATATTTTTTATAAAAAAATTCGAACGCAGCGGCACACTGTGCAGAGCAGTGCGCAGTGCACACTGCGCATTGCTACTGCACTGCGCAGTGCACTCTGCGCAGTGCAGTTCTCTGCACTGTGCGCAGAGTAACATACGTTAAAAAAATAAAAAATTAAAAAAAGTATTAAATGCGGTCCGGTCCGGTCCGGACCGCATTTAATAAATGTGTGACCCGGACCGGATCAGACCGCTTTTAAAAAATTAAAACTGGACCGGACCGCAAATTCGGTCCGGTTTTCCGGTCCGGTCCGGTCTGCGGTCCGGTTTTGTTCAGCCCTACTTCCTGATCAGCCAGGTCGTGTAACTCATACTCAGGTACACACATACATTCCTTTGAAGACAAGTGTCTCACTTTACTTGGTTTTTTATGAAATTATTTGCCAACGTTGGTTGTAACATGTGTGCATTAGGTTGTGGTGCGAGTTGATGTAACAATGGAGTTGTCAAACCTGGTACTTCAACACAATTTTGAAAAAGCTTTCAATGTAGCCCTCCAGAGTAATGATATGTCCATTGTATCCTGGTTCCCTCTCAGTGGTAAAATATCTCATGCTAATTATTGTGCACAAATATTTCTGCTAATGGCGTACGCATTCATTGACCTTTAACAACAATTTAACCGTTTTTCCTCATTTTATCAAGGTTGATCTACGGTGGGTATTGTCGTTAGTTCGCCTCCCTGTGAATCAAGGGGTACTGCTGAACCTTTTGTGGTAGTTAGCCTGTGATATGAAGAACGACTCACCACAGAAACTTGCTTGGATGACTGTCGCGGCCCATTCCATGATTCCTACCGACCCGGGAATTGCAATGCATGTCAAGCCCATCCTTTTCCAAGCTCATGCCCTGCTCAACCATCATTGTACATCGCCTACAATTACTACTGGCGAGATGTCAAGTATCCGTCTTTTGTTGCATGCCATCAATTCTATGCTCGTGGTGCTAGATTAACTGATGACAACATGTTCAATTAGTGGCTTTGTACTTCTAACATGACCATGTTACGTTCGTAGTTGTATTTATGTTGCTATCATATCTCTTACTACTTTACTTTATTCAGCTTTATTAGTAATTCTCATTGTTGTTTATTGCTCATTGTATTTATGGCTGAGGCAAATGTGAGTACCAAGTGCTGCTATTTAGAGAGACCGAGATTGCAGCTCAATTAACTGGTAAAGAGGAGCAGAGAGGATTAAGGCCGTTAAGCCACGTTATTATTGAGTAGTGTTCTTTTGGTTTGGTGTTCTCTTGTATTAGAAAATTATTAAGTACTTAATTAATTAGTGTCTATCTTGTTGAAATAAAATGTCGTTTAGGTGGTAGTGTTCATTTTGTAGTCGTTTATCCTTACATTGTTTTCAGTAAGCATTTATAAATTAATTTTGCGTTTTGCAATTGTCGGTATTAATGTTTATTTTGGGCAGTGCGGATAGATCACATAGTTGCAGCCTTTGGTATAGGGTATCAGCCTGTTGTAGAGGTACCTAATACCATTACCATATCACTTTGAGAATAGTTTTTTTGTTGGTGTTTACTTTGAGAAGAGTTGTTTACTTTGAGAAGAGTTAATTTAATTTATCAATAACACCAATTTGAACTTCTTGGAATTTTCCTTTCTTCCATCTTTATATAAAATAGCAGGAGCTTTTATAGTCAAACTTTAAGACTTAACTATTTAACAACAACAACATGACTGCTTGAGAGCAATCAAATAGACATTATCCCAGTAACTTCCACTATCAAAGA
Organism: Myrica gale; assembly: GCA_963930655.1. NCBI lineage: Eukaryota > Viridiplantae > Streptophyta > Magnoliopsida > Fagales > Myricaceae > Myrica > Myrica gale. The sequence continues at coordinate 31,048,955 of OZ005598.1, forward strand.
AACATGTATAACTAAGAACAAGATGGTTGAGGTTAAAGAGAAAGTTATAATCTGTAACCTGGAGGTAACACATAGATACATAATAGCAGTATCTTATGGAAGCTAAACTACATAGATTCAGCTCCTCAGCCTAGTGGCAACATCTGTTCAAATTTCTTCTTTTTGTTAAACCTCTTAAAGAATATGCTGATACATAATATGTAAACCTGGTTACATAATTGTCGTAAGCTACAAATCCCAATTCACAGAGTAAGGATAAAACATAGACAACAACAAAGTAACAAGGCTATGAAGTGTTAGTTTCATTGTCTAATAGCATATAAATATCTGAGTAAGGCCAAAACAACATGAGAAATAAAATAAAAACCCTAGATTTCAAAGTAGTAGATCCTGCCAAAGGGTGTTGGCCGTGATTAAATACATTAGAGGCCACTGGAACTTGAAGATGAGGACGAGGGTTTGGTTTTTTCTGCCAAACCAAAGGCAGCTAATCTCAACACCAGTTCATCCCTCGTCCTCTCCAACTCAGGATCCTTCTTGAGAATCTGGTTTTCCGCCCTCAGCATATGGTTCTTCGCTCTGACCCTTTGTACCTCATCATCCTTCATCTTCAAGTCGGACCGCAGCCGCTGTATCTTGCGGTTCAATAGGGGGACATATTCGGCCGGGTCCCGCTTCTCCGTCTCAAGATCTATCCACTGGAAAAAAACACAATGTGGTGTCCCCTACAGAAGACGAATGGATAGATTGTGACATCATCAATTGGCGTTTAAGTAAAGCAGACTACATGTTCAATATAAGTGCAGATTCACCATATAATCATCGAATGTTGGGCGTCCAGCCCACATGTAAAATATCGTCGACCGGGATTTTGCGCATCCACACCGTCGTGGTTCTATAGAATGAACTCCAGCTTGCAAAATATTTTATTTACCTGCAATACACAAGGTTAAATCCAATCATTTCAGCTAGGTGTATCCAATGCACAAGGTTAAACACTTCGATTTTACTCTGTTTTTGCAGCCCACAGAACCAATCTCAAGTCTTTTAGGACCTTCAAGGTCCCTTCAATAGGCTCTGCTATTAAGTCAAAACACAGCCTATATCAATTCATACTTACTGCCCAAGAACATTAGTCCTAATCAAAAGCATTCTCATTCCATCATTCTAATGCAACGCAAGTCCAGCTGGACCTCAAAGAAGTAGGAAATATTTGCATAAGATACTTCAATTGTATTTTTATGGAAAAAAACTATCGAAATAAAAAGAAACAATAATAAATCCATGATATAGAAAGATCTGACCTATAGGCCACGAACCATTAACTGTTATCCATAGCTACATGAACAGACACACAACAGCAGATAAAGACCCAACAAAAAGCTCACCTCAACAACAGGACCAAACAACTTCTTGGAAACAGATAAATATGCCAATTACAACATCAAAGACACTTAAGCCTCCAAATTAGTGATCAAAAGTAGGACCTGATACAAGTTTAAGGTCTTAGTCACCTCACTTTGTACACAAAATGAAATCCCTAAGGGCAGAAAGTTTTAAAGCTTACCAACTACTTTTACTGTGTCTCATTCTTTGAATGATGTAAACAAAGTACTGGTGAATGTGTCTGCGTAGGCTATCAACTCTTCAGCAAACTCTCTTTTAGTAGGCTCCTACAACATTTTCCAGCATTAATTTAGCCAACTTGAGAGAGAAAGAGAGAGACGTTTTAGCGAAGTTGCTAACATTTTCCAGCATTCCGGATCACAACCTCAGCCAGATCAAAATATTCACAATGCAATCCAAACAGGAGTCAGATCAAAATATTCACAATGCAATCCAAACATGAGTCATCAAAAAGCTACCAAAATCTTCCACATAAGACAGGACAACCTGATAAGCAACTCAATAATGTAATGTCAAACAAAATCCAATTCCATTGCAATACAAGATCAAAAGATAACAACATTAATGCAGCAAAAAATGTCCAAAACTTTTCCTAAATTACATATTTCGAAACAAACCCATGGGGCTCGAGTCAACTCTACTAGCAAATACCCAACAAGGAATTAATCTCTCTTCCTTCTGAAAGAGCAACCCTCGGTAAGCCTAGCATGACAACCAGTCGGCTGGCACAACACCGTCTGGCAGTTCCCACACACCACCACAGTTTGCGAGTGACTGAACACCGTAGTTCTGCATTCATTTTCATTCCATTTGCGTTTTCAATTTTTGTTTTGTTTATAAAGATAAACATACAACCAGTTTTCCATTTTGCATAGAAATCAAATAAAAGAAAAATCACCAATCAGCAAAACAATGAATCGAAGGCACAAATGAATTATTCAAATCTTAGCAACTTATAGGCCGATCGGGATGAGGAGCTCACCGGATAGAGAAAGGGGGTCGGGAGCTTCGGTCTGAGAGAGGGGTTGTCGTGGGAGAGAGAAGTTATCGTGGGAGACAGAGGTTGTCGTGAGCCATTGCCTAGGGATTTCTCGGAGTGAGGAGTTCTCGGAGGAGAGAGACTAGAGCTTCCAGTTTCTAAATCCCTATTTGGGGCATCATAGGGTTCAAATGGGGGGGTCATCGTGACCGGCCGACTTGCTCTTTACACGAACCGACTCTTTACATGAATGAGCGTTTTTGAATCATTTCGGGATCCCAGTTTAAAAATTTTGCCACGTCGGCATTTAGGACCGAATTCGGGAGGTGTATAATTTCTCTTTTTCTTTTACCTAAGCTGTCTGTGTTTTTTTTTTAAAGTAATATACTTCGCAAAATCCTGTCTGTTTCCTTGACCCCTTTTATCATTTTTTTTCACATTCAATTCACTATCTATTTATTTTCAAATATTTTTTAATTTCTATTAAAAAATTTCTTTATTTTGACAAAAATTAATTTGTCTTCTAGAATCATAATTTTTACTCTCATAAAATAATAACTACTAAAAAACTTATGTGAAAAAAATTATCATTCATGCCCCCAATAAATCATTTTCCATCTAAATTAACAAAAAAATTTAACATAGGTGTACTGTCTAAAATTAATTGCTGAGAATGTAATATGATAAAATAATAGATGAAATTATAAAGTGTCAAGATCCTTATAATTAGAGTGTGCAAAATATATTTATCCCTATTTTTTATAGTAGTTAAGAAATTTTTTGTCATATATTTGTGAAAAATAGTAAGGCTATGGAAAAGATTTTTGCATACATAATTTTTTTTAAAAATTTATTCTTTTATAAATTGTGAGAAAAAACAATATTAAAAAGAGCTGGGAAAAAAAACTGTTGGTCTCGCAGGAGAGAAAAGAATGATTGAGTCTCTCCATGAATTAGAGTTTAGAATTCCGAAAAAAATAGACACTATAGTGGATTTCATTGTAATTCTATTATTCTATTGTAAAGTTCATGTTATTCGAAAATTTATATGGGCAACATTAATTAGTGTCTACTACATGTTTGTATTTATCTCTATCTAAATTATACTGATGAAGATTTACTACAATTTTATATTTGGATTGTGCAATTCGAACAGAGATAGATACAATAAGTGGATCATATACTATTTAATATTGTTCATGTAAAGTTTTGAGCAATATGACCCTAAGTTAACTGTTGTGTCTATCTCTCTCTAAATTGTTACAAATTGAGTAAGAAAGTGCATAGGATTTTGGTCCGAATTTTTCCATGTAATTCGGATAGGAAATTACAGAGAATCTTAATTCAATAAAAAAAAAGACAGCAATTGTGATAGTTTTTTCATTGGATGATTCTTAATAGACGTGGTATCACTTGTTTTAAAAGTAGGAGATAAAGTCTCTCATGGGAGGTGAACCGGGCAGAAAAAATATGTTTGGATTAAAAAATATTTTGGGATAAATACACTTTTCACCCATCAACTATCATGTCTATAATACATTGCACCCTAAACTACCAGTTTTGACACGTTGCACCCTTCAACTACCAATGTTAGACACTTTGTACCATAAACTACTTACTTTGACACATTACACCCTCAAACTACAAATGTTAAACACTTTGCATCCTTCATCTGACAATAATACCCTAAAAAAATAATGATTTTATAACAATATCTTCAATATATACAAAGTGAGACAAGAACATTATTGTCATTTTAGTTTACAAATTGGACAAAGGGTGCAAAGTGTCTAAAATTGGTAGTTAGATGATGCAATGTGTCAAAATTAGTAGTTTAGGGTACAAAGTGCAAAACCTATGATAGTTTGTGAGTGAAAAATGTATTTTTTCCAAACATTTTTCAAAAAATTATTACACAAAATATCTCATTTCCACCCTAAACTACCTACTTTGACACATTACACCATTCAACTACTAATGTTAAACACTTTGTATCCTTCATCTGACAATAATACCTTTAAAAAATTAATGAATTTACAACAATATCTTCAATATATGCAAAGTGGGTCAAGGACATTATTGTCATTTTAGTCTAAAAATTGGATAAAATTGTGGAAAATGTCTAAAATTGGTAGTTAGAGGGTGTGATGTGTCAAAACTGGTTGTTTAGGGTGCAAAGTGCAAAACCTATGATAATTTGTGGGTAAAAAATGTATTTTCTCCAAACAGTTTTCAAAAAATCATTAAATAATATCTCATTTGCACCCTAAACTAACTACTTTGACACATTACACCCTCCAATTATTATTGTTAAATATTTTTCACCCTTCATCTAACGATAATACCCTCAAAAAATTAATGATTTTACAACAATATATTTAATATATGCAAAATGGGTCAAAGACATTATTGTCATTTTAGTCTAAAATTGGATAAAGGGTGCAAATTGTCTAAAATTGGTAGATAGAAAGTGCAATGTGTCAAAACTGGTAGTTTGTGGTGCAAAGTGTAAAACCTATGGTAGTTTGTGGGTGAAAAATGTATTTTTCCCAAACATTTTTCAAAAAATCATTACACAAAATCTTTTTTTTTTTAGGATAAAGTCATATGTAGCCTCATAAGTATGAACAAAAATCAAATTGGTACCCTTAATTATCACTTCGGCGATTTGAGACCATAACTTTTGAAAATCATCAATTCTAGCCCCCATTTAAATTATCCGTTAAATTCGACGGAAAATCATGCAAAATGACCAAAATGCCCCTTTAAGGTTAAATTTTACTTTTAGTAATTTTATCTTGGAGGTGCATTTTAGTCATTTTGCATGATTTTTCGTCGAATTTAACGGCTAATATAGATGAAGGCTATAGAATTGATGATTTTCAAAAGTTATGGGTCTCAAATCGCCGAATTGATAATTTTGGATACCGATTTGATTTTTGCTCATAACTATGGAGCTACTTTTACTCCTTTTTTTTCAGTTTTCTATTCCATTTCAGCCCTCGTTGCAATTTGATATTGGGTGGACAAAGACTTCGTGTATAATCTGTTCAGGACGTTTCCAAATCCCTTCCCTTTCGGTACCCCTGAGCTTTCAGCCTCTAGAAACGAGACTTTTTCTGGACGAAAACAAACTTCCAGTCTATCCCTTTTTCTATCTTCACCGAAAAGTCTCTGGCAAACTGATTTCCTGAGAATCCTCCATTGCCATTTACCTTTCGAATGCATATTTTGGTCATTGCTTCTCCCCGGCCAAATTAAATCTTTGGGCATCGCTAACTCTTTGAGGTAACATGGGAATCTTTACTTTCATTCTATGATCGACTAATCTGTGTATGAATGTTTAGCCTGGGATATCCAACGTTCAGGGAGAAATTAAAGAAGAAGTTTAATTAGCGTGACAGGAGAATATGATAGCATGCAGGATTGAATCTATATCGGTCAATGGTTATGATAAAATATCCTGGAAAAGGTGATACCTTGTTGGCATTTTGGCTTCCGATTATTGAAGGATAAAAACACAAGAAGAAGAAAAAACAAATGTCTTTTCCACCTTCTGTTAGAGCTCAGTCTTCGAATCCACAATCACCGTTACCGGAGAGAGTAACTTACGAGGAGCCGGCAGCAAATAAAACCGCTCAGAGCACCGTCACCTGCATCTACCATACCAATGTTGCCGGTTATTGGCGTAACATGACCGTCTTATGGTGCAGGAACCTGATGAACCATACCTTCGGCATAAAGGTTGATAGTTTAGACGGTGATTTTCATTACTCTTGCAAGATCGACCTTAAACCCTGGCACTTTTGGAGCAAAAAAGGTTACAAGTCCTTTGAGGTCGAACGAAATCAAGTGGAGGTTTACTGGGATCTCCGTTCGGCTAAATTTTCCGGCGGCCCCGAGCCATGCGCGGAATATTATGTCGCTCTAGTTTCCGACAAAGAGGTGGTGTTGCTGTTGGGAGACTACAAGAAAAAAGCTTATAAGAGAACAAAATCCAGGCCGGCCCTCGTTGAGGCAGTGCTGGTTTCCAAGATGGAAAACGTCTACGCGAAGAGAAGTTTCTCTACCAGGGCTAAATTCGACGAGAGAAGCGAACAGGAAATTGTTGTAGAGAGCTCGACATCCGGACCTCGAGACCCCGAAATGTGGATTAGCATTGATGGGATTGTGTTGATCCATGTCAGGAACTTGCAATGGAAGTTCAGGGGGAACCAGACGGTTCTAGTTAACAAGCACCCGGTGCAAGTATTCTGGGACGTACATGATTGGCTGTTTAGTAGCGCTGGCATGGGGCAAGGTTTGTTCATATTCAAGCCAGGCTCAACAGAATACGAAGGTGACGGTGGAGAGGGCGGCACTTATGGAGGATGCGGCGATAGTGATGGCAGCACTAGCGGGTATTACTCTACCCGAAGTAACGTAACAGCGACAGAGTTCTGCCTCTATCTTCATGCTTGGAAGATCGAGTAGTGAGGCTGAGGCGTATATACCATATACCATATATATATATATGGACTAACACATTTTGCCCAGATTTTAAGCTTAGTTATATTCCATTGGTCTCTTGGGCCCCTGCAATTGTTGTAAATTATTTTGGGTTGCAAAGTTGATCCAAACGCAAGTATAAAGTTGGGTCTTGGGCATTGGATAGGATATTTAGTCATCTAGATAACTTTCTCAATGTTTGGATCGACTATATATATCATACGCTTGTAAGAAGCAACACAATTAACATATAAAAAGGGGATTACATCTAAAGATTATAGTTCTCTAAAGGAGAACACACAGTGACTTTGCCATATTCGAGACAAAAGCAAACAAAATATATATATATAAAGTTCTTTCCTACTTTCTGTTCTCTAACAAAAACAAAATTCCAAAAAACAAAAAAAGGGAACAAAAATTACATACATATAAAGCAGATCTTGCATCACGGTTCCAGCTTCAAGGAAACAACTCGCGATTGTCGGTTCCGTTTCGCCGCCTTGACAAAGACTACCAAGAGGCAAGATGGAGCCCACCATGGCCGCCGGATCTTCTGTTCTCCTTTCAGGCAAGCCACTGGAGAACAGTATACTTTAGTGTACACAACTCAAAAAGACTAAAGTTGGAGATAGAATAATAACTAAACCCGATAAAGATATTTAAGTTGTACATACGTATCCTTACCCTTTTCCCCCCAGAAAACCTCATTTCATAGAGGGTACTTCTAAGACACCCAGATCAAGAGTTTATAAGTGATGCATTATAACTTATACGGTTGATGTGGAAAAAGGTGGGAGTCAATTGAACGGAAAGGCTCTTCAAGGAAAGAGCACCAATAACACCTCTGAAACAGAGCATGACTTGACAAATTCCACGCATGCATTACAAGGTTGATATGAGAAGAAAGAAAAAATTCAACAGAAAGTCTTATTCAGGAAGAGTACCCTAATCAGGTATCTACCACACTAGCACTTCCAAAACGCAGCATGACTCAACAAAATTTGCTCACCCACGAAATCAACTTCTTAGTGATCAACCCCCCCCCCCCCCCCAAACAAAAAAAAACCCCAACAGAGTCCCAATACATCACACACACAAACATAGAGAGAGAGAGAGAGAGAGAGAGAGAGACCTTTAATTCGCCTGAGTTCCTTGCACAGAGTGATGAAATCTCCCCATTTCATGTGGCATCGTCTTATAAACCGAAGAATTTGCTCAGTTGTAAACATGGACATGCCTTCCAGGTATTCTCCATTTACACCATTTTCTTTAAAAATCTGGCGGTAACTACCAAGATTTATCTCTTCCAACCACAAGCCTACATCCTGGAATAACAGAAAAAGAATTGCACAAAAATACTTGTAAGTTAGACATATATCACTACATCCTCTCTTTCGTTCTTTCTCTTTTTTGTGGATAGCCACATTTTCCATCACCACGCAGGGAAAAAAGCCTATGTTTCCAAGTTCACATCTGCTTAACGAGAACTATACACCTAAAATTTCCATGATCTACAAAGATGAGTTAATAATGAAAACAAAACACTCATTTCTACTCATCTCATGATTCTATCAGACATTCACAAGCCTGTGCACATATCTTAATATCAATCATTCATATTGAAGTCACAACTAGAGATATCTCGAATCCAGGAGACACCCATGACTACTAACTTACATTTGCCACAGAGCCTAAATCAATGGACTTCCTATTTGTGAGAAGAAACATCTTTTGATCTTCATCAGTACCTTCCTCAAATCTTATCCTGAAATGCTATTTTAACCTATCAATAGATTCTTTCCTTACCTGGTAAACATACTTTCTCCATCTGATTACAAAGTACAGACATGTTCAACCAATAGGATACTTGCAGGAATTGTCAGTGATCCTAATCCTCCTTGCACCACATTTTGCAGACATTGTCTACTTGAAATGGTGAATGAATTAGAGCCAATTGACGCTACTTTAGTTATCTTTGTCGCCATACTTATATCATAGCTGATAGCCCCCTTACTGTTGCAAACTACATGTCTTAATAGGCGATCCTAATTTCTCTCTGAAGCCAGCAGGCTCAGAGCCATAATGACCTTTTCACTTGTATTATCCAATGATTCTATGATAACTCAAGAATAAGGTGGTATGATCTTCAGATGTTGCACTGAACACATCTTCCACTTTGCAAACAGGTACCTCTGGATGATTCAGAGCATCCTTCTGCTACTACATGCCAAATATGTGCTATGGGCATCTAGAATTTGGGGGTTAGAAGACAACGGCGAAAGTAATCAGTATTCACTATAATCAAGAGCCCTGTAGCCTTTGGGCACTAAAACAATGATTGCAACATAAAGCATTACCTTACAACCACACCTAGACAGCTTGAATGTACAGGAAAGTCATTTGAACTGAGTAGGGTCCTATCTAAGAGGGAAAAAAACCAAGAAGGGTCCTCACATGTGTCATTTCCTACCAATCAAAGTTATGGGGAAAGTAAACTTTGACAAGCATGATATTTCACAAAGTGAAGTGACATATCGCAATCCAGTTCAAAATACAAACCGACATTGTATGTCGGATGCCAAACCCCACCTTGCTTTGTCATTAAATGGAGAAACTATACTTGGGCCATGTCTAAGTTTGGCACTTAAAATCTAAAAATTCTAATTTCATTTGAGAAATTCTTGGTTGTAAGCAACTTAATTCTTCTGCCCAGATTGATGACCAGCCAACCCAAAAATTGATGGCACGGCTCATTTCAAGTCACTTGTTTTTGAGCGGCATCATCAGCTTTTTGGATTGAAGGATTATATTGCCCAAAATTGAACATTTTAAGGGCACTATTTGAACATTTATAACCTAGGGACTAAATAGGAGCATACGGAGCATTCAGAGACCAAAACTATTTATGCAAAATCAATAAACTGCCCCTCTTTCGGTTATCATATTCATTTACTCAGATTATACAATATCAGGAGTAGCAATAAAAACCGAAACTTCCCAGTTCATACTTGCCCCATTCCATGTAACAATCATATTAAGCGCAATTTCAACTACGAGATGCAGTGAAACTAGAGGAATCAGATTACCAAGTACCACCCATGATCAAACCTCCCAAAAAAGAGATTCAAGCATATCACAAGAGACACCCAAATCACATATCAAAATTAAACGAGATCTACTTGTAAAGAGAATACCAAAATCTTTAAAACCATAGAGAGAGCGAGAGTAAATACCTCAACAGTCCAAATGAAGAAATCAAGAGGCTCAGGTGGGTGTTCTTTGCTCATACTCCCAAATCAATCCCCCAAAAGTACCTAATCATTTGAAACCAAACGGAGCCCTAAGACCTCACAATTCAATCGAATTTCAGCTGAGGGCCAAAAAACAAAAGCTTTTTTTTTTTTTTTTTTGTAAGAGGGACTCCTGCTCAGTTCCTCGACAGGACCAAAAAGGAAACCAAAATTGAAAACCGATAACATCAAAACAGATATAGGATTGAGAGGTAGCTGTAAGATCCATCCCTATTGCTCTTCTGCTTCGATTTCGCTTATCCGAAGAGAAAAGAAAGAATACCATATAAGAGGAAAGGTAAAAGCCTTACCGTGAGAGAATGGTTAGTCTATAGAAAAATGCAGGTATAAAGTTGCTACATTTGAGATATTTGAGGGCTGAGGCCTTCACTCTGACTCAGAGAGAGAGCGTGGGGAAGTGTTTGGTTTTGGCCACTCTTGCGTGTCGCTATTATTAATGGGGATGGATGGAGTGGATGGGTTATTGGGTCTCTCTCTCTTAACCAATACAGTGAATGAGAAATTGCCCACCTTTTGGCCTTTCAGCTCAGAATTATATGTATGCTTTGGCGTTACTTATCTCTCACAACTATAATCTAAACTATTTGATTCCGTATCTATGCGAGTGGTTAATGTTAACGCTACTCACTCTGGGTGGGTCAGCTGGTCAGGGACACAATCTCCCAGTTGGGGATCTCTGATATTATCCACAATTTATATTCTTCCAACGAAACTACATACTCAGAATCGGAGATAGACCTAAAAGGTCTAAACTTTTTACTCGATCGGAGGGTACTTGTCCCGTAACAGATAAAAAGACAATGCTCCGACAGAACACAGAATCCATGCTACAGCTATGTACGTGTTATGCATGATCAACTACCGCCCCTGCTTTGTATAGGTTACAACACAGGAATGTACAGGGTTTCTCCCACATGCCATGCACTTCCATAGATGGTGCTTTTTCTAGAGGTAAAATGTAAAATTTGGACTAATTATTTGTTCAAACATTACATGATATTAGTGACTGGATGTGTTAAGATTGACGTTGACATTAGCTTGGTTTAAGAGAAAGAATCTCACAAACACATGGTTGAAGCATTATCCTCCAATAGTGTCCGTTAATGAAGGATCTTCAAAGAAAAATGTTTTTGAAAGGGGGAGCAAGATTTTTGTGCCTCTACATTAATTCACATGTCATGTAAGGGAGGTTTGATGGTGAAAATTTTGAATATTGAAATTTGAGAAATATTATAAAGTAAAGATATATGAGAAGAATTAGTGAAAAAGTGAAAAGAAATTTTTTTAATAAATATTATAATAAAAAAAAATTATATAAAACTTTTTTATTATTAAACTTAAATGGTTGGACCCAAATTAGTGGACTAAAACCTGGCCCCCAGTAACTTTGTCTCGACGATCGTACATACCTATGAACCACCGAAGGGAGAGACACACGTCCGTCGTCCATAAAAGGACTCCTTGGTTGGTCCCACGTGGGCCAGCCATGTCTTAATACTGCTTACACGGAGAGAAGACAATCTATATAATATAATAATAATGGTTTAGCCCAGTTGGACCCAATAGAACTGTAGCGTCACGATCAAATGATTGAGTTGATAATCAGGATATTAGACGGCAACCCCGGTGGGTGTGTGTAGTGTAGTGTGTGGGGGATGATGATCGAGCCAATTGGCCAATGGTGTACCAGTTAATGCCTACACTACAGAGCTGCATGTGCAGCACGTGTACACTAGCGTCACTTGCGTTGCATTATCATCAGCAGGACCACATTACGTAGTAAATGTTGACCTTTATTTTGGTCGTAGATTAACAAAAATAAGAAAAGAGTTTAGAGATCAAATGGGTATCCGTGCTCCTCGGTTCAATGGCACCAAGAAATGGGGCAAATTTCTCATTATTGCTGTTCATTTTATATATCTATATATATTTTACGGGCTCTTTGCGCACTAGGCCCAATAAGTTGGATTTTCTGGCTTTGGTTTCTATCTTTTTGGGCCTTGTTTCTGGTTTAGTGCTATCCCAAGAGAATTTGTTTTGGGCTGAGTGGCTTCACTATATGCAATGCAACGAGCCAATTCCCTCGGGACGTAGATTGCCCTATGGAAAGAGAGCCACCCCCTGGTACGATCCAATTAATAAGTTGGACATGTACGCTAAACTACTACATATAGGATATTGCACCTGATATACACGCGTTAAAATCAAAATCAACTGAATCACAGGTCAATGCTCCAGCTCTGCTGCCCCTTCCAGCAAATCTCAACGTCAGCAGATGCCTCCCAAGGTCCAGAAGATTCCACCTGATATACACGCGTCCTTTGTACCGCAGTTTCAGGATTCTTATTTCTCTCTGTAACGGCTTTGTACAACATTTTTATACCCATTGTATTCTTGCATGAAAACAACACAGTGAAAGTTATTTGCATCATTTTGCTTTACGCATTCTTTATGGTATCAGAGCCAGCCTAACTCAAGTCAAATGGTTAAACCTTCGGGTGGAGAGGAAGCTCCCGATACTCCTCCACCAACGGACAATTTAGTGCTCTCCTCTGGACCTGCTCTAAACACAATCACTTCCCTTCCTCAATTAGTGACAATGAAGTTGACTCCTGAAACTTATTTGCTATGGAAAGCCTAGATGGTACCTTACCTACGGGGTCAACATTTATACGGGTATATTGATGGCAGCTCACACATTCCTCTGTTTCTTGAGGGTTCATCTGACACCAACCCCGCACATAACCATTGGGTACAACAGAATCAGCTCATTTTAAGTGCCCTTATCTCCTTGTTATCTGAGCCTCTCATTGCTCAAGGGTATGTTTGTTTATCGAAATTTTGAGAATCTTTTGAATGTTGAACTTTATTGTGGTTTGTGAAAAATTTGAAATGTATGTGTAAAAGTTGAAAATTTTGAAGTACATTTGTTTTGTTGGAAATTTTGGGCCCACAAAATTTTGGGCAAACAAACATGTCCCAAGTTGTCGGTCTCACTACCTCTCAGAGTTTTTGGCAAGCTTTGGAAAACCATTTTGCTTCTCCCACACAGGCACGTATGGGTCAACTTCATTATTAGCTAGCTAGCTTGAAAAAGGGTGCTGACACTATGACAGAGTATTTTCGAAAAACAAAACTGTTGATTGACACCATGGCCGCGGCTGGTCGACTGCTTGCCTCTGGAGAGTTTATACTTATTTGTTAGCTGGCCTTGGGTCAGACTACGATTCTCTTGTAACATCTGTTACTACTCATTTTTACCCTCCTTCTTCTGAAGAATTATTTAGCCATCTGTCAATGCATGAAGCTCGGCTTCTACAACAAGCCTCAGCTCTTCCTACCTCTTCTGAGATTACTGCCAATGCTACTTCAAAGCAAGCCTCTCCTCGCGGATGCAATGGTGGACGAGGTCGTGGATTCCATCGTGATTACCGTGGGCGAGGTTGCTTTTCGCCTTAGTCTTCATCATTCACTGAAGACCGACCTACCTGTCAAATATGCTTCAAATCAGGTCATACAACACTTCAATGCTATAATCGTTTTAATCATGCTTTTCAAACTCCTCCACCAACTTCTTTTACAGCCAACTACTCTTCTATTCTTGCTGGTCCAGATTCAAATTGGTATCCTGACTCTGCTGTGTTCAACCACATGACTCATGACTACACAAATTTGTCTTACAATCCTACTGTGTACACTGGTGAAGAGCAGGTTCGCGTGGGTGATAGGTTTGCCCTTCCCATACATCACACCGACGATTTTTCTCTTTCCACTCCTTCTCGCACTTTACGTCTTTTCTAATCTATTCCATGTTCTTCTTCTCACCAAGAATCTCATTTCCGTTCGTTAATTTTGTGCTGACAATTTTGTTTTCTTTGAGTTTCGTGCTGATTCTTTTTGTGTCAAGGATCTTCTCACCAAGGAGCTCCTCCTTCGCGGCCCTCCTAAGCATGGACTCTATGTCTTTCCTTCCACCTCCACAGAGATTGGTTCCACCTCCTTTCCTCAAGCTTATGTTGGTGAACGTACTTTTGTTCCTCATTGTCATCATTGCTTGGGCCATCCGTCTCTTCAAGTTGTCCGAAAAGTTCTTCACCGTTTTCAGTTACCTATTGCTATTCATCCTGCCACTTCTAGTCTTCGTTCCGCTTGCTGCCATGCCAAGTCTCATACTCTGTTGTTTTCCCGTTCGACATCTCTAGTGACATGCCCACTTCAACTTTTGTTTATGGATGTATGGTGTCCTGCCCCTATGTTATCTAGGGATGGTTTTCGTTTGTATTTTTCTATTGTGGATGTTTTTAGTCAGTGTACATGGTTTTCGTTGTACATCCGATGTTTATTCTCAGTTTATTAAGATGATGTTTGTTTCCCCAATATTTCGGGCATGAAAATTTTCAACAAAACGAATACATTCCAAAATTTTTAACTTTTACACATACACACTTTACTTTTCAAAAACTCCAATAAATCTCAATAAAGTAAAGATCCCAAAATTTCGAGAATGAATATTCCCCAATATTTTGGCAAACAAACATACCCTAAATTTCAGCATTTTGTCGAACGTTTCTTTGAATTTCGTATTGCCTCTGTTCTTTTTTACGCCGGGGGGGGGGGGGGGAATTCCGCTCCTTTTCACACATATTGTCTCAGAGCATTACTTAGCGTTTGAGTTATTCCCACACGCATCAACAACAAGGTACGGTTGAGCACAAACATCTACATGTTGTCAAAACTGGCCTTGCCCTTCACACCTCTGCTGTCATGCCTCAGTATTATTAGGCTGATGCATTTCAGACTGCTGTCTACCTTATAAACCGTTTGCCCAGTCCTGTCACACCCTCTTTCGCAAACATCCCGACTACATCATCCTTAGAATTTTTGGGACCACTTGTTATCTCACCTACGTCCCTGTAATTCACACAAGTTAGACCCTCGGTCATTGTCCGGTTTATTCCTTGGGTATAGTCTAGCTCATCGGCGGTACATTTGTCTTCATCTACCTACTTCCCGAGTATACATCTCGAGAAATGTAGTGTTTCATGAATCAAATTTTCCCTACCGAAACTCCTCTGCACCCACACACACGGTTTTACCTCTTAATTTTTCTCTATCTCCGCCACGTGTCTCGTCCTCTGTCAGGTCTCCTTCTTCCACCGAGCCTCCTGTCCTTGACTCCTATAGTTCTTCGGTTACTTCCAGTGGTTCTTTGGCACCACACCGCAACTCTCCCCACGATGTTTCCTCTGTACCTTCTCCTTCTCCGGCTCCCATTGTTACTCGTTCTCATCATAATATTCAGTGTCCCAAAGTAAGGACTGATGGCACGATCCCATGGCCTCCTCCACGAGCTCATGTGACCACGACTGTTGTTCCCTTCGAGCCTACTTCAGTGTTGGTGTGTACCGTGTACGTTGAACTAAAAAACCGTACCTACTAAAAAGAAAGAACAAGTTGACACAAAAGTGAGACTCAAAATTCACATTAATGCTGAAACTTATTTACTACGATGTCAGCTACCTGGAGTTATGGTTTGTTTACGGTTCAGCGAGGAAGTTGCACTTTTTTTTTTTATAAGATAAATTGGTAAAGAACAAATTGACTTTCCTTTGGAAATACTCAAAGGTGCAGCTCATGTACGATACTTGGCTATATATATAAATGGTGGTTATTGACTCATTGAGTGAGCTTTACCAATACAGAGGGCACAAGCTGCTATGGAAGAAACTTGTACTAGAAGCTAGTGCAGTATAGTACTTGTGAAGACAATAGTACTGTTAGTTGTGATAATGCTAGATGCAGCGGATGAAATTAATTGCCCTTCCCTAGAGCCTTCTTGCGTTGTTTCGAACCCTGCCGACATGAAAGTTGATCGACCTAGTATTGTTTGCTTTAAAGAGTGTGATGCAAAATGCATGCGTAAAACAGAGCACAGTAATCTTGACGAGTATATGAAATGTGCATCTGGCTGCATGTTAAGATGCAAAGTCAAGTATCTACGAACACGGTATAACGCTTGGGCTGACATATGTGCTAAAGGATGCATGGACCGGCTACATGATGTTGTTGTTCCTGAAAAGTTCATGAAATGTGCATTCCGTTGCCTGGTAAATTGGAGCCAGACGTTCCAGCTTAAACGAATATGGCCATGACAACTAGTTTGGCTGCCATCTGCGCTGTTAAACTTGCTAGGAGCTGTTAATCTGTCATTAGAATTATTCTCTGTGCTTTATTGCTGGAACCCGAATTATGTGGGCTCTGATTCAATTTTAAGATCAGTATGGTTTTAGTAGGTTTTAATAAATGGTTCTCGTTCAGTCATCGCATTAACGAGTTTCATTGACCTGAGAAGGATGTGCTCCAACTAGATATATTAAAAGCAGATCATCATGAGTACGTTAAAAGGCGTTGGAGAGTCTCTACCAATCGAATCATTATAGGGAAGCTTACTGCTCCAAATTATCTAGCTATTAGCTTTGGATTATTACGGCGAAATCTTGATGTCATAGTTTACGTACGTTCCTGATAACGAATCTTAATCGACGGATAATATATATGCAAAATGGAACTAATTAAAGGTAATTGTTACGAATTAGCTGGTATGTAATTTGTCGAGGTAACATTTTTTGAGGAGCTATGTATATTTATCCTTGGCTCGACGTTACATATATATATACGCATATAATTTGTAACGATCGAACATCAAAAACAACATATTGTTCAATATATGTCTCTGAAAATACAAGCAGTCTCTCTCTCTCTCTCTTTACTCTCTCTCTCTCTCTCTATATATATATATATTTCAACAGATCAGACGCTACAAGTTTATAAAGGACGTTAATCTTCATGCATTAATGTGAAGAGTTGTTTAGTAACGCGCGATGGCTTTTGGTAAGCTGGTTGAATTGAGGTCAGGTACGTATAAGGACGGGTTTTCAGTTATTTTTTCTAATTAAAGATGATCGATTTGTTCCAGCTAAAATTTCCTATATATTAATATAATATAAGATCGATCTCTTGCTAAGAACAAATCGGCTTTCGTTAATTTGGACATATTCAAAGGTACGTACGACGTACGTACCTACGTGTGTGATACTAATTAGCTATAAAATGGTGATTATTGAGTGGGCCTTACCAGTTATACTGAGGGCACAAGCTATGGACGAAAATGGTACGTACTAGAGGGTGCACAGTTGTGAAGACAATAGCGTTGGTTGTCGTAATGGTAGTCTAATGTAGCGCATGCAAATTGCCCTAATTCCCCACTGGCGGCCTCTTGCTTTTTCTCGACCCCTTCAGATATTAAAGTTGATCCACCTTTTATTGTTTGCTTTAAAGGGTGTGATGAAGAATGGATGCGTAAAATAGAGCATCGATCTCCATCGATCTTGAAGAGTACTATATGAAATGTTCATCTAGCTGCATGCTGAGATGCAAAGCCCAGGTCGTGCAGAGACGGACTAACACTTGAGCTGGCTTAATTATGTGCTAATTAAGGATGGATCGAAGGGGTACCTGATGCTGTTCCTGAAAAGTTTATGACATGCGTATTTTATTGCATGTTTCAATGGAGATTCATCTTCCGTCTTCGAGGGAGATGGCATATGACAACTAGTTTCAGTACGTGATCGGCTCTCAACTTAATTTCTCTTGAATTTAGCTCTCTGTTTTTTCTCTACATTAATGCTCAAGTATACCAATAATGAACTTATATAAATTGTTTTTTTCCTGCTTGGTATCATGCATTGACCATCTGCTTGTTTTTTTCGAGGGAGGTGCAAAGTGTAAGGTTATTGCCAATTTAGAGGATGCAAATTAGAAAATCAAAGATATATAGATAGAGACTGCAAAATATAATTTATTCCTAATTTTGTTGCAAGTGCTAAGAAGTTGTATTTATTCAGAAGATAACATGACCAACATACTCGTGACTATTTCCTGAATCATCCTCTATAACTTATTCAGTACTACATATCGAATTAGTGCTAGTGCATATGAGAAATTAAAAAGACAACAGTTTCAGGCCTTTATTATGTTTGCCTGCAGTATTATTTGGGTGCCATGAATAGAAATTGGTAATGGCCGTACTTATTGGTAAGTACTGTCAGCAAAAGTTTCTGTTGGCTTTTAATTAATAGTTGATCGTAGCATTTTCTTTATAGTTGATCTCTTTGTTTCAGCAAAAATGTATTAACATAAACTCTTTTCGTCAGGACAAATCGATTTCCATTAGAAAATACTGAAAGGTGCAGTCATGTTTGATACTTAGCTATAAAATGGTGCGTGGTTATTGAGTGGGCTTTTCCATTACTGAGGGCACAAGCTATGGAAGAAACTGGTACTATAAGGTGCACAGTTTTGAAGACAATAGTGCTAGCTGTGATCATGCTAGATGTAGCGCATGCAAATTGCCCTTCCCTACAACCCTCTTGTTTTTTCTCGACCCCTACTTCAGATATTAATTACTTTGATCCACCTATTATTGTTTGCTATAAAAGGTGCGATTTAGAATGCATGCGTGAAATAGGTCATCGTGATCTTGAGGAGTATATGAAATGTGCATCTGAATGCATGCTAAGATGCAAAGGTCCGTACCTTCAAAGAAGGTATAACGCTTGGGCTGTTATATGTGCTACAGGATGCAGGGAACAGCTACATGACGTTGTTCATGTTCCTGAGAAGTTCATGAAATGTGCATTTGATTGCTTGGAGGAATGGAGACGCAAGTTCAAAATAGGCCGTAGACGAAGATGGCCATGACAACTAGTTTGACCACTTGCAATGTTGTATGGATCAGCAAGCTCATACGGAAATGCTTTCTGATTGATATATATATGTAACGCCCCGGGCTTAAACTCCATACGGATATATTTTTGTATAAAATAAGGTTTTTTCACCATGAATAATCATTTATCTAGGCCTCAATATTTCTAAACTAATTTTGTACAACCTCAGCAAAATATTCATAAACCGTAAAAAGCCGAGCCCTAAAATTTACATTAGCATATCCGATATTTCCAATATCGATGAAGATCTCCCAAAAGAATTCTCCAATATTAATCTACAAAAGTACTCCTGCAAAACACGTCTTCGAAACACAAATCTATCTGAAGCTCCTCGAATTTCTCTAATTCTGCCAAATCTGAAAAATATGAGAATAAGGGGTGAGCTACGACTAGCTCAGTAAGTAGTAAGTCAATGAGAGTTGGGGAAAGAAAATTTTATCATAATAATCGAAATCTAAAATAAAACACTGTTAGTCATACTGAATCCAAAAATACAAGTTTGTAACAAAAATATCCAAGACCGCGCAATATAAGAAAATCACTAATGGTCACACAGACCTCCAGCCACAAAGACCTCCAAATACCACGAGGGGTATCAAATTGGCCACACAGACCACAGAGATATATCATCAGTGCAACAACAATTTTCACAGTATGTTTAAGTTATAAATATTTCAATTTTCACAAAATCTCGACAATCTCATTTTATCCAAAATTTGTTCAGTTCCCCAAATAATACATCAAAACCATATAAAAATACGTTACAAATTTAAAAATCTCATTGAAGAACCACTTACTTCGAACGCTTAACCAATCTTTAAAGCTTCTCCAATAATTGTCGAACAATCTCTCGAAAACTAGTAGCACAACCTCAATCCAATTTTTGGTCTCTAATAAACATTCTCTGCGACCATTTATAAACCTCGATCTTTTCAACTTTTAAAATTTAAACATATCTCTATCCATCACTTTTAAATTCAAATATAAGATCTTTATCCTTATCTTTCAAATTCAAATATAAGAATAATCTTTATCAATATCTTAACCTTTAAATTCAAACCTAAGATCAAATCTCTATTCAAACCTTTAAATTTAAATATAGATCACATTTCCATATCAGCACCTTTAAATTCAAAAATACGATTAAACATCTATCTAAAAATCAAACATAGGATTAAGCCCTATATCTTCGTTTAAAAATTCGAATTACTCACTTACACCTTTTTCGGGGCGGGATATTACAATATATATATATATATGATCATTTTAGGAACAAGGAGGAGCACCTGATGAAATTATAAGCTAAAAGTATTGGAACTTCTTCTTCTTCCTTATTAATCTGTTACTTATTTATAACTTCTCCAAGTGTTTCAATTCAAATAATTAATTGATTGGAATCCTCTTTTAAAACTTTAGGTAGTATCAAATAACGGAAGCACGTACATATGAGAAAAGAAAAAGAAAATGTTAGGCGTTTATTATTTTTGAATGATATATCTTAATTTGTCTTTGTTTTAGCTTGCATGCACTATTTGGGTCATGATGACATGAAAAGAAATTGACATAGGCTCAATCGGTAATTAAAGTCTAAAATTAATAAATGGTACCACTATGGATCGATCATATCAGTAGCATAAGGAAGAGAGCGACAGCTAATTGACTTCAATGAAGAAAAGTACCAAGAGTTACGATTTCGTCAACCAACTTGTCTATTCATCATCTGATCAGATCAGTTGGAGTTCACCATGCACACATTTGGAAGGAACCTATTTGTTGTTCCCTCGAACCGCTTATTTGGATTGGAGATACCATATCTAGTCACCCTGCATAGCCAGTACTAGCCACATCAAAATTAGCTCTTGTATTGGTTCACAATTAACTAATTGTCTGTTTCGAAAGTATATTCGTTCATACTTAGAGATTCTCATTTAATTAAGCAAAAAATTTTGGTTAATACAAAGAGGCGTGTTTAAAAATAGTGGCTTTTGCCAAGGGTTCGTCGATGCCTTCTGAAGTATTTTATAAGGTATATATATATATATGATGCCTTTTCAATTAGTTTTTCTCCGTCAAGAGTCATGAGTTTTTGGCAAGCTAACCATATTAATATAAATTATTGTTAGTGACTGTTCGCAAAAATTAATTGGCTGGTTTATGACTTGGTTAGAACAAATCAATTCTCATTGGAAACACTCAAAGGTGCAGCTCATGCATGGAAGAAAATATTTCAACTGATCAGGGCAAATTAAAGCTATGGAAGAAACTGGTAGAAGAAAAGTTGTAATGACAATAGTGTTGATTGTGATCATGCTAGAGACAGCGCATGCAAATTGCCCTAATTCTCTACAGCCCTCTTGCTTTTTCCTGAGTACCCCTTCTGATAATATAAGAAGTACTGATCCACCTATCATTATTTGCTTTAAATACTGTGATGTAAAATTCAGGCATAAAATAGATCACGATCCTGAGGAGTATATGAAATGTGCATCTGCTTGCATGCTAAGATGCAAAGGCTGGTTCGCACGAAAACGGAGGAACACTTGGGCTAGAATGTGTCCTAAACGATGCATGAAAGGGATAACTGATGTTGTTCCTTATTGAATCAAGGAAAGAGAAAGAGAGAGAAAGTGCCAAGCCTGTGAGAAACTCGTTTATTGATAAAATTCTCGAATGAAGAAAACTGTACAACAACTTTACTAAAACCAACTTACTACTTTTCTAAAAGCAACTTGTCGACTAAGCTACAGTATAACAAAATAATGAACTAACTATTTGCTGACGTGTAAATGTTAACCGTAAAACTCCCCCTCAAGATGAATGTATATTAAGTACATTCATCTTGGAAAGTAGTTTCTCAAATTGCTTTTGCCCAAGAGCTTTAGTCAGCAAATCTGCTATTTGATCAGCAGATGATACCTTCATAGTCTTCAAGATCCCTTCCTTCAGCCTTTCTCTAACTACATGACAATCTATTTCTATATGTTTAGTTCTTTCATGGTAAACTGGATTTTCAGCTATATACAATGCTGCTTGACTGTCACAGTACATTAATGCAGCTTTAGAATGATTAATCTGTAAGTCTTGCAGCAGATATCGAATCCATACAATCTCACATGTACATGAAGTCATGGCTCTATACTCGGCTTCTGCAGAGGACCTTGAAATAGTTGTTTGTTTCTTAGATTTCCAAGAAACTAGCGAACTACCAAGGAAAATACACATCCCTGTTATTGACTTTCTAGTATCTGAACAACTTGCCCAATCTGAGTCACAAAACCCCTTAATTTGCAGCTCAGATGAGGAGGGAAAAAATAAGCCTTGTGCTGGTGAGGACTTAATGTATCTCAAAACTCGGTATGCAGCATCTAAATGACACTGTGCAGGGCTGGACAAGAATTGACTTAACTGCTGCACACTAAAACTGATGTCTGGCCGTGTGGTAGTCAAATACAACAACCTCCCAACAAGTCTTCTATACATTGAGGGATCTGCTAGTAGGTTTTCTGTTGTACTACACAATCTCAAATTAGGTTCCATAGGAAACTTAACAGCTTTACAACCAAGCAACCCGACATCTTCTAATATTTCCAAAGCATATTTTCTTTGGCAAACATGAATTCCATTTGAATTTCTGGCAATCTCAAGACCTAGAAAATATTTGAGTTTTCCCAAATCTTTGATCTTAAATTCAGCATTCAAGAACTCCTTTAACTTGTTAACAGCCAACAAGTCATTACTAGCCACTACTATGTCATCTACATATACCAACAAAGCAATAAAGCTGCTGCCAGACCTCTTTGTAAACAAGGAATAATCTGACTTTGCTTGCACAAATTTCTGACTAATCAATGCTTGAGTCAACTTATGATTCCATTGTCTAGATGCTTGTTTAAGACCATACAATGACTTCTTTAAATGACATACCTGAGACTCCCCCTTGCTAACAAATCCAGGTGGCAATTGCATATAAACTTCTTCACTTAAATCACCGTGTAGAAAGACATTATTTACATCCAATTGATGTAAATGCCACCGATTTGTAGCAGCAACAGCCAATAGAACTCGTACAGTAGTCATCTTAGCAACAGGAGAAAAAGTGTCAGTATAATCAATTCCAGCCTGTTGGGTGTAACCCTTAGCAACAAGGCGTGCCTTATACCTCTCAACTGACCCATCTGAATGATATTTCACTTTATAAACCCACTTACATCCCACTGCTTGCTTACCAGGTGGCAGATTAGTGATAGACCAAGTACCATTGTCTTCAAGGGCTTGAATTTCAGCAGCCATAGCTGAACACCAAGCTGGATTTTTGACAGCTTCGTGATAAGATTTGGGTTCAGGGTGATGAATGAGATTGACTGAGAAAACTTTGTGGGCTGGTGACAATTTTGTGTAAGAATGAACATCCGATAAAGGATAAAAACAATGAGAAGTAGAAGCAATATGAGGGAGCTGATAATGATAATCAGCAAGATAAGATGGTAATTGATGAGATCGAGAAGAACGACGAGGAGGTAAAGGAGAAGAAATAAGAGGAGGGGAAGGTGAAGAAACTGGTAAAAATGGTAGAGAAGAACAAGAAGAAGAAATCTCATCAGAAATAACATGTGGCAAACAGGAGAAGAAGGAAAAGAGGAAGGAAGTGTGATAGAAGAAAAAGGGAAAATATGTTCATGAAACACAACATCACGAGAAAGAAAAGAAGTGTGAGTAGTAAGATCATACAGTTTGTATCCTTTGGTGCCAAAAGGATATCCAAGAAAAATACATTGACGAGCACGAGGATCAAATTTACTTCTATCCCGAGAAAGAGTAGAAGCATAACAAAGACAACCAAACACTCGTAAATGAGAATAGGAAGGAACTTTGGAGAAAAGCATTTCATAAGGAGATTTATTGGCCAATAAAGGAGTTGGGGTTCTATTTATCAAATAGGTGGCTGTTAACACGCAATCACCCCAAAACTTTAGAGGTAAGGATGCTTGAAAACGCAAAGCTCTTGCAACATTGAGAATGTGTTGATGTTTTCTCTCTACCCGACTGTTTTGTTGAGGACTTTCAACACAAGAGGTTTGATGAACTATACCATTGATGGAATAGAACTGATGAAGAAGAAATTCAGTTCCATTATCTGACCGAAGGATCTTAATAGAAGTATCAAACTGAGTTTTGACCATTTGTAAGAAATGTGGAAGTATGGTGGTTGTTTCAGACTTATGTTTCATCAAATATACCCAAGTGCATCTTGTGTAATCATCAACAATAGTAAGAAAATAATGATAACCACCAAGAGAAGAAGTAGAATAAGGACCCCAAACATCACAATGAATGAGATCAAAAGCATGAAGAGAGATAGAGTCACTAGTAACAAAAGGAAGTCGTCTTTGTTTAGCAAGAGGACAAACTTGACAATGAATGAGAGGATTATAATGAACATCCGAATCAGATGTCTTTATTGTAGAAATTCTAGAATCAGATGGGTGGCCAAGTCTATAATGCCACAAATCAAAAGTACATGGTATGACTGAATTACAAAGAGAAGGAAGCACTTGTTCAGTGGTTGAGATTGGTTCTTGCTGCATATAGTAAAGCCCATTAGACTGCTTAGCTAGACCAATCATCATCCATGAAGCAAGGTCCTGAAAGAAAAGATGAGAAGTAGTTGCAATTAGACAAAAAGAGTTATGAAGTAAAAGTTTGCTGACAGACAAAAGATTGAATTTAAAAGAAGGGACATATAGAACATCAGTGAGAATAATGTGAGAATTAATTCGAACTGAGCCTATATGTGTGACAGGAACAGATTTTCCATTAGGCAGAGTAACAAATGATTGAGACACAGATTTGTATGAAGAAAAACAAGAAAATGAACTGACCATATGATCAGTAGCACCAGAATCGATAATCCAAGTGTAAGAGTTAGAAATGGACATAGATGAAAAACAAGAATTACCTTGAAGGGCAGAAGATGCAACTGCATTAGATGAAGATGCAACTGCATTAGATGAAGATTGTATAGGAACAGAGGATGTAAGATGTGGAGATGATGAAACTGTAGAGGTGGATGTTAACCCAGACTTAGCAATGAGAGCTAATAGCTGCTGAAATTGATCCTGAGTTACTGGTACATGAGGGCTATTACCATTGACACACTGATTAAGTAGCTGATCATCAGAAGAAACATTGTTAGCAATTTTAGGCTTGGACTTAGTAAACTTGAAACCCTCGGGAAAACCATGCTTACGAAAGCATTTTTCTTCAAGATGTCCTTCAATACCACAGTAGTGACAAACAACACCCCTCAAAAAACCAGATTTCTTTCCAGACTTAAAATTTCGTGATCCTGAATTTTGATAGGAACCAGAATTCCTACTAAGCAAGGCAGTAGCTTCTGCAGAAGGAATAACAACAGAGGACAGTGCAGAAGATTTCTTCTCAGCTTGGTGAACCATAGAAAACACTTTGTTTATGACAAGGAGTGGATCCATGAGCAAAATGTGATCCTTTACATGAGACAAACTCGGATTAAGACCATTTAGGAATTTCACTACATAATCCTCATGAAGATAAGATGCCACAGTCTTCAAAGCATTGCAACTACAAGTAGGAACACATGTACAAGCAGGTATTGGCCGAAAACTAGCTAATTCTTCCCACAAAATTTTCAACTTAGTAAAATAAGTTGGTACATCATCAGATCCTTGTACTAGAAGACCTATCTCATGTTGCAATTCAGAAATCCTATTCCGATTACCTTGGCTAAAACGTTCTTCCAATTCAGTCCACAGATTCTTGGCAGATGAAATATAAACCACACTACATGCAATATCAGGGGAAAGACACTGGACTATCCATGATTGAACCATACTATTACAGGCAAGCCAAGAATCGTATGAATCTTCTGTAGGACTAGGTTCTTTTATAGCTCCATTAACAAACCCTAGTTTTTTCTTAGCCTGGAGTGCCATAACCATAGCACGTCGCCAAGTATTATAATTTCTATGAGTAAGAAGTTGATTAACAAGAACGTGACCTGGATTATCAGAAGAAGCCAAGCTAAAGGGATGAGCAGCTTGCGGCAAGGAAGAACGAGCAGCAGAGTCCTCGATTTCTGCCATGCTGAAATCGACGGAGAAATCAAAGGAGAATAGCTTGAATGACTTGAATGACCAGTTGAATCAGCAAGACGAGTTCGAAATCGATGATCGAACCAGCTCTGATACCATATTGAATCAAGGAAAGAGAAAGAGAGAGAAAGTGCCAAGCCTGTGAGAAACTCGTTTATTGATAAAATTCTCGAATGAAGAAAACTGTACAACAACTTTACTAAAACCAACTTATTACTTTTCTAAAAGCAACTTGTCGACTAAGCTACAGTATAACAAAATAATAAACTAACTATTTGCGGACGTGTAAACGTTAACCGTAAAATTCCTCGAGCATTTCGTTGCATGCTTGTTTTGAGACTCAAGGTCGAAAGAAAATGGAGATGGCCATGACAACTAATTTCACGTCTGGCATGCATGAATGAATTTTCCCTGGCATTTAGCTCTCTCTTGTATGACAAGAATAAATTTAGAACTCTGTTTTTCTGTTTGCTATTACTGTCCATCAGCCCTGTTGTTCCTGCTGTGAGCTGTTCTTAATTTCAGGGAATTACTTTTGTCACTCGAATTAGTTTCTGTGCATTATATATAATTGCCTGGAGCCTGGAGTACTTATGGTGTTTGTGCTGGAATGTGAGTATTTGTGGCGTTAATGGTGATGCTCTGAACTTGACGATCGAACAACATCAAAATGATTGGCTTGGGAAAAAAAACATCAACTTTTTTGTTTTAGCCTGCATTATTTGGGTGACATGAAAAGAAACTGGCAATGGTAAGCTCGATCGGTAAAAGTGATATTCACAGTATCTCTAAGGATCAGCTGCAGTGACAGCTTATAATTGACTTCAATGAACAAGATTTCCAATATTTATGATTGTATAATTAGGCCATTTGTCCATTCGTGATCGTTTAAGCGCTACTTAACACCATGCACCCAACATGTTCGGTAGAAACTTATTTTTTCTTCCCTCCATTCGCTTATTCGAAGGATTGAAGCTACCATATCCGGTCATCCTGCGTATATAGCCGGCCGCCACATGCATCAAAATTATGAGTTGTTTTTGTGTTTCAAATTAATTCTAATTTCGGTCTAAACGCCAAGCACATATGGAGATCAAAGAGAAGATACTGAAACGGGTCACTGGCTGGAAATCCAAATTACTTTCTCATTAAGTCAATAGTAACTGCTATGCCGACTTATTTTTTGTCAAATTTTCTGCTGCCTAATCGATATTGTAACGAGCTGGATTCAGTTATGAGGAAGTTTTGGTGGGGTTTTCCTCAGGAGAAAAATCGAAGTTTTGTGCCTGATGCGTGGTCTTTGTTATGCTGGCCAAAAGAATTAGGAGGTTTGAGATTTCGTTTAACTTCTGATTACAATCATGCTTTGGTGTCAAAGTTGGGATGGAATCTGTGTTGCCAAAAGGAGAAGTTGTGGGTTTGGGTGTTACGTGCAAATTATTGTCATGGAGATGTGATTGGTGTTTCTGGTACATCGGGAGCAGGTTCTTGGCTATGGAAAGGGATTCAGAAAACACTTCCTTATTTAGAGAAAGGACTTTGCTTTAGAGTGGGGTTGTAGTCTGAAATACATTGTTGGAAGGATCCATGGTTACCTGGGATGGAGAATTTTAAACCTGTATCTCGAATTAGGGAGGATGATGATATAAGCAGGTTTAAAGTCCGGGACTTATTGAGTGAGGATCTGTCAGATTGGAATGAGGAGCTTATTCGGAATATTTGTGATCATGCTAGTGCAGAAGCCATTATTCGATTGCCTCCTCCTCGTGATAATGATGTTGCTCAATGGTTATTGTCTCCAGATAAAGTTTTCTCAGTGAAGAGTGTGTTTATGGAGATTAGCAGGGATCAGAATAAACCTCTGGAAGTTTTATCTTGCATTGAATGGAAGTCATTTTGGCGTCTTAAAATTCCAGATCGTATCAAATATTTTCTTTGGAGAATTGTTTGGAATGCTTTACCTACTAGAGCCAATCTGAGGAGGATTGTTCACAATGCTCCTTTGGAGTTTTCTATATGTCCTTGTTGTGATGGTAATGTGGAAACATTGGAGCATTTGTTTTTATTTTGTCCATTGATTCAATGCATTTGGCGTCAGGCTCCTTGGCCACTGGATATGGAGATGTTGCAGTTGGATTCAATTGTGAAGTGGATACAGATTATCCTTAATCCTATTAAGGAGATACATTTGAATCCGCTAGATGAGCATGCATTTGTGCTTTATGTGGTGATTGCTATGGATATGATTTGGTTTGCTAGAAACAAAAAAAATTCATAACAATACTCCTGTAGATCCTCATAGTTTGCTGCAGAGTATTCAAAGATGTCATCGACAACATTTGTTGGCATGGAATGATAAAGCTCGGCAAGAGCTTAAAGTCTGGACAACACCAGCTATTGGGGTTCTTAAAATTAACATTGATGCTGCTATTAGACATTCTTTTGTTGCTTTAGCATGTATATGTTACAATCATCAGGGTGTTGCTATGTGGGCTAGATCTGAGATATTTCCAAAGATGTCTCCTTTATTGGCAGAATTGATGGCTATAAGGATGGCGGCAGGTGAAGTATGGTCCTGCTGGAAGTGGTGTTTGAGAGTGATTCTTTGCTAGCAATTTCGGGCATTGGTGATCCTTCAAGATTTGTTGAAGAGGAACCTGGATGCATTGTTGAAGCCATTAGTGAAATGGTGTTGCAGAGACCATTGTGGAACTTTGTTAAAGTTTCCCGTCAAGCAAATTACAATGCTGATTTTTTGGCTAAATGGGCAGCAAATAAATTGTTCTCTGGATGTATTCCGCTTGAATTTTTACCCACTTTTCTACTAAGACAGGGATGGTGTTTTGATCCTCCTTGAGTTGTATTTTCTGTCAGATTGGAATAAAACTCTGTTTAGAAAAAAAAATTAATTCTAATTCTCTATTTCAAAAACGTTAAACACTCATACAACATAGAGACAATATTCATTTATGCTAAAAACTTTAAGTTCATCCAAAGATCAGCTGTTTAACAATTATATATATATATTCTTGGTCAAGGGTCATAAGTTTTCGCAAGACATATATATAAGTGAATGTATAGTGACTTTCGGCAAAAGATTTGGTTAATTTTTAATGATGTGATAGCACTATTTACAAAAGTAAAAGGTAGGAATTTATCGGCCACATATATACCTTGCAAAAGTCGCCATTCTTAATTGAAGAAGGTGATCTCATTGATCCAACTAAAATTGATGTCCTATTAATTATATAAGGTCTCTTCGTAACAACAAATTGATGATCATTTTCGTTTGGAAATACTCAAAGGTTCTGCAGTCTCATGTACGATAATTAATTAGCTATAAATGGTGGTTATATAATGATCTTGTAGACAATAAAATATTTCAACTAATTAGGGCAAAAGCTACGGAAGAAACTGGTAGAAGCACAGTACTGTTGAAGAAAATATTAGTGTTACTTGTGATATTTATGCAAATTCATCACGCCCTTCCCAGCTACTGCCCTCTTGCGTTTTCTCTACCCCTTCAGATGTTCGATTTAACCCTATCATTGCTTGCTTTAAAGTGTGTGATGTAGAGTGCATGCATAGCAATCTTGAGGAGTATATGAAATGTGCATTGGGCTGCATGGGAAGATGCAAAGGCCGGTCGATACGGAAACGGATTAACATTTGGGCTAGATTGTGTGCCAAGCTATGCATGCAAGGGATATTGGATTTTAACGTCGTTCCTAAAAAGTTCATGAAATGTTCATTTCGTTGCATGCGTGATACGAGAATCATGTCCGAATTACGTAAACGAAGATGGCCATGACAGCTAATTAGTTCAGTACATATCTGGTATGAATTTTCTCTCGAATTTAGCTCCAATATCTCTGTCGAGAAAGAGCATATTGTACGACAAGAATGAGTTTTTTAGTTGCTTTTTTTTTCCTTTCCTATCTGGTATCATGCACCGATCGCCATCTCCAGTGTTGTACTTACTGGGAAATGTTGTGCCCGTGGCAGGGGATTACTTCGTCAATCGAATTATACTAGTAATTGCTGGAATGTATAAATTGATCTCGTGTTATTTATTTTTACTCTTTCGTTTTTTTTCTGATTAAAAAAATACCCTTAACCCTCAGGGAATAGATCATCATAAAATAAAACATAAATTCACCACCACATAAACTTGAGAATTCTAGATAGCACATGGACCACCAGAGCATAATGAGGTTACCCTAATTAGAACCTTCGTTGGAATCAAGTCATGAATCTTAAACACAATTCGCACACTAATAAACCACCATCTGAGTAGTTCTTCCCTCTGTTGATCTACTTTCGCTGTGAATTCGATGCAAGTCCATGTCCCACTGCTCAATCTGATAATGTCCTATTAACTTAGCTTGTAATGGGAGCCCAAAATGAGATTCCTAGTTAGGTTTGCTCGGGGCCACCGGAAAAATTCTGGTGGCACCAGCACCGGGTTGCCGGTATCCGGCTTCACCGGTGCCGGTGCCGGTTGAGGGTTTTGCCAAAAATCCGGTGATATTCCTGGATCCCGGGTTATCTGGCACCGGGTTCCCGAGACACCGGGAACCGGGTTGTTAAAAAAAATATTTTGAAGTTTTTAACCCTCCCCACCTTGTCCCCCTCCCAGCCTCCCACATAATCTTTTCCCCCCGGCCCCTCCCCTTGGTCCCCCAGGCCATTTCGCATGTTTTTTCCCCGGCCCCACCCCCTGGTCCCCCAGGCCATTTCACATGTTTTCCCCCTGGCCCACCCCCACCCCCACCTCCCTCCCGGGCACCCCCGCTAACCTTATTTCCCCCTAGGCTCTGGCCGTTTTTTTTTAAAAAAAAATAATAAATTATTTTGTTTAAACTTTAAACAAATCGTTTTGTTTACTTAATTTTATTTCTGCTTTTGTTAGTTTATTAGTTTAAATAATATTTTGATTTTTATAAATTATAACTTGGTGTATTTAAAAATATTGTGTATAATTACCCATCTTGGCGACGTAGATAGAGGAGTAGGGGTTTTGAAGGAGTTACCTATCTTTATGATATTTTTACAGTTACGTCTCTATTACTTTGGACTTTAAATTCTCATATTATCTTTTAAGATGATCTTTAATTTATTAATTTTAGAATTTGGATTTCATTAGTTTAGATTTTATTGATATGTGATTAATGGACCAAAAGAAAAAAAAAATACATTGGGCCAAATGTGTAAAATGCTAAAAAAATTGGCTCAATATAAATGTAGGATAACCGGAAACCGCCACCGCGAAGGGCCGATTTTTGCCCTTAACAATGTAGGTGTAGATGACAATTATTTAAAAACCGGCCTATCCAATCTACGGGGGTTGAGGAGGCCTATTCCTAGTTGTCCTTTAAAATTGGCAATAAATTCCAAAGGCTATCTCCAAATTGGCAAAACCTTTTGCGCGCCTGGTTAGGAGACTTGTGGGTCAGGAGCTGTAAAAAGGCTGCGAAGACCAATATTGCATGGTAGGCCTGAAGCCCAGGAGTAGCGGAGGTCTCGGTGCAAGAACTGGTCTACGGGCCCCCAGTGGAAAGAGGAAGTCAATGTCATAGGGTGGCCTAGATGAACCGTTAACAACTGTGATTAATTCTAGCCGATCTGCCCATAAAAAGAAGAAGAAGAAGAAAGAAGAAAGAAGAAAGAAGAAAAAAGAGTCAGCGCTCCAATGCACCAACATAAATAGTGTACCCATTATGCTATTTTACATTGCATCAGATTGTTGGAGAACAAGCTGTAATGGGTAGATGGTGACCATGCCGGATTTAAATTATTAGGAGGCTTTGGAAGTATTTGTGTGTTATGAGTATCTTAAAACAAAGAATGCCCAACAAAACTATACCCCATCCAAGAACAAACGTTGCAAATAAATCGTACACAACTATTTCTAGAGAAAACCAATAAGACCTTTTAGATTCCCCAACCCCTCGCTTCTAGCTAAGAGAGCAGTTAGGGAAGGATGTCATGTATAGGATTGATCGATGTGGAACTCTGGCTGGAACTTCCTTGTTTGTCTCGCAATCTTCTTCTGTATGCATCCAACCGACCGGCTGTGTTTGTTTTCTTCAGGTTATCTAATTAGTTTGTATCTGTATCTGCATCTGCTCGGCCAAAGACACCAATTTGTCGTCTGTTGACCATTTGCAGAAGCTTATTTAATCTTCTCTTTGCCAACTTCTGCGGTGAAAAATTCCTGTTTGAACATTTAAAAGGCAAAAGAAAACAGAGTAAAGAATTATCACTTGGGCACATGTTGATCTCAATCTTCAATATGATTACTTGGGCACAATCTCATGCGAATCATGCCAGTGATAGGTTCATTTATCCCAATAAAGACAAATGAAAAGACGAAGAACGATGAATGCCAATGAAAAGATCATCGATTTGATGGGCCAGAGTCGACTGTAGGTGTCAGTGGAATTTCACTTCGTTTATGGAAATGGTGGTGAAAATCTGATGAAATTACTGAACCCTTAACGCACACTTCACAACAACAAGGTACCAATGGAAGTCGTTGGGGGAGTGAGAAAATCTGAAATTCTTAGCGAACTTCATGGGTTTCTTCTTGTAATCTTTCAATTATCAAATTCTGCTCAGCAAGAATAGGGAACAGTGCTATCTCAGATGTGTCCAACACAAAACAGAACAAACTCGCCATGACACACTCTGAAATGCAGTGTGGGGTAGCCCCCCAAGTTCCAACAGAAGCTTTTTGTGAATCTAACGTCAACTCAACCCGTGCCATACTGTAAGCTTTCAGCTGCTTCAAAGTACTTGGGGTTTCCTTTCTGGGCCAAAGTCCAACTCCACGAGACAAACGACTAGAGGTACTGCCTGACCATGATCTCAGAGGTTTTACTTTCGTTTGGTTGGTAACCCAGAAACACTATCATTAAGTAATATTATTAATTGAAGAGCCAAAGAGGAATCATAAAGCAGTGGTGGGATGACTTTTCTGGTGTACCCAGGATGCAAAAAGTTATCATTATCTGATGCGTTCTTTTTTCTATATAATTTTCTGTTTCTTTATGACGTTGAAAGGAGTCACATAAGCATATATCGATTAATTATAAGCAGATCGTGGAGACTAAAAAATTCAGGAGTCAACAGGTCTGAGCCTTCTTTTTGTCGTTGACATTACGTACTGGGAGCTTAATTGATTGATTCAAAAGAAAAAGTTAATAATATTTTCCACTTCATCGAATACTTTACTAATTAATCAGTGGTGCATGCAATACCATCTTCAAATCCCTCTGCAAGGTTTAAAGGCCATTGTCGGACCATGAGAACTTGCAGGAATTGTTTGATCTTAGAAGTAAAACACCTAATTAACAGTAGTTCCTCCCTTATTGGCAGACATTAATCCATTGGGACGAGAGTACGTTTATCGAAAACATAAGTCCTACAGGAGAAAAGTTTGTCGCTGATGAGAGAGATAGAGAGAAAAGTCCTTAGCTAGCACAAAGAGATGCTGATAAATTTGACCATCCTTCCAGAGGACCTAAGCTGGGTTCTAAATTTCACTACTCATTCTACTCCTAGGCCTCTTTACATCAAGTAGATATGGTCCACCACGTTACTGTAATAAACATTACGCCAAAAACTTGCAGACCATCCATGCACAGCTAAACTATGCACCCACCGAAGTCTATTTCACAACGGCCCTAAAACGAAAGTCTTGGAACGTGCAAACAAGAGGTAAAACCAAAGCAACAAAACAACAGGCAACGAATCCGCTCAACTCGAAAACAATGTTTAAAAACAACAAAAGAAAATGCATGGCATTGGTTCCGGTTATTTGCCTTGGACCTTTTCTCTTGGCAGCTTCTTTCCCCTCGATACCCACACATTTCCCCATCTGATCTCTCTCCCTGTTCTCCCTCTCTCTCTCTCTCTCTCGAAACTCCCCTTTATTCTTTCTTCGTTTTTTTGTTTGTTGATGGTGAAACTCTTTATTCAACATATGAAAAGAGAGAGATAGCATTGAACTCGGGCAAAGAAATTCTTTTGCCTTCTTTTTTCCTTGGGAAAATTCATCTATCGTTGATCATTAACCAACAAAAAAAAAAGGAAAAAGTAACTCTCTCACTCTTCAGGTCAAATCCCCTGAGGCTCACTTCACTAATACAAAGTACAAAAATTCGGAAAAAGATTCTCTACTAAGAGAAAATTATTTAATGGGTCATAACAGATCATTAGATAGATGACAACACATTAATAAATTCATCTAATAGTCTATATCACATTCATAATTTTTTTTACATTTTAATATAAACTATTAAATGGATTCATTAATGTGTTGTTATCCATCTAATTACATGTTAAGACTCATTAGGTAATCCTTCTTAACAGGGAATTTAGTCCCAAAAACCCTACACATAATCCTTCTTAACAGGGAATCCTAGTCCCAAAAACCCTACACATGTACTCTTATATATAACGCCTTACTCTCTCGCAGGATTCACTCTCTCAAACAAAAGCTTCCTCTCACTTCCTCACCCGTTCTAGCATCACAAACACAGTTTCTCTCAAACAAAAGCTTCCTCTCTCTCTCTCTCTCTCTCAACTTCAGTCAAGGTATCTCACTTCATAGCTCGGCCTGCCATCACCATCGTAAGAAGCCATGCAGCAAAAGAAAGCAGAAGAGAAAGAGAAGAAACCCAAGTTCTGCATCAATGACCACATAGACATCCTAATAGAGATCCTGAAGCGCCTCGACGGGCCCTCCCTAGGAGTCGCCGCCTGCGTCTGCCGCCTCTGGTGCACCATTGCCCGCAACGACTCCCTCTGGGAGCACCTCTGCTTCCGCCACGTCTCCTCCCCACCCCCTTCCTCCGTGCGACCCGTCGTCATGGCTCTCGGAGGCTACAAGCGGCTCTACATGGTGTGCGTCCGACCGGTCCTGAGTCGACTGGGCCACTCGGACACGGTCAGGCGGCGTGTCTGGACTGGTGAAGAGGTGCAACTCTCGCTCTCTTTGTTTTGCGTTGATTACTATGAGAGAAGACTCGGTGATGCGTCCGCCTCGTCTCTCATGTTCCTCTGCAAACCAGTGAATGTCTGATCATCCTTGAGACTTTCTCAGTACTTCTGACCCATTAAGGGGCCCCTTTTCTCAGTATTATTACTAGTTTAGTCTCAAAATAAATAAACCAACAAAAAAATAAGAAATTTATTTATTACATTAATTAATTCTGAATTATCACTATTTCTTTTCCTTAGATTCAGACTTTCAGTATTAATCTGGGGCCTGGAGAAAGACCATTGTAGTACTTCTCTCATGTTTGTTATTAAAATATTGATTAATGTATTTTTCTCGAAATTAATATGAAAAAGAATATTTTATTTTGAGATGTAAAATGACAGCATGGAAATTATTTGGAACCTTAGCTGGCCAACCTGGTTTTGAGAGTGATGTTTCAGAGAGGCAATACTACTAAAACTCTATCTTCATCATTTGTCTTTATAGAGAACAGATAAACTTTGTCTGGTTAGCCCTTCTTTCTTTCTTTTTTGTGTGAGGCCTTTGTCTTTACTCTTTAGCCTCTTAGTTGGTCAAATGGAGGCCAAAAATCGAATAAAATTAAAATAAAATAATTAACTTTTCCACCAAAACTCAACTATAAAGCAGTTTAGCAGATGAAGTTTGCAATGGCAGGTGATCATATTCGGCTGCAATATACAATTGAATCATTGATTGAGCCTCTCTCACTCTCTCTTCTCTATCTATCTTTCCCCTCTCTCTAATTGGGTCGAGTTTTTATTAACTATTAGTTAGATTTTAGGTTGACAGTCGTTCTCCATGGATTAATACTCTTTCCATTACTCAAGAGATGTTTAGAAGAACACTACTTTTCTTAATTAGTTGGATAGAAGGAGCAAACAGCATTAATTCATACTTTAATAATGGTTGTAATAATTATATATCTAATTAATTAATGTATGCACGGTTTTTTTTATTCTCCTTTGAGTACACTATAAGTGTATGTCTCCAATGTCAAAGTGGGTCATGATCAGCTGGTGTGCTACATATATAATATCAGAGAAGGACCTAATTAATGCCGATTGGGACTGGACGAGCGAGCCAAGATATAACAAATGGCCCAACGTCGTGCATCTTGTCTTTGACTCCTTATGGGTAATTAAACTCGCACCCATCAAACCAGCCAATTAGGTTTTGGTTGTAGCCCTAAAAAGAAAAAGTTCCCAGCAGCCTGACGTTATTGGATCCTTTTAGGAGGCAGATTTATTCACACAACGTGCTAGCTGCCTCTGCAGGACTAGAGTGTGTCCTGCAACAAACAAAGGAGGCTGCACATGTTATCCAATAAGCTCTCAGCTGATCTCTTCCCCTTGATAACGATATGTTAATTATGACAAATGGTGTCAAGAATGTCGTCCCCATTATGACTCAAACCTCCCTCTCTGCAGTCTGCCCCACATAATGATCCTAAATTAGCACCATACAAATACAGTGTGAGTTTTCTGTTCCACATCCACAACTCACAAATATAATTGGGTCTCTAATAATTAAATGTGTGGCAGATACCACTTTGGAAGTAAAATGTAGGGTCGTATCTGGTTTATGCAGCTAATTAACTTTTGGATGCGCCACAGTAGCTAGGGTTTGGGTACGTAGAAGGCATCAGAATGACTGATTTGCCGCAGCTCTAATCTCCCCCATATTATTCTTTGCTTCATCCACAGGACATGCACCTTGGTCCTTGAGTCGACACCAAATACAAAAATACACAGGATGCAACAAATGCAGCAGAATCCTGTGTGAAACTTTAATGAATAATATTGTATGAAAAAGAATGGGGAACTCTTTTCTTTATGCTTGAAAACAAAAAATGGAACCTTGTTCACTTTGAAGTTATATAGTGGGTACGTAGCATATATATGCATATATGTGTACGTATCCACTCGTTAGCCAGTTTGGTATTGTATTTAACTTGCCCTTTTTCTTTTTTTACCCCAAAAAGTCATCTTACTAGTGGAAATTTCGTCAACAGAAGAAGTTCCAATTCTTCTACGAAGTAAATATCTAGGGGATCCACTTATACCTGCAATTGTTGACTGCCGCCCATCTAAGAAAACATCCCAAGAAATGGAACAGTACTACTCACAGAACCACTAATCAATCATTTGAGGCCTAGGATAAAAAATGATGCTGATTTTTATACGGTGTGGACAGAGATATTACCCAAAACTTTCAAATGAGATACCCAATTTAACTGTTTTCACAACAAAGCCATTTTTTTTTACATAATTGCACCCACATACTATATTAAAAAGTTACAAATAAGTTACCGAGGTAAAGAAAAACGACAAATAACTCATTGAGATATCTGTAGATTCAAATTACAAATAATCTACGTCTAAGATGAAAGTATACATAAGAGCCTATTTTAACAAAATATGAACTTCTTGGAGCTATTTGCCATTTTTTTTATCTCATAGGCTTATTTACAACTTTTCAATATCACATAGAATTTAGATGCAATTATGCTCTTTCTTTCTTTCTTTTGACAAAAGGAAGTT
The DNA here is from genome assembly GCA_963930655.1 of Myrica gale. Classification (NCBI taxonomy): domain Eukaryota; kingdom Viridiplantae; phylum Streptophyta; class Magnoliopsida; order Fagales; family Myricaceae; genus Myrica; species Myrica gale. The sequence goes on from OZ005598.1 coordinate 31,086,624, forward strand.
CACTCTACATGACTAACTTGTAACCTACCATATATCAAAGCATTCATTGAAAATTAAAGCATATGGTTTAATTTTATGCTCATTCATATAACAAATTTGTTTATATCCCTTAAAAAGAAGGAAAATGAGAAAAGTTAAAAGAAAAGAAAAGAATAAAGAGAGAGAGAGACGAACTTTAGGGGATAAGTTTAGCTTAGCTTGCCCTAAATCTGCCTCCTTTGGAAATGGGTACTGGTCCACTTACCCAACAAAAAATTAACGATTATTGGTCATCGTCCATTGAGCTCAAATGGTAAGCATAAAAGAGGGTGAACCGGTGTGGCTAGACGGACACAATAGCGGTTGTTCTTTGGATGATATCTGTTCGGCACTTGACGAACGTCCAGGGCAATTGTGGTGGTTGTGATGGTCTTTCAGTTTTCCTTTCCTGCCTTCTTGTTGCTCTTCCGTTAAATCCACAGCTCGAGAGAGAGAGAGAGGAGCTTTGAGAAATGAAAGCTCAACCCCAGAAGGAGGGAGGCCAAGGCGCATTACAGTCCCTACCTACGAACGGATGAGGAAGAAGTTGGAGTTTGCCCACTAGAGGAAGACGTTTTCGACTACACATGATACAAGCACTATAATACGAGTTAAACAAAGTCTTTTTCCTTTGTTTTATGTTCGACGCATAAGTGGATTTCTAGGAGCATTTTGGTCTTCTACGTATGAGGGGCTCATGTGTTTATCATGTTTGACGGAAAAACAAGTACGACATCGCTAAATTCGAGTAAAAAATTCAAGTGAAACATTTAAAAAAGTTGGAAGAGACGGGTTGACATGAGTTAAACATTAGGGGATAATGAGATTTGTGTGAAAGTTGGAGGAGTTTTTTTTATAATTAACCCTTCGGAAAATAAGCAAATAATCTAACGAATTCATAACCACAAAGTCCACTTCTACCCACTACCAAACACAAACTGTTGCTTAGGACAGAAAAAAATAAATAAAATAAATAAAAGAGGGAGAAAAATAAATAAAAATAAAAAATACACCCACAACCACACACCCTCAACGGGGGAGAAAAAAAATAAAGATACAAATAAAAAGCAACTCTTGCGCACATTAGCACCACAGCGCACATTAGCACCATTCCCTCAATCCCACTAACAGACCGTTTACTCCCACTGAAAATCACCAGTTTTATTTTTATTAACACAAAAATCACTTATTCCCCCCACTGCATTTTCCGATCGCCAATCCGACGGCACCTCCAATTCCCCGTCGGGACCGGATCCACCCTCCGACCGGGATCCGAAATCCCCCCATCAACCCGCTTCCCCCACTCCCCAATTTTCTATTGGACAAAACCCTACCCTTTCCCATTTGGTACCCTACACTTTGTGTTTGTATGTGTATAAAAAATGGGATTTCTCTGTATTTGTGTTAGTGTTTTTGGTACAGTGAGATTCACTAGTAGCTCATCTTGATTTTTGCTTTTGCTCGAGCTCCAAAGCACACGTGGCGATCTGGGTAGCCTTCACCTCCATTTGCTGCTCAAATTTCAGTGAGTGCCTGAATTGTCTGCAACTTTTTTTGTTGTCTTTAATTTGTGTGCTAATTCTTACTGTACGCTTTAATTGTGTATTTAGTCTTTGATTATAGAGCTAAACATGAGTTAAAAATGAAGTTTTTCTAGGGTTTTGGGGTCGTGAATTCTGATCCATGTGCATTGAATCTGGGTGGACTAAGTACGATTTGCGCTTTGATTATGAGAATCGAGCCAAGTTTTTTGCTTTGGTGGGTTTTAAGAAGGGGGGTTTTGGATTTTGGAGCTCAAAATGTTTCGTAACTGAGAACATTAGGGACAATATATGCATATGAGATTGCGAGGTGCTTTTCTTGAATGTTGTACACTTGCTAAGAAAAGAAGCAAGTCAACGTTTAGAAGTGAGTGTTTAACTTAGGCTGTGTTTGTATTGTAAAATTTTAGTGTTGTTAAAATTTTAGGTATTGGGTTTAGTGAAAAAGTGAAGAGAGAGGTAATTTTTTATAATTTTTTGTAGTAAATAGTAATGATTTGATGGGGAGAGAGAGATTATATTATAATATTTAATTGTGTTAAAATTTTAGAGGGGGTAAAATTTTGGTACACAAACGCACCCTTAGTTTATCAATATGACTTACTTGGATCTGCTCCCTGGGTTGTGGAGTCGGTTCAGTAGGCCGTGGTTTGTACTTCAGGGTTGGGCCAAACGAGTCTGGCTTTGAGGGATTTCCACGTTATATAAAAAAAATATGACTTACTTGGATCAAAGATGTAGATATTTACAGGGTTGATTCGATCTTCCTTTTCTTTTCCTCAGCTTTTTAGGAACCAACTAAGGTGTAAGTGGGACGTGGAGATTGGAATCTATTGGCCTGAACTCGAAGCATAATAAACTGTTTCTTATTTTAGTTTGTATTCTGTTTTCCAAAATATGTCCTGTATGATTTGGTTGACCAGAATTCTATGGTAAACAACTGTGGATGCTTGACATCAAAGGTAACCTTAACATTTTTAGCTAATATTTGCAGACCTGAAACATGATGTTTGATCCAAGAATTGGGCTTTTTGCATCAACAAGTATGTTGGGTTGGTGATAGATTTTTGTATCAACAGTTTGGTTTTGAAGTGATTGGTGTTCCTTCATGGAAGCAAACGTAGAGGAGGCTCTTAAGGCGAAAGAGATAGCCGAGAAGCGATTTGCCGATAAAGACTTTTCTGGTGCAAAGAATTATGCATTGAAGGCTAAAGCATTGTGTCCGGGACTCGAGGGTATATCTCAGATGGTGACCACATTTGAAGTTTATATTGCTTCTGAGGCTAGATACAATGGCGAATTGGATTATTATTCAATTCTTGGGTTGAAGCCTTTTGCGGATAAAGATGCTGTAAAGAAACAGTACAAGAAGATGGCAGTGTTGCTCCACCCTGATAAGAATAAGTCCGTGGGAGCTGATGGGGCATTTAGACTTGTCTCTGAAGCATGGACATTACTGTCTGATAGTTCTAAGAGAAGCTTGTATGATCTCAAGAGAAACAAGCAATTAACATCTGGGGTTAACCAGACAAACCTATCTTCGATTCATGCTACAGGGGTTACAGGTTTCAACAATTGTTCCAATTCACCAACTTCTCATGGAAGAATTGACACTTTCTGGACTGTTTGCACCTCATGCAAAGTTCAGTATGAGTATCTGCGGAAGTATGTGAATAAGAGACTTTCTTGTAAGAACTGTCGCGGTGTTTTCATTGCTGTAGAAACTGGGACAGCCCCAGCAAATGGTTCTTTTCCATACTGTCCTGGGTCACACTTGCCTGGAAACGGGTATGGAAGTCACGGGTTTGATGGTGTTACTTATATCCCTGCCAGTGCTTCCTTTGTTACAGGAAATGGGGTCTCAGGATTCCATTCTGGACGTGGATATGAATATGTTTCAAATGTCTCATTTCAGTGGAGCTCTCTCTCTGGTACTTCTACTGGAATTGCGGGTACCAATGGACCATCTTCCATTTCCTCTGACGTCTATCAGTCTAATGGGCATGTTAATAGGGCAAAAGCAAAGGTTAAAACAGGAGCCAACAGAAAACATTCCATTGAAAATACTGTTGCTAATATAAGTCCACCCAGTGGCTGCTGTGAACCTCCAGAATCTAAGTCTGGGAGAGCTGAAAAGAAAAGGAAGGTGGTTGTGGGATCCAGTTTTAGAAATGGGTATGAAGACAGGGGATTGAAACCTGCTTCAGAAGCTAGATTGGCTGATGGAAATGCAAGTAACGGACTTGATCCCAAGCTGAACAATCCCAGTGAACTTCCAACTAGACGTTGCTCTGTTGCACCTGCATTTGATGCTAGAAAGTTGCTGATTGAAAAGGCACGGACAGAAATTCAGAAGAAATTGAAAGAGATGAAGTTAGCATCAGAACCAGCTGCTGTGATTAAGCAGAATGCAAAAGCACCGGGAGAAGCTGATCATTCTGAAGGGACTCAAGAAGCACCTAAAATAGCAGATTCCGGTGATTCTGGTCATCAATTAGAGCCAAAGAAAACCAGACCGATCTCACTAATGGTCCCTGACCCTGACTTCCATGATTTTGACAAAGACAGATCAGAGGAATGCTTCAAGCCTAAACAAATATGGGCGTTATATGATGAAGAAGATGGTATGCCTCGCTTGTACTGTCTGATCCGTGAGGTCATCTCGGTTGAACCATTCAAGATTCTTATCACTTACTTGAACTCCAAAACTGATAGTGAGTTTGGGATAGTGAACTGGTTGGATTGTGGGTTTACCAAATCTTGTGGAAATTTCAGAGCATGGAACTCAGATGTTGTTGACCAAGTTAACATTTTCTCTCATGTTCTTAGCCGGGAAAAAGCTGGTAGGGGAGGCTGTGTTCGGATATACCCCAGAAGTGGAGATATTTGGGCTGTGTATCGGAATTGGTCACGAGACTGGAACAGATCAACCCCAGATGAAGTGAGGCACCAGTATGAAATGGTGGAGGTTCTTGATGATTACTCGGAAGAGCTTGGTGTTTGTGTTACACCCCTTGTCAAATTGGCTGGTTTCAAGACAGTATATCGGAGAGATGCAGACAAAAAAGCCATTCGATGGATTGCACGAAGAGAGATGTTACGCTTTTCGCACCAGGTGCCATCTTGTCCGCTGAAAGAAGAAGGGAATAATTTGCCAGGTAAGTGTTGGGATCTAGACCCGGCTGCAACTCCAGACGAGCTGCTTCATGCTGCTACAGAAGCAAATGCATAGCATTCTAATCAAGGAGGAAGACCAGTTTGGAGTTTATTTTTAGCATTCTTTAGACAAAATTTAGATTTAACTGTACAAATATGTCTCTCACACTTGGTTAGAGGCCAATGCAACATTAACCCCAGATGGTTTTAGGGGGTGCACTGTTTTACGGAGTGAAACTTGTGTCTAGAATATGGTTAATTCTAATTGCTGTTGTTTACAAACACGTAATTTGTCACTGATAGCTGTTACACTTGATGACTTTTCCTGGCAATTCAAGAATTCAACTAATCCCCTTGTATGTAAGAATTGCACAGTTGAATGCGACCTCTCATCTTGGATCAACAACAACTACTTACGCGTTCTTCATTCAAAGAACTCAACTTGCTGCAGAGACCAAATTAAGATGTCACAGAAGGTTATTCGACTATCTTCTGCATGTTCTAGGTCTCGATCAACTTGCAGAGTCAGCGACACAACCCAATGCATTGTTTTGAGGTACATGTGTACAGAAACGAGGAGGGTTAGAACGCGGATTGCTAACGGACTAGGCCCAATCAGACTGCTTTGATTCTCGACTTTGCTACAAGTCGTTACCTGTCCTTTGTACACCTGAACTACAACTCGTTTAACTTTCTGTTGGCTGAGCAACTACTAGTCTACTTGTGAAGTCAACGGACAAAGTGACAAGCCTTCGTAACTAGAAAAACAATGCCTTCGAAGGGTCCCTCTTTAGTTAACCAACGGCGCCGTTTAGAGCTTAGGCCGAAAAACTTTAGACGTGACAAATGCGTCCTCAGAACCCGAACCAAGGTGGAAAACTCGAAGCAAGCGAGTGAAGGAAAAGAGTAATCAGATGGATCCTCAACTCTGGCACAAAGTTGCTGCCGTCTCTGGTAAGACCACTAACTACCCTCTCTCTCTCGCTATATATATATCACAGACTTTCGTTCGCCCTTTTCTTTGCAATTTTAGTTGAGGTTCTGCGGCAATATGAATGCACATTTCTCTGTGTGTAAGTTTGTGCTGATGATTCGTCTGAGAAGGCCCCATTTTTAACTGATTGAGAACAGGAATGGCAGCTCTCGGTTTGGGCACATACGGTGCTCATATTTTCAAGCCCGAAAACCCAGCCTACAAAGAGGTATCTCTTTTCCTTTTTCTATTGCCTTTTCTTTCTTTTTTTTTTCCATTTTCATGGTAAATTGTGGTCAAAGAGGTATGCATTTTCCTCTTTCTATTGCCTTTCCATTTTGTCCAATTTCATGGTAGATTTTGGTCACCGTCATGTTTCAATTTTTGTTTCTACTATCCTGGATTTGATATATCATTTGAATGTTGGGAAGGTTTGGCAAACAGCTTCTCTGTACCATCTGGTTCACACTGCTGCTTTGGTCAGTGCCCCTATCACTAAAAATCCCAAAGTTGTGAGTTTCCCTTTTCCCCATCAATTTCGTTTCTTTTTAATTTTAGGCAGTTTTTTATTAGAATATGCGCAATACTGTTTGCTTTTTGGGTCAAAAAATCTAAGGAATCTTCTGGATATGAAACAGATATTTGTGTCAGTGTCGAAGTAGTCTAATTTGTTCTCTTTGCGGCTGTTTCAGTTTGGTGGCCTTTTGACTGCTGGAATTATTGCATTCTCAGGGACGTAAGTGCTGATTCTACACCTGATGTTAGCGTATATGATAAAAGGGACTTGTTTCATTCATATAAATGATCTTTTTCTAGGATACTTCCCTGACAATAGAATCTTTTGTTTACATTTTATAGTTCTTTCTTTTAATTGTTTGTTAGTGGAGAATAACGAATCTAGTTATTTAAAATAAATCCTGAGGCTACGAATGGGTGCAAAAAGACGAATGAGGTTACATGCAGACAGAATAGCTATGGATCTGACTTCCCACAAAAAGACTTGCTTTTGGATAGACATCATCGCTCCCTATTGTGATAACCCTGCTTGGGGGAAAGGAAACCTTAAGCGAATCTTGTATTTTTGTAACTGCCCCCCTCCTTTTCTCTCTCTTCCCATTTTTCCAGAAGCTATTGTCACACAGTAGGGCATAACTAGGTTGATTCTGAATCCGATAGAGCATTGACTTGTGTAGTATATGGCCAAAGTCAAGGTAGTCTTGATCACCTAGAGGGCTACCTGGAGAATGCTTTGATATACAGGGTTGAGAAGCAGATATGATGTCTGAATATAACTTTTGAGGAACAAACTAGTGCCTTGAGTTCATTTGGAGAAACATAAGCTCAAAACCCTTGGTGTAACGTAGCAGTTAGCATAATTTGACTCGTAGGTAATATATTCCCGTTGGAAAATGTGGAATTCCAGAACTTTTATATTATACTTGATATTGCAAAATGTTGTTGTCTTATCTTACAGTTGTACGTAAGAAACAATAGTGTCTCAAACTGTTTACTTTGTTTCTAGGGGAGTTCTTACCTAAAATATTGGATTAGTGTCCTACATGGACAAGATGAGGACCTACGGCTTATTTCTTTATATCCCTTTTTCTTCCCTAACCCAATTTTGGAAGTAGATGACACAATGATCAAGTAGTCAACCTAGGTATATATTCCTAAAATCACGCATTCATTAAAAAGGTTTGGCTCCCAATGGTGCATTCTTTCCTTGTATAACAACCTTCCACCTACTCCTCAACCTTAGTAATTAAGAGAGGGAGAGAGAGAGGGAGGGAAAGGGGGAGGTGGAATATCTTCAGTTTGAATCTTGCTTAGCAGCAAAGGTAAAGAATGAAGAAGTTAATAATATTTGCAACCATCAGTGTATTCTGATTTGACTAGGTTTGAAGAAACTAGAATCTGATTACACTTAATGGTCTAAGTAGATTCCTTATGGAGGGGTTATAGCACTGTATTTTAGAGTTGCTTGTTCAAATGTCTCTGTTATGGAAACAATTATCAAATGAAATGTTCATACTGACTTCATATGATTTAAAGGTCAAGTTAATTGTTGGAAAATGGTTTTCGGATCTTTTAGGTGTTACACTGTGGCTTTCTTCGAGGACAGAAAGTATGCCACCTTAGCTCCATTTGGTGGCTTTGCATTTATTGCTGCTTGGGCCAGCTTGCTTTTCTGAGGATTCAGACTCGCGTGGTATCATAACTTAAAATGCTGCACTAATAAGTTCATGTATATATGCTAAGATCTTGGAGAACAGATCTTGGACATGCTCTTTTTCTTCAGGTTTGATGGATAGTGGGGACTTTCTTATCATATATCTAGTCCTTGCTTGTATTTCAGTTTTTGATGTGATGGTCAATGAACTTAAATCTGCCACTCGGTTGTTATTTTATATCTTGTGTAAGGATGGTGGATTATATGATAAATTCATACTATATTTCTGCAGAATCCTCCCTGTACCTTCTTGGAAATTTGTGTCAGAACAAATATAAGTGCGTTCGGTTTTGTCTGTGTAGAACTAATCTGAGAAAAACCAAATTGCCATGAATTGTAGAGAACTAGCTCTGGGGTTGGAAAACATGCACACACAAAGGGCTTCCTTTCAATTTTTCTTCGGTTGGTTTCGTTCCTGTTTATGAAAAAGTGTTCATGTCATCTATTGGGCAGATAGTATTCAGATTTAGCCATCTAGACCCTTCTCTTGTCTGAAATTAACACACATCATCAGCTTCAATATTTACGTTCGCTTTCTTTTTCTGAATAAACTTATATATATAAGTATGATTTCATACATTACCGTAAAATGCCACAACTTTTCTACTACGTACGTAATGTGTTTCTGTTTATGACATGAACGATTCAACGGAGTGGATAACCACCTTGCAAGCTGTCAAATATTCAAAAAAAATAAAATAAAAACTAAGATTAAAAAAAACACAAGATAAATTACCAAGTGCAAATCTATGTCACAACAAGAACACCGGAAGTCTTGAACAGATGTTTTCGGTGGCAACTTGAGCGACACAGTTCCGAGCGAAATGCTGTACAATGATATGGTTTCGCCTCTCGACAACCTGAAACACGCCGTGGAGATGTCTTTCATGAGGTTGGTGAAACGCCGTGAGCTCAACAGACTCATCTCCGCCGTGGCATCGCATCGGGAGAGCTCACCCTCATCTCCGCCGTGACCTCGGGAGGCACTTATTCCCGTGGTAACATTGACACATTGTAAACATCATCTGAATAGCTCAAAACACTTAGCTAATGGCAAATTGCATGGATGTCAATGAGCTTCTGCTTCTATTAACAGGCGAGGTTTTGCCAACTTGGTCAGTGAAGAAGCAACTTTTATTGTAATTTGCAAATTTGGCTGCATCGTGCTGGATAGACATAGTTCAAGTTCAGGCTGCAGTTATTTTTTGCTTGTCTCACTGTACATTTTTTTGGACAATTTTATTGCGCACTTGGGCCATCATTCTCATTTTTCCCAAGTACTGCGTTCCCAGCGCAGCAATATACTGAAACTTTTAAGAACCTATGCATTTGTTCACTCAGCCGTACGAGGTCAACCTTGACTGTTCCATTAGTTTCTCAAATAACAGGCTTTCGCCAACACCACCAATACTCCAAGAAGCATAGAGAGTAGTGCCCATGGCTGCTTTCTTCTTCAATTTAGTACGACGCCTTTATGTCACTGTCCCTTCTCATGTTGGGACTATCATGTGACAGTAGCCTCTTTCTCTCTCTCTCTCTCTCATATATATAAAAACTATAGCTTGTTTCTTATAAAATGTTCAATTGCCAGCAAAATCCCATTTTAAGTTGGCAATTGATGAAGCATATAGGTAGCCCAAATGCTTTGAATGGTCTTTAAGTCTTGAGAGAACCATACAACCGACATTAAACAATTGTGCAAGGACTCCAGGTGAAGGTGATGGCTTAGAAAGCTCAAATTATTATGTTATCCACTAGCAAAAGTTTTCATTTATAAATTCTCCTTAAAACCTTTTTAATTTCTGGGGAATGGAGTGCTGCACATACTTAATTAGCTGTAAAATACAAACTTGTTGAATGAAATTATAAGTCCTTCACTTACCTCAGAACAGTGGATGCCATCAGGGTCCACAAATCTCAGAGAAATCAAAACCAGGTCCACAACTCTCTTCACTTTCATCTAACGCCCGCATCAAGGCTACTTGCAGAACATGCATTTCCTGGCCAAAGTGAAAAAGGAAATCTTATTGGCTGACAGTGGAGGACTTCATCATTATATAGTAGCCATACTAAGGTGGAGGGAGAGAGACTGTCGGTTTGCTGAAAAAGGCTAAGGGACTGTTCGTTTAACCAGTATTCTCAGGATTTTTTAGAATCCTCACAACACAAAAAATTCTACGACCAAACATCATTTTTAACACTATATAAAAATAACTACAACACGCATACCAATAAAGTTAACATCACCTAAAAATTCTCAAAACACAAAAAATTCTCAAAACAAAACTCAACCGAACACCCTCTAAAATAATTGAAGCGACAAAATTTTAAAAAATAAATAAAGAAAAAAGGGACAAAGGACGAGACAGACGCACACACCGCACAACAGACGATAATTATGCACCTTTGGTTCCGCCATTTATGGGTCTTATAATCTCTGGTACCAATACGTTGATAGAATGGTGGAACCCGAGCTGCAAAATGTGCGCAAATTCCTTTCTTTTACAAGGTGCTTGCTTTAGATCAGATAGATTGGGAGAGCTGCCTTGTGCACGAAGATTTTCGAGTTTAGCAGCCTCTCAAGTAGAGGGATCGAACCAATCCGAACTGTAACCCAAAAATTGTCTAATATCTTTCTTTAGAACTTCGATTGTAATCATGCAAGCGTGTAAGATACAGAAATATGTTTGCACGACTACTATGACTTTAATTGCAAAAAAGTTAGTGGGGGATCATGTTTCCCAGTTTAATTGCAAAAAAGTTGTCACTATTGGCTTATTCATCAAAAAATAAAAATAAAAATTGCAAAAAAGTTAGTGGGGGATCATGTTTCCCACTCCAGAAACGCATAAAGATTATTGATCTGACTAAATTTCATAAACCCAGACAGACCAGGTCTGCGAGTTTACTCGCATGGCCGCTCCTTGAATACAGTTGAGTAATCTAGCACATGATCAGTAGTGTGAAAAAGTGCAGCAAAAATCTATGGGGTAAAAGCTGAAACTACGTATGGATTTAATTAATTTATTGACATCCGTGTCTCTCAGTGTTGCAGAGATCTCTACACCTTTCTCTGAAACCTGCTTTCTTCTCTATTTTTCCTCTCTACATCATTTCTCCTTCGGCCAAGGCCTGGCGGACTATACTACATACTCTTTTAAAAGACCCACAAGCTCTCCTGGGTGCCTTTGTGAGAACGTTGAAAGAAAATAAAGAACGAACAAACAAAGTTAAGAAATTTGTTACATATTAACTATTATGTATCATTCTTCTATGCTATCTCCATCGCCAAGAGTAAAATGGAGAACCGACTTCTGTGACCCTCAGCTGGTATGAACACCTATGGAGCAGACCAATCCGCCACATTGAGAAGAAATTCAGAAAGGTGCAAAAGTAAGTCCTGTTGTATCAAGCCCTTTAATTAGTTTTGGAATTTCATTCTTCTACTTCTATAATTCCGGTGTCTGAGTCTCTATATAACAGCTGGAATGCCACTCCCTATAGCTGATGCAAATGGGCTCTCTGGTAGGTTAAGTCCTTGGGTGCTGCAAGGGATTAAGCTAATTCTAATCAGACACAATTGCTCGAACAATAAAACTAATTTAAAACTCCAAAAAAAAAGAATAGTAAGAAGTATATACATCTCCATACCTATCCTGGTCACTGTAATTGGTTTTTATATGCCTGATATTGTTGTCACTGGTGGAACCCTTGTTCAAAACATCCAGCAAATAATTCAGTTGTTCAGCGGATGGGAACTCTGCTTGTTCTGCATGGGCTAAAGTATTGCACAAGGGAGTTTAGTCACGAAGAAAAATTGGAAAAATAGTTTAACTGCTACACTTCTTTAAAAACCCAAAAGAGATTAAACCTTCAGAGAGCTTCAATTCATCCATTGAGTATCCAAAATAAGGGTGACGGGACAAGGGTTTAGGGGTTAGTTGCAACTCCGACAGACGCCCCCACTCGAGTTCAAGTGCTTGCTCATGTTCTTCAATGAGCTGCCTCCTGAGCAGTCTTGAATTATCACAAACTCTTACCACTGGGGAAAAAGAAGAAGCAGAAAAACCCCATCAAAAAGATGATCTATGATTTCGTGAACCAAATAAAAACCAATATGGATCGCTTCACTAGTTTGAACATTTTACTCACTTGAGTTAAGCTCAGAATCTCCATCCATGAAGTGGGAAGCATAATACATAGCTTGTTGCATTTTATCTGCATACTTCCTGCACAAGAAATTTTTTTCAGTAAAACACCAACCAATGGTAGCCAACTCTGAGACAGTATCCCTAACAACAGTTATTGGGAATCACCATACAACATCGGTTTGAATTTCCAATTCAAAGTCGGAAACAATTTTCTCGAGGATATTTACAAGATTCATTTAAATTTCTGAATGTTTCAAGGGCAGGAAACAAGAGAAGGGTATTCTCTAAAGATGAGGACTTCCCTGAAACAGTGCACAAGTCATCATTTGTTTTGGGAAAGTTAGAAGAAAACTGGGTTTCAAGCTAAAGTAGCATTATCCAATGATTCATATAGACAGATAGGTCCAAAAGAAAAGCACACAGTTTTGTCAAGGGACACAAACCAGCTGGAAATCCAAAATGATGCAAACTTGGAAAAGGTGAAGCTAGGAACTTGATCTATTATTGATGTGATTACTGAAAGGAATACATGGCTATCAACATCATAACAAACAATTATTTACAGCATGGACTGCCTAACATTTTTATTTCCACAAAGGAAAAGATACTCTGGAACCACCTAATGCTTGCCCTCCAATTTGGGATAATCCTATTTGTACTCAAGTAGAAAAGCAATGGCCCCCACTGCTATAATACCACCAACTATGACAAAGAAGCCGTTTAGTGAGGAGAAAAATCAATGGAAACTAATCTAAAAGATCTCGCAAATTCAGGAACCAAGATAAGTAGCGGACAGAAGAAATCAGCGGTGCCAGCAGTTCCACCCGTCAAAAGATGTGTTTGCACACTATAAAGGAGCTAATGTTGGGAAGGAAGACGTAAAATTAACAACTTGATAATAATTATAAGAGGACAAACACTTCAGCAGGCCATATATTTTTACTCAGAACTGATATTACAGACCACAATCATCAATGAAAAATACAGCAGGAACCGCTAGTTTTTGCTGAAATGAAGGAGGTGAAAATATAGAAACATAAGAGAGTAAGAAAAACAGCAGCAGCATAATCTTAGAACATTAAAGAAAAACACACTTATTTCATCTTTAAAAAAAAAAAACAGAAAAGATTTACCTGTCAACAAGTCTCGACTTTTCCCTATAAGGTTTCACCAGAACACGAGCCCCGCATACAAAATGAGGATTCCCTTTAGCTAAAATTTGCTTGACAGTCTCTGCATAAACAAATGTGACAAAGCCAAACATCCTCTTCTGTTGGCAAGGAATCCTGACATCTTGGACCGGCCCAAATTTGCTACAACAAAAAATATCAAATATCAAGACTTGAAAATCTAAGGGGCCAAATTCCAGAATTAGTACAAGTGCTAAATAAGTTCCCAAGTGCCTGGAGTTCCTTACTTAAAGTAGTTAGAAACATCTTGCTCTGTGAAAGTACTCTCAGCCGGAAAGGTTAGATAAATCTGTCGAGAACCAGCAACAATTCCACCAGGATCACTTCGCTCACCAGAATACTCCAAGTACTTGGAGACATCTTCTGCCAAGATAACTGAGTGCTGCCCATGAGGCCTGTAACTCAAACAATAAACTCTCAAAGTTAAGCAAAGTGACTTGACTATTTGTGAAACGCCTATAAGTATAAAAGATCTACCTGTCAATGAGACGAATGCTGTTCTTCAACCGAGCAAGCAGCTTTGTTAGACTATAACCAGCCTTACCATGTCTCTGGCTCTCTGTAAGGTAGCCTTCAGCCTGAAGGGTCCTCCCAAACTTCTCATAATAAATCATCGGCAGTGAAGCGATCGAAACTGGAAACCCTCTTCTCGATTTCAAAAGCTCTGTTAACTCCATTTCAAGCTTCTCAAGAGACCCAGGAGACAAGATGTGATCGTCATTAGCAAGCTCATTGGAAGTTGGACTAAGAATCTGTGGAAAGCTTTCTGGCATGGGATGGCCATGGAAGTACCTACAGTTGTTTCCGTGTTTACAAAACCCCTTATTGAAGTAATGACAAACCTTGACAGGAAATTCAGGCAAGCTTGGAGACCTCCGACCAGTTCTCACACCATATGTAGATTCTGGGTAATAATAATTGTTCGAAAAATCTGAACCAACTAAACTGGCAGATTCTAGCCGATCATCCAAAGTCAAGAACTGCATTTGATTCTGGAGACAATATTCATCGACAGTCGAATCTGAATAAGCTGGTGGGACGTAATCTATATTATGCACCGGTTGCTGATCAGCAACCACTTGGGATTCCCAGTAGGTACTTCGACCTCGTAGAGTTGTTGGAGAAGAAATTGGGCGTGACAAAGCCGAGTAGGGTGTGAACTGTAAAAGCAGGTCTGAGACCGGTACTTGGTTCATCAGAGAGGGTGAGATGGGGGCAGAAACCGGCAGCTTGGATAAGCCAAGCTCGGTTTTGGCTCTGTTGATCAAAGAGTGGATCAAATTATCGGGGCTAAAAGCCAACCGGATCATTTCCCGTTCACCATGGTCTTGTAACAGAAGATACCCGATAATCTTGGAGACATTTTCTGGTTCTATTTTATGGATTCTATCGTACACAACTTTCGTAGATTCCGAAAAATCCATCTCAACGTCTACGTCTGCAAATGCAAACATGGATGGAAATTTAGTTAACACTCCAAGGAAAGAAAGCCTTATAAGTAGATTTTATTCAACAAAAACAAAAACCCTCCATAAGTCGATATATCCTGTACATCTAAGAGGAAAAAAAAACAGATCGCCAACTGAAGACCTTATTGGTTCTAACACCAGTATCTTCTGTATCTCCGCCACATTCCTTTTACAATTATGCAGGGGACATCGAAGCAACATTTAAAGCAAAAGACAAGGAAAAACAAGAAAGACCGAATACAGCAAAAAAAAAACAAGAAAAATGGTGATGTAAATCACTAGTTCTAAAGCAACAGCATAAGCAGTGGAAACAAAGAGTTGTTTCTCTATCATTGAAATACAAAAAGAATGACCTTTGGCCATAAAGAGCATAAACAAAAACAAAAAACCCCATGAAAGCAGACGAAAAAGCGTGTTCTTTTTTCTCTGCTAACTAAACTGGAAACCCATTATTGTTTTGCTTCCAACAGTCCATACTATTCACAGCATTTAGAAAACAAATCTACGTTAAAGAACAGAGAAATAGACCCAGAAAAACAGAGCCAACAATAGCAAAGGAACCAAAACCAATACGCAGTATAAAACCTTTTAAAATTTTGAAGACTCAGAAGGTACAAGCTCGACGAAAAGCCAAAATTAAACACTCAAAATTCAAACTCTCGGCCAACTTGTTAATACTCAAACAACAATCTTCAACATCTCTGAAAAAACCCATGCCCCAAAGTAAAAAAACTCACCACATTGACCATCAAAGGGGAACCCAAAATAAGAAGAAAAGAGATTTCCAATCCATTGCAGGTAAAAGATCTGACATACCAACCAAATCCAACAGCCCACTGAAGTAGGAACAAGGTCAGTCAAACATATCCGAAGCCTCGAACTCCTCCACCATGGCCATGATTGAATGATCGCTCAGTTCCTCTCTCTCACTGTGCTGTTTTGCTAATTTTTATCCTCTTCTAGTCTGTAGTATCCTATATGTCTATCAGCAAACTCGACACATTCTTAAAAAAAAAAAAGGCAAAAAATGACAGAAAGGATAGCTTTAAAGGGGGCTCGTCATTAGTTCAAATCAACGCACCCTTAAATATACACATCCACATACTACAAAATATATATATATCAAACAGATAGAATACATTATAGAGAACGAAATATATATTTTGGGCCTAAACTATTTAATTGAACAGACTTTTTGTCACTATTATCTTTGATTATTTCAAAATGCAAGTTTTTTTTCTTCTTTTCAATGAAAGAGTACAGGTGTTATATGCTGTTACAGAGAATTGCGGGGAGTTTTTATAGGGAACGACGGAACGCGACTGATTTCCAAAATTACCCCCTCGGTCAATCTTGAGGAAAATGTCAAACCCAGTTTTTAATCTTTTTCGCTCGCTTTAATTCAATTTTTTTCTTTTTTTTCATTTTTTTCTTTTTTCCCTGATCATGACATGGCTGCATGAGTGCCCTGCAGACAGGGATTTTGCGGTAACTGAGAAGTGGGCCCCACTAATACTAACTGGCGGTGGTGATTTTAGCAAAATCTATCCAAAGACTTTGCATGGAGACAACGTGTCAGCTAGACAACGGACTTGGCTTCTCGCGAGGCGCTTGCTGTCCACAGGATAAGCAGCGAATCATAACCGCAAGTACTGATGATACTCTTCGCAAAAAAAAAAACACTTCGACTCCTCTCTAGCTTTCAGATTTTAAAATGGGTCCCTCCTCGTTCGGGCTGAAAACCGGATTTTCCGGTCCGGTTTTTGGATAGGAAATTCGGTTCTTTTAAAATAGAGGATCGGACCGGATCACTTATAAGTAATCCGGTCCGATTTTATTAAAGGGATAAATACATATTAGGTCCTTATGCTTTTCATGAAAATAAATATAGTCCCTAAACAATGTGAAACATAATCTAAGTCCCTAACGTTTTCGTGGTTTTAATTTCAGTCCTTTTATTGTGTCGACGTTAAGTTTTTAACGGTAAACTCGACCGGCCACCTTCGCCACGTCACCCATCTCGCCACCTCAGAGGACCACTAAAACGCACTGTTTCTCCCACCTGCCACCGCAGCGTTAAACGCACCTAAACGCACGCACCCATTCATTTACACTTGACGAAATTTGGCCAAGAAAGCTCTGGAACTTTCTCCCCAGCCCTAAGTGCAGCCCCCTTCCAGCTACGACTTCGAAAGTGGAGGTGGCAATGCATTCCTCTTCGTCTCTGTCTTATGCGAGCTCAAAACCTGTAAGGGACGTCTTGTGTCAGTGTGGTATAGAAGCTCAGGTGAGGACATCGTGGACATCAAAGAATCCAGGACGTATGTTTTTTGGTTGCACAAGATATGGGCTACTTACGGTAAGCCACCCCTGTGCATGGGTTTTGTGAACATCATGTTCGTTGAAAAGTGTGGTGGTCGAAGTAGTCTCTCCATTACGGGAGGGATTCAAATCAAGCCAGAGAAAAGAAATGTCACCTGTAGCCAGTGCCTTTGTCTCATCTTCCTCGTCCTTCACTCTTTTCCCTCTCGCCTCATCATCATCCACTTCAAAAACTCGCATTTTAGTTGCTAACAGAGAAACCTGGCCTCCCACGCTTGCATTCGTTTTCTTGTAGTCATAAGAGGCTTAACCCCATAATTCGATCGGCCTTATCCATTGAGAAGGAAACCCCTGAGACCGGGCGGCCCCACACTTTCCTCCGCCAATCAGACGACGATGACACCGCTCTCTCCTCTTCATCGTCTTCTGTGCGAGCCCGCTTCGAGAAGATGATAAGGGACGCACATGACAGCGTTTGCGAGGCCATAGAGGCAGTCGACGGAACGACCACGTTCAAGGAGGACGTCTGAGTTACTTAGGGCTGGGGAGAAAGTTCTAGAGCTTTCTTGGCCAAATTTCGTCTAAGTGTAAATGAATGGGTGCATGCGTTGAGCGACGCAGAGAATATCCTTCTCTCTGTCACTTTGTCTGTGTCCGATCCGCTCTCTTTGCTCAGAGATCATTTCAGGGATGGCGATTTCAGAGCAGGAAGTCTCAGCTGCAGTTTGCCCTCCTGGTGCTGATGTTGTTGGCAATGCCTTTGTTCACCAATACTACCTTATCTTGCACCAATCTCCGGAGCTTGTTCACCGATTTTACCAGGATACTAGTAAGCTTGGTCTTCAAGAAGAAAATGGTGTCATGAGCATCACAACAACCATGGAAGCAATCAATGAGAAGATACTCAGACTTTCTTCCTAGCACCTCAAGACAAAGGCTACTTTGTTCTGAACGATGTTTTTAGATATGTTGAGGATGGGAAACAGGACATCGTTAACGATGTTGAAGCACCTCTTGCTTCAGACCTTGAATCATCTACAGTGCAAGAGAATCATGTTACTGAGCCAGAAACTGCGGAGTCAGGAGTTGTTGATGTGGAGGAAGTGTATAATCCCCCTGAGAATGAACAAGCTTTTGTGGAGGAAGCACAGTTCCTGAGGTTGTTGTTGAAACTTCTGATGGATGACAGATGGTGGCTGAATCCAACTCGAAAATTGAAAAAGTGCCAAAGAAGTCCTATGCCTCTATTGTTAAGGTTTTGAATGAGAATGCTGCTCCTTTTTCTTCTCCAACTCCTGCGCCAAGGAGGTCTGTTCCTAAGAGCCAAGAGCAACCAGCGACTGCTGGACCTTCTCCTGCCCCCGTGTCTCCAACACCGGTTTCCAGCACAAATGCAGATGAAGACGGTGGTAACAAGGAATCTGAAGCTTCTATATATATATATATATATATATAAAAGAATGGGTGCGTGCGTTTAACGCTGTGGTGGCAGGTGGGAGAAACGGTGCGTCTTCGTAGTCCTTTGAGGTGGCGAGATGAGTGACGTGGCGAAGGTGAGTCGAGTTTACCGTTAAAAAGCTTAACGCCGACACACAAAAGGACTGAAATTAAAAGCACAAAAACTTTAGGGACTTAGATTATGCTTTACATTGTTTAGGGACTATATTTATTTTCATGAAAAGTACAGGGACCTAAAATGTATTTATCCCTTTATTAAATTCGGTCCTGTCTGAATCGATTTTAATTTCAAAAAAGGAAGTGTATATAAAAATGTTGAGTTTTAGTTTAAATTAAAATTAAACGTTTTAAGTTTATAATTTGTATTAAAATTATAAAAAATATTTTTTATATTTTTTTAATAAATGCGGTCCGGACCGGACCACATTTATTAAAATATAAGACCAAATCGGACAACTCCGGACCGGTTTTAATTTCAAAAGGAGAAGTGTATATAAAAATGTTGAGTTTTAGTTTAAATTAAAATTAAACGTTTTAAGTTTATAATTTGTATTAAACTTATAAAAAAATATATTTTATTTTTTTTAATAAATACAGTCTGGTCCGGTCCGGGCCATATTTATTAAAATAGAAGACCGGATCGCATTTTAAGAATTAGGACCGAACTGAAAATCCGGTCCATTTGTGTGCAGCTCGTCCCCAACCATCTTCAATAACTAAAATAAAAATGTATTTTAAAAAAAAACCCTATTTGCCTCACAAAAGATAGAATTTAAAAATATATAACACATTTTTTGGTATTCTTGGATTGTATTAATATTTTGAATAAACAAATATGATTTCGCTAAAATACGAAATTATCAAGTGTGAGAAAATAATGAAACCAAAAAAGAAAGAGAGAATGGATGTCACTCTATTCACACAAATATTATGCATCATATTTGTGAAAATCAAATTATTGAAACGAAGAAAAAAGGTCTCAAATATATATATATATATTCTATAAATAGCTATTTTATCTGATAGGGTCGATGACTCACATATAGTATTATTATTTTTTACTTATCCAAAAAGATATATATAGCGACTACAATTTAGCAAAGCTAGTGATTGGCAAGTGGATTTTTGAGCCGAAATGCAAAAAAATAAATAAATAGAAATTTGGGATCGGTTTGTTAGATTGTGGTGACCGGTTCAACAGGCCGGAAAATTTGGGATCGGTTTGTTAGTGTGTGGTGACCGGTTCAAATTGCATGGCAGTTGTTGTAGTTTTGAAGACTAATTAATAGTGATTAGAGTAGCAAAAGAAATGGGAAGGAAAATAGTGTTGACATTTTTGATCTTATCCGTTAATTTGTATTTGATTTGGTTGTTGTTGTTAGCACGTAATGGGTGTTTTTAAATAGGAGGATTAGACAACACTAATTGTAATTAGGATAGTGACAGCTACTCATTATTTCCAGGACAGATGAAGAATGAGTCCCTTTTTCTATTCTTTTCTTTTTTTATCTTTTGGTGGGCTTGTTTGAGGTAATTTCTCCATGAATGAGATCTGTCTGGAAAGCCCTGAATCTGTTGTTAATTAGCCATTTTAATTAATTAGGGCCTTGCAGCATTAGTGGGGGGGGGGGGGGAGCCGCTTTTTAGTACCTGTACGACATAGCGGTTTTATGTATCCAACGGCAGTCGTCTATCCCAATCGTCATTCCCATAATCTGTCTTATGGGGAATCCAGGGCAATCTTTTATTTGTTCTGTAATTCCACACTGGAGGGTCAGGGTGCAGAAGCAGAGCGGATGAGCTCAAACGCTCCATTTCTCTCGGTATTTGAATTCAGCGAAGGTTAGTCGCATTGATCTCGTCAAGAGTCGGGCCATTTTTCGTTTCGCTGAGTTCGGAAGATATCATTTGATTCGAACAGAGGGATAACCCAGTCAAGAGTCGGGCTTTTTGCTTCTTTACAATCTCAACTGAAAACCCAATTTTTTAAATATGAGTAATGGTTTTTCATTCCGTCGATTCTCGACTTTTCTAAATTCCTTGGCTAAAACTCGCACCTCCGAAGAACCCAATATTGCTGGAAAATTGGGAAGAATGAACTGGAAACCAATTCCAATACCCCACCGAACAGTCCCTGAACCCAGAGGTCAGGATCTTGATTTCATAAATGTTGCACACAGCCACCTAATTCACACGGAGTGGCCTAAGCTCAGATTGCTATCGGCTGGCCTAACACCTCTCAGAGTGAAACATATATTGTTGAAGATTCAGATGGACCGTGTTCTTTCCCAGGAGTTCTTCAACTGGGTTGGGATTCAGAAACCCAGCTGCCATACCCTCGAAACCCAGTCAATAATACTCCACATTCTCACCAAAAACCGGAAATTCAAATCTGCTGAGTCCATTTTGAGGAACATTATGGTATCCTGTACGATAGATGTGCCCTTGAATCTGTTTGAGGAAATGCTGCACTCGTATCGCTTGTGTGATTCTTCTCCTCGTGTTTTTGACTCACTTTTCAAGACTTTAGCGCATATGAAGAAGTTTAGGAATGCCACGGACATATTTTGTCGCATGAAGGATTATGGGTTTTTCCCGATTATTGAGTCGTGCAATGCGTACATGAGCTCTTTGCTCGATTTACAGAGGACAGATATTGCTTTGGCATTCTATAGAGAACTCCGGCATCATAGGATTTCACCGAATGTTTATACTCTTAATATGCTTATGCGTGCTTATTGTAAATTGGGAAAAGTGGAGAAGGCCGTTGAGGTTTTCAGGGAGATGGAGATCATGGGTTTAAAACCAAATATTGTATCCTATAATACTCTGATTGCAGGACACTGCAATAAGGGTCTTCTGAATTTCGCAATAAAGCTTAGAAACTCGATGGAAAAGAATGGGTTGCACCCGAGTGTGGTTACATTTAACACGCTTATCCACGGGTTTTGCAAAGAAGGGAAATTGCAAGAAGCTAATAAGGTTTTCATGGAGATGAAAGCGATGAACGTGGCGCCTAATACAGTGACATACAATACCTTGATAAATGGGTACAGCCAAGCGGGTGATAGTGACATCAGTGGCAGGCTTTATGAAGAGATGTTGAAGAATCAAGTTAAGGCCGATATTTTGACGTATAATGCCTTGATTCTAGGATTATGCAAGGAGGGTAAGGCAAAGAAAGCGGCATATCTGGTTAAGGAACTTGATAAGGAGAACTTAGTGCCAAATGCCTCAACCTTTTCTGCCCTTATTTATGGCCAGTGCATGAAGAAGAACTCTGAACGTGCCTTTCACATATACCAAAGCATGATTAGGAGTGGTTGTCATCCAAATGAACATACCTTCAACATGTTGATATCAACCTTCTGCAAGAATGAGGATTTTGATGGAGCAGTCCAAGTCTTGTGGGAAATGTCCAAGAGATGTATGGCTCCTGATTCAGGGATCTTGTCTGAGATTTGTGATGGACTTTCGCGGTGTGGGAAAAGTCAATTGGCAAAGAAGTTGTGCAGTGAGATGGAAGCTAGGCATCTTATGAAAGCTGGCGCTGATAAATCTTATACTATCAACTATGGTTGTAGATGAGAGTGAAGCAGTTGTCGTCATGACCAAAGTTTCGTTTGCTCCATAATTTCCCTGTAATTTATATGGCTGTGTTTGTGAATTGACCTCTTCTTATACCTGACTGTCTCCTTGTTACTTATAAATCTTAAAGGTTCTTTTCACATCGAGGGCAAAACTAAAGTTGTTTTAACATTTTTTGCTTTAAGCATGTCGCAATTTCAAAGATAATTTTCTTCACTTGCTTTTTCCTGAGGACAGAGTACTAAGACAATCTAGTACATTGCTTTAATCCAGGGGTTTGAGAACTTTGTTTTGAATATTTCAGGATGATCTTAAACCATTCCTGACTCTGTGGGAAGCTATTGTGTAAAGTACTGGGGAAAAGGAAGTTGGTACATTTCAGTTCTATAATTCCGGTTACTTCAAACTTGGCTTCACCAGAACAAAATTCCTGTAAGCTAAAAGAGGTAGATATTGGATATGTGGGCTTCAAGTAAGCAGAAACAACAGGAAGGAAGTCTGGGGCGACAATAAAGGAGCCAGCTAGTCAAACTTCCCGTAGCGCAGGCAGGGGTTAGTTATTTCCCTCTGTTTTGCTTATTGTGTGTTCTCATTCAACAAACATAACTAAAAACAGGGATATTCCACCTGGTGCTAAAGCATGGGTGTTTGGTATCCATGGAGCAAAGCTCGAATATAGATAATACATCTTCCTGGACTCGTTGAAACAAAACTAAACCCAAGTCACCGGACACGGGAGATATAAGTAGAGATGAGGGTTGACGACTGTGTTTGCACGCCTCTGCTGTTGGAATATCTTTTCATATTCATAGTCAGTACTGCTCATCACTTGCGAGATTTAGGTTTGAGCGCAAGTTCTTCTAGTGCGATGTATCAATACGAACAAAAAATGACTCTGAAATCACGACAAAAAAACGTATTGATGGTCCTAGGTTTCTGTTGCCTTCATGATAGATGAGAGAACAGAACAATAGCAAAAGGTTTGGGACCTTGTATATCTATCAGAAAGTAGATATCATACAGGCTTAGGATCAGTTAATTTAATTATGGAATTAGTGCCTAATGGGGAATCACGTCATTCTTTCTCCGTCTGATTGCTCCTTCAGACTCTGTCATGTCAAGTTCTTCTGGTCTCATCCCATTTGGAAGTTTCCAATCAAAGTTGTACAGCACTTGCGCAAGTGCAAGCTTGAGAGTTCTGGCACCGGCGAGGACCATGTCCTCCTTCCAGCCCAAATGGAATATACTCGAAGTCAGTCCCCTTAAATCAAATTGAAAAACCGTGGAACCTTTCTGCCTGAAAGCAATCGGCATCGATCAAACATTCTGGGTCTCTCCCTATCTCGCATGCACTATCTATAGCTTTCATTTTCATTCGTATGTCGGATTCACTTACTTACATTTTTCCCTGCATTCTCTATATGAGTAGGGGTACCGGGGGATGTAGTCTTGAGTTTCTTTGATGACTAATTTGATGTAATCTAACTTCTGGATGTCTGTCTGCTAGGTTTATCTCTCCTCTCAGGACCTGTCGCACTTCAGCCTGTGCCTTCTTCATTGCTCTTGGGTTTCTTAGCAGCTCAGACATTGCCCATTCTAAGGTGATTGATGTTCTCTCACCCTCTCCAGTGTAGAGATCCTGAGAAAGATTGAATTAGCTGTAATCTCTCCAAGGCCGGCTTCGTCCCAGTAAAGAAGCTAAGAAATTCAAGTGAAGGGAACAAATCAGGAAAATTAAAGCCTTGACTAAAGGTCATCATCTTCTTCACCAATGATATGAATGGCTTTTGCACTCCTTATAAAAAGAAGGCTTAAATGCACCCACAGTCCCTGTGGTATGACAATGTTGTAAATATGTCCCTGAGGTAATAAAAGTTGCAAATATGTCCCTGTGGTATGTTTTTTATTAAATTCATGTCCTTCCGTCAGTTCCCGTTAAAAACACTAACCGGATATTGCTAACGTGACCTTTTTCTTTGGCTTAAATGCACCCACAGTCCCTGTGGTATGACAATGTTGTAAATATGTCCCTGAGGTAATAAAAGTTGCAAATATGTCCCTGTGGTATGTTTTTTGTTAAATCCATGTCATTCCGTCAGTTCCCGTTAAAAACACTAACTGGACATTGCTGACGTGGCTAGTTATTTTAATAAAGATTAGTCAACACAGTCACCGAAAAAAAAAACTTCCTTCTACTCGATATTAAACGGCACCAGCACGTGCTGATGACGGGTGGAGTTGTTAGCGGTCTCGGGAAAGGGGTCACCGCCAGCACGGGTGAAGTACGTGCTGGTACGAGCTGAAGCAATTTTCACTTGTTTGTTTTTCTGGTTTTCTTCAATCGTAGCCAAAATTGGCCAGATCAAACAAATATAAGGTTTTCTTCATCCCGTCAAAATTGGTTGAACATCACTGTAGATTTCACTACAACCCACCCGCTGAAGTTTTTATTTCTCTTTTCTTCTGCTATATGGCAGTCTGTTATTGCTAAAGAGAGAATGGGAGATTATCAGGGGGTGGGTTGTAGCAATAACAGACTGCCATATAACAGAAGAAAAGAGAAATAAAAACTTCAGCAAGATGTTCGGTAATGAAAGACAGAAACGATATATTTGTTTAATACGACCAATTTTGACTACGGTTTCGACTTGGGTTCTAACATGTCCCAAGTTCGAGCCCCAACACCCCATTATCGCCCTTGACTTACCTGCTCTCTGGGTTGTGGGGTCGGTCCAGGGGGCCGGGGTTTGTACTTTAGGGTTGGGCCAAAATGGTCCGGCTTTGGAGGATTTCCTCGTCATAAAAAAAATTGGCTACGATTGAAGAAAACCAAAAAAACAAACAAGTGAAAATTGCTTCAGCTCGTATGTTGACTAATCTTTATTAAAATAACTAGCCACGTCAGCAATGTCCAGTTAGTGTTTTTAATGGGAACTGACGGAATGACATGGATTTAACAAAAAACATACCACAGGGACATATTTGCAACTTTTATTACCTTAGGGATATATTTGCAACTTTTATTACCTCAGGGACATATTTACAACATTGTCATACCACAGGGACTGTGGGTGCATTTAAGCCAAAGAAAAAGGCAACGTCAGCAATATCCGGTTAGTGTTTTAACGGGAACTGACGGAAGGACATGAATTTAACAAAAAACATACCACATGGACATATTTGCAACTTTTATTATCTCAGAGACATTTTTACAACATTTTCATACCACAGTGACTGTGGATGCATTTAAGCCTAAAAAGAAAAAAGAATGACTTTTGCACTAACCTCCAAATACTGCCCTGGAAATTAGATATTTTACCATAAATTCTTGCGCAGGTCAAGGAGAGCCCCTGGGACTAGGAAATGGATTAATTGGATTAGATTCTATACCTCTTGTTTTCTTACTATTCTAAATTTCTAAATGCCTGGACGCGCTCAGCACCTAGGAGTTCCTGGGTGCAAAATTTTCTCATTTGTCGGTGGCACTTGTTATAGGGACAGGGAAAAAGACCTGGACGAGCAATCGGGAAAACATCGGCAGCAAGAAACGTAGGCATTTGCGCGAAAGAAAGACCATGTGTCATCAACACCTCTCTAGCTAGCTGCTTTCGCTGACGAGATAATTATAGTGGAAAGCTCACCCAACTTTTTACTTGCACAACAAATCCATTGTTCTTGACTAAAGTCACTCAAAGAATGACGTGGTAGCGAGCCTGAACCAATCAACTGATGCAAGTTGCCCGTAAGAGAACGCTCCATGGGCCCTGGCGGAACGTTCAGGCTAGGACTCTTCAAAAGTATCGCCACCACAAAAAGGGATAAGGAATCAAGGATAGAGGGACGGAGAAAGATGGCAATGGGATCATTATGTGGAAATGGCAGCCATTTGGTTATATTAACTTCTTACCTTATATCGCGAACAATGCCTTCCGTATATTATAACATAATCGCCGCTGAGTCAGTTTCCTGTCGGAAGATTATCTCCATAGAGAAGTTCAGGCTCTTTTAAGGGGCCCGGCACTGTACTGTAATACAATTAAAAATAATTTGAAGTCGAAGAGAAAGAGAAGAAAGATGAAGCTGGCCTCCCATGCCTTCATCTAGAACGGAAGAATGCATAAAGGGCACAAAAGCAGCTTGGCATTTTTCTCGATAACCGAAAAAATACCGTCGACGAAATAGAAAGTCAATTGCAATACAAAAGGAAAGCTACAACCCGAAGGGTTCTCAGATAAAGAGTCCGTCCAACTTACAGAGACTTAACACATACAAAAGATACAATAAATAAATACGGCGGGGCCTTTCATGGTCTACAGCGTCAGGCATGCACCATTTTAAACCTAACTTAGCTACTCCACAAAACAGCGTCGTCTCCCACGCCCAGCCGCCATATCTATCTGCATCTCTCAAGTCTCTTGTCCTTTCTGCTAGCCTCACCCTTGCGACTAAAATCCTAATCTTGTGCACCAAAATCCCATAGGTGTATTGTCGTGTCAGTTGATGACGCCGCCACGTGTCTCTCGCTTGCCACGAGGGCGTTCAGCTCCCCTACTCTCTCTCTAAACCTACCCAGGTTCTCACCCTGCTTTACCTCCCACACACGTATCACACCCCCGACGCACATTAGCGCGTATCCCAAGTTCATGCACCCCACCACAGGCCCACGCCCCCCAACATTAAACCTACACACCTCTTCCAGCGTTCCCACCCGGCGCACCCTAGCAATGCCACGGCCGTTGACGCTAACGTATGCCTCATCGCTAACGTCGACCGAGGTCACGACTAGGCCTCTCCTGTATTCTTCCTCACCTAAGACCACCCCTTGATTCCTCAAGTCGAACACTATGACCCTCTCGCTCGTGCACGCCACGGCGGATTCCTGAGTCGTGACTCGCACTCGGCCCACGACTTCGGTCACTTCGGTTAACATGTGCCAACCTGGCACCGCCTGCGGGTCGGTCAACGACCCGCCCACGAAGACGGGCTCCTCGGTGATACCATCCCAGATGTGGAAGGCCCGGCCCGGTGCGCCGGCGTAAAGGCCTACCCACCATCGATCGCACCCTGTAAAGTCGACGAGCGCCCCGTCGTTCACCACGTTTCCCAGATGGGCCCTGCGAGGATGGGAAGCAGGCCCAGACCCGTCGATGAGCGCCACGTGGATATCACCATCCAACGTGGCAAATATGAGCCTCGTATCGCCGACGATGAAGATGCCGGACACAGCCCGCGAGAACCGGCCAAACCGGTTGTCGTGGTGGCCCCGAAAAGTGCGAACGTGGACGAGGGTCTCTAGCTCAAAGAGCCGAACCACGCCGTCCGCGAAGCCGCACGCAACGTGACGGTCGGAGAGAGCGAGACAGCGGCAAGTGTTGCCGTCTGGGTCATCCACGTCGGACTGGTCGAAGAAGTTGAGAGTAGCGTGGGATGACCTGCGCATGCGGAAGTTCTGCGCCGTCCGGTGCCAGTAAACGAACTCGTCGTGCCAAGTGTCACGGAGGAGGTGGGTCCGTCGCCAAACACGGCGAGTGAGACGCTGCCACAGGAGATCCGAGCGAGAGACGGCCCGCCACGTGGAACAAACCTGCAATCGCCACCAAAACCACGTAGACAAATAAAAACTCATTCATGCACGTAGACCAAAGTTGAGCAAGCATGTGTAATGCAAACGTATTGGCCTTAGTCGAGATCATTGTCGCATTGGGATAATAAAGTGCGACTTCTCAAGTCTTTGTTTTTCCTCGTCTAAGCAAGAGAACAGCCAATCACCTTACAAAACGAATGGTTAAGGCTTTAAAAAATGATTAGCCACAAGATTCCAGTTTGACCATATTATTGTGATTCTGGTGGTTGGCCCCCCTCAACCATGAAAATGGTGTGACGTAGTTGTGTGATAAAGGGACAAAGATCTACACGAAGGATTGTTTGAGATTTCCGCTTCAGTTGTTTCCCCACTCCACAACAGAAAAAATAAATAAATAAAAAGGTAATAGAGACTTGTAGAGCCATATATGGAGGTGCACATGAGTAGTGGTGGTTTCGAACTTTCAGTGTGTGTGATTGGGTACTCGAACAACAACCTCGTGGGCATATTATGGATAGAGGAGCCACCGAGCCAACACAGTGAGCCCATGCGGCATGCGCGTATAGCTTTATTTTGTGAGACTAGACATTGAAGGCAGAGCCAGGGCAGCAAGGGAAAAGTAGCGAGACTAGAGAGACTAGGGACTAGAGAGCAGTCGTAGAGAGGCGTCAGAGAGGTGTCAGTCAGAGACCCAGAGCCTAAATAAAGACCGTCTGTGTTGTATATGCTTAAAGCTCTCAGACATGGACATAAGTCATATAGCACATAAGTCATAAGACTCGGTGGCAGCGGTATAAGACCCTCATCATGCCATCCGACTATATGGGAGGAGAAAGACCCTGGCAGCTCGTCCTCATAATTACTCAATCCATGTTAAGAGATAAGGTACACCAAGTACAACCTTCCCCACATACAATACATCAGATTGTGCCCCGAAAGAACATTAATGCATATAATGATCATAACATTACAAAATCAATGTACGGAGTTTCAAAACCATGACTAATTACAATGACGAAACACTTGTAGTTGAACAAGGAGATGTCATTGAGGAACAAGAAAGGACAGACTCTATTAGCTGTGGTCCACATATAGCATGTTATAGATAAGGGTCACCTGTAACTGATACAAACATAGGATAACAAAGCGTGCTTTCCCACGAGTTTCTCTTTCATTTCCGAGAAAGGGCTATAGCCAAAGGCCTGTCTAGTTAAAAGCAGAGAATCTTTATCTGCCCATCCCGGACCAACCCTCCCTACAAGTCTTTTTCTGAGTAGAAATAGTGTTATTTTTCAAAGTCTCTCTCACAAACTATTGACAAACTCCGTCTTCCTATATTTTATGTATGAAACGAGCTTGATGATCGTGATGTTCCAAATGAAGGGTAAGCTGGAGGTTGGCTGTTTGTAAGCGACATCCAGAAGTAGTGTTATAATCGACAAGGTCTAGGGTGTTGGGTTTGTAGTGAGACCATCTTTTCGGTTGACTGGAGGGAGACATCACCTGGAAATCAGCATACGACCAGCATACGGCTCCTTGTGCTTTCTCAGCACACGGGCTACGGCTCCATGTTCATGTACAGTACCCACCAACTTGCTCCTAATTAAGGTTTCGTTTGAAATATGGCTCGAAGAGTACTACACTACAAGACTATTCTTCACTACTCCTAATTAGTTGAATCAATACACAGGTATTGATTCAACTAATTATACCCAGAAGCCCCGCTCATTTTTAACGTTTTACGTTTGAGAATTAGAAGCTTAGAAAGGCACCCCGTAAATTTTCTAGAGAACTAAGAGAAGAAAGAAAATTGAGTCAAAAGGAGGAAATTTTCAAAAGCATTAGTGAGATTAACGTTTGTGGACTCTTTCTTAACGCTTTAGTATTAGAAGCTTAGAAAGTCACCCCGAAAATTTTCTAGAGAAGCAAGAAAGTCGAGTCAAAAGGAGGAGAATTTCTAAAGCACAAGTGATATACATGAGAATAAAAGCAAAAGGAAATTCACGCCAAAAGAACCCTTTACACTAGATATGGAAAGGTGGTTCGAAAATAGACATTGCAAAGTGGTAACAGGAGGAGATCTCCGAAAGGGACATGAGTTAGGAAGAAAATGACCCATCCAAAAGCATTTGCTTTCAGAAAACAGTTTCTTCTCGGATGCTCGTAGGCGTTAGATCACTGTTTCAGCTTTCAGACTCTTCTACGGTCCCGAAGAAGTTATTTTTCTCTTCAAAGACAAAATTCAAAAACGAAAGAACGTGGTTAAATTCTCCACGAGTATTCAAATATCCCATGTTGGACGAGCAAGGCAGGTACATTTTGACCTGTATTTCGCAGACACTTTGACCAGGCCAATAAGTTGTTCATTTAATTGGGAAACAAAACAACCAACATTCCAATGTTGTGATTCTGTTTCCTAAGATAAACGAAAGATATTATGGAATCACGAACATAAGAAACCATTTACGGTGACAACTTCGGCATCGCATGCAAAATCTCAACCCAGAATTCTCAATCCTCACTCGTTAATCTATTAGTAAATTGATAATGGTAATTCTGAACACACCTGAAATAAATTGGCGAGGGCAGGAGCGGCAGCGAGGCGGCCAATAGAGTGAGAAGCGGCAGCGCCAATGGCAACTTGGGCAGCTAGAGCTTCAACAAAAGGCTCCGGCCAAATCTCGTTAACAGTACGTTGCCGAGAAGATGAGGGCCCTTCAAAATCACCCCGTCCTCTTCTTGCACTGGTGCTACCGCCACCGTTACCATTGCCATTTTCATCCTGGGAAGAAGAGGAAGAAGAAGACATCGACACAAGTAGAACTATAAGCTGGAAAAGAAAGGAACAGGGACAAAAAGTGGAGATAAAGACAATGTGAGGGACCCAAAAAGAGGGGGTGTCTGCCGTCTGGGATTCTTGGATATATATATATATATATATACATATATATACTGTGACCTTCTTATATATGTATTACATACTTAATAGTATATTAACTGTGTAGATTAACCTGGGATTACGTATCAAGTATTTTCTACAAAAATGGAGATAAAGACAATGTGAGGGACCCATAAAGAGGATTTCTGCCTTCTGGGATTCTTGGATATATATATATACTGTGACCTTCGTATATATGTATTACATACTTAATAGTATATTAACTGTAGATTAACCTGGGATTACGTATCAAGTATTTTCTACATCTATGACCATGTAAGAGGTGGGTTTTCTTTGGTTTCCAGCACTGCAAAGACGGCGGGGTTCTGTTAGTTTCGTCTTCGTGGGACGGAGACTTCTGGTCTTTTTCATTTCACCGCGGTTTCTTCAGGTGCTTCTCATCACGATCTCCCTCCCCAGTCCCCAGACTTCTGCTTTCTCTGTCCCTGTTGTGCGGTTTTCAAGAAAAAAAGAAAGATAGCATGTGATACCTGTGGTGTATTCGTTCGGGATAGTTCTTAATTAATGCAGGTGTACAATGTTGCGTTCTTCGAATTCTTCCACATTTTCTTTCAAGGTTTACGAATTTTATTCCCTATCAAAATTAAGAATATTCAGGAGAATAATAAGTACTACTGATTTTAATTTTGATTGTTTTAAGATTTGTGGAGCATTTTCCCTGCAAGAGGATGTATGAAATTTTTTAAGTAAATACTCATTATGAAGCTGAAAAAGTGAATTCAAGCATCATTTAATACAATCTCTCACACACATTAATGCTTTTGCATATTCATTTCTGGGTAAACAAATAATCTTAACACATGAAATCTCTAATGCCATCCAAAAATTATCCAGATCACTACCAAACAAATACAGAAACACAAGCTAAGTAAAAAAAATACAGAAACACAAGAAATCTCCCTTATTACTAAAATACTTCACTTAAAAAGCAAAGGAAAAAGTAGGAGTAGGAGTTAGAGCAGAGTAGAAAGTGGATAAAAGGTGCACGGTTGTTAATAAAGAGAGAGAAGAATGGTCTTCCCATGAAACGTAACTTTAGCCAATTAGTAAAAAAAATAGAGGAGAAAGATATTCTCGAGGATCCTTTCAAGTACATGAACTCGGCATAAACATACCATTGCCGAAAGAGACAAAGAAAAGCACAAACCCAACATTACGTCCGGTCACACCAGCACCATTGCTTCCAACTGAAAAAGTGCAGGGGGTGCAGCCGTGGACGTAACAGTCAAAATGGGTCAATCTTTTGAGTCTTTGACATAAGAATTAAATAGTGATTTCGATCGATGACCTCCGAGATATTCTTCAATTCTTACGTCGAAGATCCGCTCCTTCTGCCTTCTGGTAAACACATGCTTCGCTGGATGTTTGTTTTACAAATCAGTTTCCACCTGTGTTCATGGGGAAGAGAAATACATTGATGGGTATTTATTACCTGCTGAGAGATTGGAAAGTCAAAACTTCCTTGGACACGAGTAACGTGGGCTACACTCTTTAAAGCAAAAATCAGAAAACCTGTAACTATTCTTTTCAACTTAATTAACTCAGATAATTTAAACGTTTTGATCTATTCATTCAAATGTTTTCTTGTATTTCTATAGTTAATTGCGTCGTACTTGTAAACTTGATAAAATCTGAACCATTTGCTTAAAAAAATTAGAAAATTATAAGTGTGAAAAATCATTTGTAATATGGTAGTCAAGATCAGAACTCAGGAAGTATCCCTTGTTGCAGTTTGGCCTGTAACATACAAGCTGTGTTCCCACTCCTGTTTCTATGTTTTTATGTTTCAAACACATCAAGGGTAATTAATTTATCGACATAATTCTAGCTCCTCCCTTAATGAAATATATGTTACCAAAAACTTGATTCCACTTGAATGGTACAGCGATCCATGCACTTGCATAGAACTCAAAGGCAGAAACAGGAGCGGCGATCCAAAATACAAATAAAAAGCCTGCATAATTTCGCATCAACAAGAGTGGAGAGTGAGATGATCATGGGTTGAAATAGCAACTCGACAGTATATAGAGCAAAAAAAAAGTACCATTAACAGCTCTAGTTTGGTACTTTGGCTGTGCTTTATTAAGTAGTAAAGAACAAACAGCAGTGGGATTTAGGGCGGGCCTGGGTGGGGCGTCGTCAATGCGTATGATTTGAGATGATAACACTGGCCTGAGCGACGTGCTGAAATCAAAGGAAGCGTGAAACTCTTGTCCCCCTTTGTGTGTTGTGCCATCTGTGACGTGTTGACATGATTTGTGATGATTATTTGCCATGCATAAATTGCTCTTTAGAATTTGGATAAAAGGAGTGCCGTCTAAAATGATGGCTGTAAATTGTTGTACAGTAATTTACCGGCGTGGTGCTAAGAAAAAGCGATCGGAAAATAGTCGAATTCTCCCCTGAAGGAGCAAATCAGCTCTTCTGAGTCTTCTTCATATCAACTTTCCAATTATGGGTCCGTGGATACTTGTCCGAAAAGAAAAGTATACCTAACAACGTTATTTTTTTTTTTGTCTTCATTGAGGTTTATTTTATTTTATTTGTTCTTTCTGTTTTTCTAGGTTTCTATTTATTATTTACTCATCGTGATGAATAATTTATAACTAGACGTCAGATCAAACTGACTCGTAGAAGTAGCTGTAACGACGAATTCTTTTAAAATGCCCAAAGAAGTTCTTAAAAGGTTTAGAGATTGCAAAAGTTAATTAGGCAAAAGAGAACAGGCAATGTGTTATGTGTCCGTGCATTAAATTTTGTTTGTTGGGTCAGTAAAAACTTCGTACACAGACCTGACGTTATCTCTACTAAGATCTAGGAAAGGAAAATCTCTGAATGAATATAATAAGGGTCGAGGGGGAAAACTCGAACTGAAGAATGAAGAAGGCAAGGGATGACAAAGTGGAAAGACAACTAACTGGTTGAAAGACTGGAAGTGGATAGTCACAGATGAACTACGTCGGGCTGCGAGGACGTGACTCCGTGAGAGTAGCAAACCCGGATAGGAATAGGATAGGGGAGGTAGGCATGGGTCCCCGACTGAGACAGGGCCGTCCTTTTTGACCATAAGAAGAAGAAAGAAAGGAAAGATGCAGAGTGCGAGGGAAGAAAGGCATGCTCACGTCTAATCAACGATTCTCGATGATGGAATATAACTGAAACATCTTTTCGCAAAGTACAACTTCCCCTCTGATTGGGGTTTCCTATGGCTGTAGCCTGTAGCCCACTCCTGCTACGTCCGTTACCCTCATAAAGACATACACCCAGATGTGTCCTCTAAAATTTATTTTACACCTAATGTTTTTTAAAATTTTTTATCACCTCGTCCAGCCCGTCTTCTTTTATCCACCGAAAATTCAGTCCGCTTCACAATAATATAGTTTTATCCTTCGAAATACTTATAAAAATATTGAATGTGTTTTATTTTATTAAGAATTTATATAAATTAATTGGTGTTAGTATTGAACAATAAGAATTTTTATATTTTAACTCTTAAAAAATACATTACGCAATAAAATTTTGTCATTTTTTTCTTAAGGATTTACTTCATTCGATTGCCACCGCTTAACGAACAGTAGAGATATTGCGCAATAAATATAGCAAAACCACCAGTAGGCCAGCAGACAAAGAAGTAGCATGACACAGGATGAAAACCACCAACAGCCACCACCAGTGGCGGAGCACCATTACCCCTACCGGTACTAGGTGGGGAATGGAAGAGAAAGGTCCCAGGACCCGGAGGAGCATCACCACCCATGGTGGTGCAAGCGGCGGCGGCGCCACCGTGGACGGCGACGGACGACAGCGAGATCCTGACATTGATAGAGTTATCTTAGGGATTAGTTTCCTTTCTCGTTATGATTGAATAAATCTAATCTTCTAGATTTAGGGATCTTTTCCTAAACTCTAGAAGATTTCTTTCCTTTATGTTTATGTTGAATTAGACATGTAATATCAAATCTCCTTGGTTCAAGGGATTTGATTGTGATTATGATTTTATTTGATTAAGTCAATTAGGGTTTGTAAGTTCTTAAGGATGTCTATATAAACACCCTTAGGAGCATTATAGTTATTTATTCAGATATTCATAAGAGTAGAGTCTTGGAGAGCCAGAGAGCTTTTGGGGTGGAATTTGGCCAAGCATAGACACGTATATGTTAAGTCGGTGTTAAGACTAATAACCTTCTCACTTGGGATTCATTATAGGCTAAAAACCTAGTTTGGGTACCCGTTCTTGGGCTAATTAACTGTCACACCCCAAAAATCAGCATAAATAAACAAAAGAAATTTATCTCATTTATTCGAAACAAAACAAATTATAATGATATTGTTTTCAAAACAGAAACTTGAACAAATTAAAATCCATAATGATGCTCTCATCTATCCCGCCCACATGCTCTCTAGGCTCAATCTCTGAGCAATCTCTGAAAATAAGAAAAATAAAACGGAGTGAGTTCGACAACTCAGTAAGCAGAGAATAAAAACATATATTCTTTTATTTGAAAATAATACTTAATTCAGTGACCAGAAATACAGAAAATAAAATAGCTTTTCAGAAAATCCCCTTTGGCATCAACAGTAAGCCACATTGACCCCTGTGGCAGGGTTGTGCAACGACTTAACTGGCGGCCAAACCGAATTAAGCCAACAGAAAGTGGAGTTTGCCCTACTAAGACTTAGCTACGTATGCTAAGTGTGCACTAGGGAGAAACCCACACAGAAACCAATCCGAAGAATGGGCGCACCAGTAATCAGTAATGAGTTGGTACCAACAGCAGCAGTAATCAGTAATCAGAACATCGCCTCGGGGTTTGAAAACAGTATAATATATAATATCAGAACTCAGATTCAGAATCAGAAATGATGTTCAGCAGAATACAGAATCTTTGAGAAATAATTCATAACAGTCATATAAAACAATCTCAATAGGTCATTTAAAATTCCACATTTGTTTTCAGAATAACATAAACTTGCAATAAAATATTTTCCACAAAATCGTTTATGAAAACATGTTCATAATTTTTGAAGAAAAACAATATAATAGCTCCGCTTACCAGATTTTCTTCAACAATCGAACCACCCTAGAATCCACGTATTGCAGTGACCCAAAAGAACCGAAGAAAATCGAAAAACTCAACAATGGCCGAAATTGACCTAGAGAAAGAGAGATGGATCTCAAAAATGACTGATGTCGAAATTGAGAGGTGTGAATAATCTCTGAGTAGAAGGTCCCCTTTTATAGGGCGAATCAAAGTGTAACAACCCAAAATGGTTGCCCTTTCGAAATCCTCCATTAACCACCATAAATCGCTTGATTTATTGAGAAAACGTTAAGATCCTAACAATGGAGTTGAAAGGCCACGAAAATCAGTCGAAAAGGTGCTAAAACGGATGTGAAATTGATGAGAGAGAGAGGAAATTGATGAGAGAGAAACTGAAGGGTTGAAAACGGCGGCTAGGGCATAAAAATCGAGATTCCAAAGTTTGGGGAAGAAGAAGATCAAAACACACCGTTTTACTTAAAAATTCAATTCGGGCAAAACGTGTTTAAATAAATCAAAACTTCACCATATAAGGAAAAACAACAAAGGTGCCTCAGTGGTCATGAGCGCCCTCTCTCCTCCTTTATTGCCTGGGTTCGAATCCCAGCCTTGCAAAAACAATGTTTTCTTCTCTCTTTTTTTCTAAAGACCGGGTTTTCACATTAACCCTTGATCGGGATTGTACTTGTTCTTGTGGTCTTTGGGCTAATTAACCCTTAACCACGTTCTTCGTGTTCATCAATAAATATCTCGAGTGTTCTCCATCTTGAGTGTTAGATCCTATATAAACAGCTCGTGTGTTACAGATAACGGTTTAGGAGGATCGATTGGGG
The DNA here is from genome assembly GCA_963930655.1 of Myrica gale. NCBI lineage: Eukaryota > Viridiplantae > Streptophyta > Magnoliopsida > Fagales > Myricaceae > Myrica > Myrica gale. Next base: position 31,123,138 of record OZ005598.1, read on the forward strand.
TGATCGGGTTCCAATCACTTGGCGGAGATTGGCGTTATTATGGTGGCCTAGACCGGGGTCCCAAACACTACGACCTCAGACGACGTGTGACGCAGTTTAATCAAGCTGGAGGCTCCCTGAGCAATACTAAAACGTTCTTCAAGGGTTATAGCGTGAGATTGACTTCTAGCGTCTTAATCCAATGGAGTGTGCAGTTGATATTCACAAGTATAATACTCTCCTTCAAGAATATCGGGTGTACGTATTATTGGATGGCCTTGACGACCGGCTGGATAAGATCAGGGGCGATGTGCTGCAACTTCGTCCTTTTCCTACAGTGGAGCAAGCATATGCTCACGTCCGCCGCAAAAGCTATTTGCCAGACGGTTATGATCACTGGTAGCGCAAAGGCTGCTCCTGGCGCTGTTCTCGCCACCAAAGGGCTTCGACTTGGGCCTGCCAACCCTACTTCAACCTTGCACAATGGGAAGCAAAAATCTCGTGCGGCATCTAAAGGCTTGAAATGTACCCATTGTGGAAATCAGAAGCATACAACGTGAAACGTGCTTTAAGTTGCACGGGTATCCTAATTAGTGGAACGATCTCCAGGCGAAAAAACATCGTGACACAACTAGCAAAGAAAAGGCTCTTGGTACCGCCACAGTGGCTCATGCAAGGCCTCAGTTGTCTTTTACACCTCCAGTTGCCCACGGTTTGGATATTTCCTCCTCTCATGACTCAGGTAACCTTGGTTATGTTTGCTTTAGTTCACCTGGTGATGCTGAACGTAGTGCAGGGCTGCAGACTCCGGCTCCACTGTCCACATGACAATTGATGCTAAGGATTTCACACAGACATCCTTACCGAAATGTACCAATATTGCTAATGCTAATGACATTCTTTCCCCGGTCGCTGGCGTGGGCATCATGACCTTAACCCCTACTCTGCAGTTGCCTAATACGTTACTTGTTCCCTCACTTTCCCATAAGCTCTTCTCAGTCAGCCAAGTAATGTATGACCTTAACTGTATTGTACTTATGTACCCTGCCTTTTGTCTTCTCTTGGACATTCTCACCAAGGAGATTATCGGGCGTGGTACTAAGAGAGGGGGTCTCTATTATGTGACACTCCGAGTTGTTTGATTTATCTACATAATATTTCTTTATGATATTTGCTATTAACAAATGCGACTTATGTATTATTCTGCTTAATCTTAAATTATCTTTCAGCTTATTGCCGAATACAAATACAAGATTATACTTTTGAATATTTTATCATCCTTCTTTGCTTTCTCATATACATTTCTAATGAGAGTTTTCTTGTTTATGTTATTTAAATTATATTTCTTTTTATTATTGTGAAGTTTCTATATATATATTTTCTTTGTGTTTTAAATTTTCATTCATAAGGGTATCGAGTTACGCAGGATATCAGGGCTGATAGGGTAATTCGAGTGACTAGGGGCAAAACCATAATTACTAGGTAGAAATGAGAGGGCTGGCCGAGTGGTAAAAGTCCCAGGCTGGCCGAGTGTAGAATGCCCAGGATTTTTGGCCCTAGCCCAGGAACTCTCAGGAGTTCTGAGCCCTGGAATTCCCAGGTGTATTGAGACTCGGGGAAGTCCAGGGGGACTGAGACCCGAGAAATGCCCTGGGGATTGGACCCTCGGTGCTGAGACCTGGTGCCCCAGGGGTTTTTGGCCTGGACCCCGGTGGCTACATCATGATTTTATGATGATTTTCTCTAGACCTCTAGCTTAGGGTGTGTAATTTGGCCAGGGGGAATGCACTAGGGATTATGCTCGGTTTATATTGTCAACAATGGTTTATTCGACTAAAACTAATAATAACATTAGGAGAGAAATTCCATCTGAGCAAGAGAGAAAGGGAGGGAGAGTAACGTGAAAATCTAGTGAAAAACCCTTAATGTCCAAAATTACCCTAAGAAATACTTGGATTTTTACCCTGAAACACTTGAACTATAACAGAAAATTGTGTGGTGACTATAGTATGAAATGACTTAAACACACCAAAAACTCCAGCTTTATGTTTGAGCAAATAAAGCCAAGTCATGCGGGTACAATCACCAACAAACAACACAAACCATCTGAACCCGAACACAGTGTTAATGGGAGGACCCAGACATTGGAATGTATCAAGGCGAAATGAGTATCCTTTTCATTCAGATGTTTAGAATAAAAAATCTATGACTTTTTGCTAAAATACAAGTTTCACATTGAAAATCAGAATGTTTTAAGTGACAAAACAAATCTGGAAACAAATGTTTCATGTAGGTGAAGGACGGGTGTCCTAAACGACGATGCCAAAGTCAGAGCTTTTTCTCTTCGACACCAATAGAATGTTGCATGTGATGTGCTCTGCCCACACTAAAGTCGTCCAGATAATATGTCATGACCTGTGCTGGTACTTACCCCCTCGACTCGCGTATAGTAATCACATGCACAAAGTTCAGAGATTATCGCACGATAAAACTCTTAGGATCACTTAAATACCCTTAAAAAGACTTAGTGGAAGGTTTAATTAAAAAGATTACTGACAAAAGAAACACCATAAATCTGTTTAGAAACTTGAACAAAAGAAAAGAAATATTAAAATCGGTGTATTGCACTTTCCTAAGGAAAACCTTAGTTATTTAATGACTAAAACGGGAATGACAAAAATGTTTAAACTATCGTTTCGTAATCATATTTACTTTTTTTAAGAAAATTTCAGAAACAAATTAAGTTAAAACTTATTGTTATCTGAAAGAGATTAAAGCATAATAAAAGGAAAATCTTGTAGCTAGAAATCAAAATAAACACCTTCCTTTAAACGAAACCGGTTCGATACAAAAGGCTCATTACAAAAGAATAGGTCTAGGTGTTACAAAATTCTTTAGTCTACCTAGCTTATACAACTATGCTTCACAGGATCAAAACAATTTGTAAACATTATCATCAAAAGAAACAATGAAAAGGGATACAAACGTCAACATCCACAAATCTGCTTGTATGAATATATCAGAATCTGATCCGGTCTGATGTCCATAGCAGTACATAAAAAAGATTGAACAAATAAAGGGGTGAGTCATATTGACTCAGTAAAAGGGGGAAAAAGAACATGTTATGAACAATTATAATACATGTCAATAATACGAATTAATCATTGATAACCACAAATAGATTAACCATAATATGAGCGATGCAATGCAGAGATGATGCATATGTTTCTCAGTTCTTTCTTTTTCTTTCTTCTATGATACTATCACTTTATTCACAGTATGCGTTAATTATGCATGTCTCATGTCAACACCCATACATATCATTCATGGTATGCAACACCTTTAACCATAAGTGAACATCAAATATTCATTTTTTTTTCCGGTTCGATACAGGTGTCATTTCGTTACTCTATTCTATCCCCCAGAGTAGGGTTGTGCGTCCCCCTCCCCTTCTTTGGGACTCTCCCGTGCTCCTTGCACCAGGACCCAGTCAAACATATATTGTTTGACGTCAGGGATACCACCCACTCCTTTCAGTGGTGGCTTACACTATCCCACTGTGATCGGTACTGTCACCCTTTCATCGGACCACCTCAGGATATGGGTTTCATTATGATCATTCGGTCGACAGTTCCCATAACCATCAAGTGATGCAACATGGCATGTCATACATGTTCATCAATAAACTCAAACATACCAGCCATACATGTTCATTAATAAAATGCATAAGGAATTTAAACAATAGACAATCCACCTTAAAATCTTTAAATAGAGGTTTTTCGGGTCCAACCTTAAAGTTGTAAATTTTTCCAGGCCTGCTTAGGGTTAACGGGTCTAAAGTCCATTTAGACCACTAAACGAGTTTTGTGATTTGAAACCTTATTTCTACTTAATTTGAACTCAAATTTGGGCTTCCCTATCTATTTTTAATGTCATACACAGCCATAAAATTATTTTTCCAGTTCGGACCGTTTTACCCTACGTTTTGTGTGAAATGCCGAAATTGCCCTTGAAACATGCAGGGGCATTTTCGACCTTTTCTAGGCCTCTGATTGCCCTGTAACTTTTACTGGGGCCTACTGTGATCATTTCCTACATGTTAAATAATTTCCAGGTCAAAATTCCAAATATTCATTGGGGTTGTTTTGAGAAATGGTGAAACTGCCTTTAGAGACATCCATGAGCATTTTTGACCTTTCCCGACCTTAGATTGCCCTGATTTTTACTAGGACATAATGTGCAGACGCAGATTGGGCCGGGAACATCTCAGATAGGAAGTCGACCTCAGGGTATTTTACATTTGTTGGTGGAAATCTTGTGACATGGAGAAGTAAGAAACAAAAAAGTGGTGGGACTATCTAGTGCAGAAGCAAAATGCCAAGGGATGGCGAAGGGTTTGTGTGAACTTTGGTTGAAAAGGTTGCTAACAGAAGTTGGTTTTGCTCCCACACCAGAAATGAATCTCTTTTGTGATAATAAAGGTGCCATAGATATTTCTCATAATCTGATTTAGCACGATAGAACTAAACATGTGAAGGTGGATCAACACTTCATCAAACATAATCTCGAGACTAAGACAATTCGATTCCCATTTGTCAAGTCTGAAGACCAGCTAGCAGATATACTTACCAAAGCCGTGTCAAGCAAGGAGTTCTATAACTCACTAGTTAAGTCGTGCATAAGGGATCCATATGCATCAACTTGAGGAGTGTTGGAGTGAGTTGTAATATATTGGTAGATGGGAGAAATTATAGGAAGAGGGATGGAAAGAAATCCTTTCCTTCTCATGAGAGCATGATTATAGGAACCGGATTTGTTTAGTCAAAAATAGAAGATGTATTCTAGTCTTTTATATATTTGTAATCAACTATTATGAAAAGATGAATGAAATATAGAAAATGTTTTGACAAAAACGTGTTGAGAAACAGAATGGGAAAACGGTTCAGACACTTTGGTCTGATTCTTTTCTCAAAGAAACGTGTACCTAAGAGAAACATGCAATTCTAAAAGATGTGTTCTTCAATAGAAATAATGGAATAGAGTGTTCTTCGCCACTCATGACTAGTCACTATTCAGATCTCCCCATCGAACATTGTGTTTTGCAGAAAGATAATGTGCTCCAACTGGTCCTCTACTACCATATGGATAGAGCTCTGGAACAATCTTCTTTTCTTCAAGTTCGTTTAACAAGGGTGTGAATAGTGCCCAAGCAGCATTAAGCTCATCACTTCTAATAAACAACCTTCGCTCCCCTTCTATTGCATCTAATAGTAGACGCTCATATGCATCTGGTATTTCTCTTGGATACCTGCAAATTGGAATCAAAGTCATATGGCTTTGCAGGAACTTAAAAAATCCATGATGTGAGATTGATGCATCAAGCTTGTAACATTATTCTCAGACAGATCTATTCTGTATCCTTCAGTTCACAATGGCAACTGTTAAGTCATCAAACATGATCCGTGTTCCCTAATTTTACATTGTATGGGTTCACCACAAAATCCTGTCTAAGAACATGTGTAAAGACGAGGACTTTGATTCAAAGAATCACTAAGATCAAATGATGAGATATATGGATTATGAAAATGAAGTGAATGGTTAACGCAGTACCTTTGAATTGCAAAAGTGAAGGTAAATATACTGTAACACAGGACAATACTACTCGTCAGACCTCCTTAATTAAGGTCTTGAAAGTGGAAAAACTTGCCACAAAAATCCTGTTCAGCCAACCAGTGTGTCTATTGGGCACCAAAATATTCAACAAAAAACGTCTGTTATGATTCTCATACCTGGATCGATAAAGCAAATTTAGGTCACTGCGGTCTAATCTCATTCCAAGACCAGGAACTTTATTGTTGATCTTCAAATAAATAGCTTCATCAGGTTGCACTCGAAGAACAAGCTCGTTTGTAGCCTTATCTAAGTCAGTTCCAAAGTTTCGCTTGTACAAGTTCCCTGGGACATGTCTGAACTGAACTCTGATCTCTGCTCTGGAGTATCATTGCAACAACAATTCAGACCATTCCATTACTAAATCTCAACCACATACCAGGGCTTACTCAATAGATTATCATCAAGAATAAATTTTACCTACCGCCTGGTATCGAGAGCCTTGCCAGCTTTCACCAGGAAAGGGACCCCATCCCATCTGGCATTATGTATAAAGAGAGCTGCTGCTGCAAAAGTTGGAGTGAGGCTGTCATTTGGCACAGTTGGATCATCTGTATAAGCAGGATATGATTTTCCGCCCTTGCTGTGGCTCTTGTACTGACCAACGACTACATCTTCAAGCTGCAGCGGTCTCATTGACCTTAGAACCTTAACCTGAATCAAGACCATGATTGCTGGCCACTATTACAATCCCCTCAAATTGAGCCATTCTCACTCCTTTTGGAAACTTCTTCTACATTTGTTTGACTTCGACAAAGAGAAAAGGGTTGCCTGATAACTGGGGGGAAGGGGGGGGGGATAATGGTGCAGTGCTATAGCGGGAACTAGTTTTCGACTGATTTGTAGCTAGGTTTGCAAAAAGCGAGCGCTAGTATGAAAGGAAAGTACCTTTTCATTCCTGATATCCTCAGCATCTAAGCTGACAGGAGTCTCCATTGCAAAAAGTGCTAGTATTTGCAGAAGATGATTTTGCATAATATCTCGTATAATTCCATAGTTATCAAAATATCTGAAGACAGAAAAAAAAAGCAGGAGTCATGTTCCTAAAAAGGATAATGTCATATCACTTTTTATTTCTATATCATCAGCCAACATATGAGCTCACCCCCCTCGTCCTTCTGTACCAAAATCTTCAGAAAATATCAATTGTACATTGCGAATGTAGTCCCTTGACCACAGAGGCTCAAAAACAAGATTTGAGAAGCGAAGCACTGAGAGATTCTCAACAAGCTCCTTCCCCAAGTAATGGTCAATCCTGAAAATTATCAAGAATACTAAATAAAAATGTATATGCACGAATTGTCAAAAAGTGCTAAATAAAAATATACCTAAATATTTGGTCTTCAGTAAGGTACTGCTTTAAGCATCTCGTAAGCTCACCGGATGACTTCGAATCACGCCCAAATGGCTTTTCAACAATGACCCTTGTCCACCCTTTTGCTGAAGAAGCTCTGAGGCTAGCACATTTCACGACATCGACAAATATGTTTGGAGGTATTGACAAGTAAAATATCCTATTCGATAGTTTTCCAGCCTGAAACAGACTACAACCAGAGTATTTGTCACAATCCAAAAAAGTATAGGCCTCAGAACCAAGCCATTTATTGCTCAAGTTTTAATGATACGTTAATGAAAATGTACTTTGGAAGGATCATAGCTATATACGTTTAAAGTGGGTTACTGACAATAAATCCGCATACAAAACTGACAAACTTGTTTCCGCCAAGTTAAAATCGGTTATAATGGAATTTGGTCTCTCTCTATCTCGCTTGGTCTCTCTCCTGGTTGGAGATTGGTATACAATAGCAAAGTCATCAGCTGCTAAACCATACTTTTCAATCAATTTACACTCTGTATGGTCTATTGTCCCAATGCACTCAGTAGAGTTTAGTTTACAGTTGACACAGACAGATAATATATAGAATGAAAAAGGATCTACATCTAGTCTCAAAAGTAGAAACATCACCTCTTTCTCTTCCAGCTTGCTGTTTAATTCTGCAAAGTGCTCCTCAGAATTATACTGTCCAGAATGGTAAAAGCATCTTTTCAAGAACTGATCCATTTTGTCGTTGCAGTTTGCCCTGTAAGTTATTGCCACATAAGAATACTCCCAATTTGAAACATAGAGATATGTTGTTGTAAATGTATGATCATTTAGCAGTACATAATACCTCTGATCGATTCTGCAAGTTAAGGTTTTGCTTATCATGTTCCTTAGCTCCTCATCAGTCATTTTCGTCCTAGCATAACCAACCACTGTAAAGTTCTGCATAGACACAATTGAATAATAAGACGTGTAAATCCGATGGCCATTGCCAACCATTTCATTCATCTGACCTGACTAGAACTACTGATATTGTTACAAAATAGAGAATTATAAAGCTGTAGAAGGACAGAACCTCAGGTAGCCAATCTTCATAATAAAGAGCAAAAAGGGCTGGAAATATCTTCTTTCTGGCAAGGTCTCCCGAAGCTCCAACAACGGTTATGCTGAGATGAGATTCTACGTTTTCTGATTGTGAGAATGAAAGGGATCCCACTTGCTCTTGAGGTTCAATATATTTTTTGACAAGAGGACTTCCAGCTGTACCTAAACCAAGATCCCATCCAAGATTTAACATTAAGAAGAAAAAGACACATGAAGGAAGGCTAACATGGAGAAGAGTCATTCAGAAAGAAAAAAAAAATGAGAAGAGGCTGATCATAAAAACCAAATACATCCATAATCTTCCAAAGCAAGTAACCGCTTGACCACTTGCTGGAATCATTATCACTAAATACCGTTAGGATTGCAACAATAAACTACTTTGTTGCAATCAACCAACGTCTCTTTAAACTTAAAGAACTGAAAAGTCAAAAACTTTCTACTCCCAAATTTGGAACGCTTTCATGCTTAAACTTAATTTGCGGCGAATTTTACTATTAGACGAACCACTGCACAGCGAAATAGAAATGGTTGTATTCCAAAATGTATTCCCTATTATCATCGTGAATTAAGGACCTTCCATCCTACGGCTGAAGACGGCATTGACTGTCATGTTTTCTCAGCAACTTCCGCTATTACAATGCGTATGAAAGAACGATACGAGTGATACAGCGTACGAAAGCTCATGATAAGAAGACCTCAAATCAACTGGCAACGAATCCTAAAGAACAAGAAGATAAGACAATTGGGGTTTTGTGAACACATTTCTATCAAATAGAACAATACCAAGAAGTTGATAACAGAACACTGAGAATCACGTACGAAAGAACAACAGTAAACAAGGAAGGATAATTACAAAACCAAAAAGTGAAAAGAAAATGGTGCAGAACTTGTCAGCGTAAAGAAGAAAAACCAAACCATCTTGCGAATAAACAGCATTGAGTAGATGCCCATTTGAGGATTTGAGCCGGAAGTGCTTTCTGACACTTGTTCTCGGACGAATCTCAAAGCCACAAGCGAAGGAATGTAGTTTTCTTGGCACAAAAATGGATCTACTAGATAGATGTGCTTGTTTCTTGAGTGAAGAATAAGGATAAGAAGAGGAACAAGAATTCAAACGTGTAGCCATGCAATTTGGAATTGGTTCAGGCAAAACTGAAGCTTATAGCTTGGAGTGGAGATATATCCAACAGCGTATCCGCAGTTACTATTTGTGGAAGACTTTTCAGGGTTATTTGGATATTTTGTGGTGGAGAGTTAAGACAGAAGACAGTGTGGATAAAACAAATCTTCTTTTTTTTTTTTCACGATATTTCTACATGATTTTTTTTTCTTCGAACTTCACTTTTTTTAAGCTTGTGCCTGCATCTAAGAGTCCGGTCACCGCTTCCATTGTCGGGCAAAGAGTACTTCTTCCGATTTTCTTTTCAGATCTCATCGGCTTATATTGCATGGTCAATATATTTCAGTTCCAATTTAGAATATGTTCTATAATAAAAAAAGGTCTCGGGCATCTAAGGACATTGTTGGTGGACGACATAACATATACTTCTTGGTTCTTTTTGGGAATCCAAGTAATGTTTTCAGAATATCAATTGTACACATTTTCTCTCTTGGAGGTTACAACAACCGAATTCTACAACCTGAATTCTGTTGACTCTGCTTGCTGAGATGATGCAGTGCTGGAATTATATTGCTGAGATGGGGTAGTGCCGGACTGAGCTGAGCTGGAAGGATCAGTTGTACATGCTTCAAGACTCTATAATGGTAATTTGGGGAAAACCAAATCCATAAACTGTCTTTGACATTGTTTATGATATATTTAACCTTTTTATTTTATTTTTAAGAAATGAGCACAGTTTTTCTGAAATTTATTTGATATCCTCAATTATGGCCGTGATTACAAGACAAATTCACAGAAAATCAAGAGAGAAAAAAACAAAAAAATAACCGAAAACCAAAAGTTGCCAAACAAAACAACCAAAGACAAAAACAAACTGATTATAAATTTGCTTTTTAATCACTGAGTTTTGGACCCATTTCATTTTTAGTCATTAACTTTAATAGTTCAAAATTTTAGTCCCTGAATTTACCATATTTTCAAAAAATAGTGCTTCTGTTACTCTTCTGTTAGACTAATTAACGGAATCCTCAAACACGTCCATACTTCACTCCAGCTCAGATCTATTTTGCCACATCAACGCTCCCATTTCTGTTTGCCGTAGGAGGTGAAACGCTGCAGCTTCTTGCTGCACTTCCTGAGGGTACAGAGGCAAGCCAGCTCTCTGGCTATCTTGGTTTTTATCATCCTCAACGTCAGAAATTGTTACACTCATTGCACGGCTCGAAAGCGAGGCTAGAACTCATCAGATTGTGGTTTCTGGAACCATATGAATGCAAATTGGTCGCAAAGTCAGTACTACCACGACTAATGAATTTTGACACCAACTTATTTCTCCTTGGCCATTGACTCAGTCTCTTCGGTGACTGAAACTTAGAGGATCTCATAAGATCGTCTTTTTTTAAAAGCACCGGACGCACAGGCAGCCACAAGCCATGTACAGAGAGGGGACGCTAAAGTAGAAGTCACCATTGGAGGAACCAAGAATTCACACAATCACCCCGCAGACAAGAGAAAGGCTTTTATATTGAAACGAAAAGGTGATGTGGAGAAGGCTCATTTCCAGGGATTAAGAGAAATGGCTTTCGTGGGTTCTGAAGGAGTAGCCAGGTGCTGGGTGAGGCAGAATGAGGAGCGTCAAAGAAATACAAGTGTAAAATACAAAATACACCGAGGATCTATGACAGTGGGGTTAGCACTCTCTCCCTCTGATGAGTTATTTATTTCATTGTACAAATCACAAGAGCTGCATGTCTGACGTTGAGGATGATAAAAACCAAATAGCCAAGGAAGACAGAGAAGAAGAGAGACTATGCATGCAACCCATCACACGACGAGGAGAGAAAAAGGAAGGTAGGGGGTGGCTGGCCGAGGAAATCGTTCACAATTAATACCAAACAGTAAAAACAATAAAAACCAGAGTAGCCATAAAAGAAACAGAGAAAGAAACGAAGTTACAGAGAATAAATATCAGTGCCTTTTCAAATTTCATTGTTACCAATTTTAACCAAGATGTGACGCTGGAAAGTGGGGAGGGAAGAGAGATGCGTGAGAGAAGAACACGAGGTGTTGGTGAATTCGAAAGTGTAAAGCTCTGCTCCAGTGCGTCAATGGTGGTTGTGCTAAAAAGCACAATGATGCGAAGTTTAAGATCATCAGGAACAAACTGTTTCACTAACTGGCTGAATATCATTGTCGTTTTCGACAGAGATAGAAATGGGAGCGCTGATGTGGCAAAATAGATCTGAGCTGGAGTGAAGTATGGACGTGTTGGATTCCATTAATCAGTCTAACAGAAGAGTAACAGAATCACTATTTTTTGAAAATATGTTAAATTTAGGAACTAAAATTTTGAACTATAAAAATTCATGACTAAAAATAAAATGGGTGCAAAAACTCAGTGACTAAAAAGTAAATTTCTCAAAAAAAAAAGTTGTCTCAAACTAGACCGTCCAAGATGATCCACGTGTAAAATCTCTCGGAACTCTTGAGTTGACTCCCTTGAATTAGAGTACTTGCGTTGACTATCAGTTGCTCCGAACTCTGCTAATAAAATTGCAGCTTGATTTGTGTCCCAATAATTATGATTAATTGACTAAACAATACCTGACATGAAGTCCAGTAGAAGTTTTCATTCTTCGCCCAAAGTCATATTTTCGTATAAAATAAGATTTTATATTATGATTAATTATTTATTTAGGTTATAATATCTTAAAATTAATTATTACAATCTCGGTAAGATATTCATAAATTATAAAAAGCCTAAAAATATCAATCTGATTTATAAATTTTACATTAGCATATCCGATATTTTTTAATGTAAGATATTCCAAAAGAATTATAATAACGATTTCTCCAAAATTAATCTCCAAAAGTACTCTTGCAAAACACGCATTCAAAACATAGATCTATTTGAAGCTATTCGAACTCTTAATTTTGCCGACTCTGAAAAAATATGAGAATAATGATGAGTCATACTAAATCCAAAAATACAAATTGTAACAAAATTATTCAAGGTCATGCAATATAGGGAAATCACCAATGGTATCTTCAGATCACAAATACCTTCAAATATCACTAGGGGCATCAATTTGACCATATTGACCACAATGACAAATTGATCACACAGACCAATATAAAATACTATGCACGTTTAAAAAATCTCATTGAATAACTACTTACCTCAAACACTTAATCAATCTTTAAAGCTTCTCTAATAATTACCGAACTATCTCTCGGAAACTAGTAGCACCACCTCAATCCAAATTTTGGTCTCCAATATACATTATCTGCATTTATTTATTAACCTCAATCTCTTCAACTTTTAAAATTCAAACATAAGAATAATTTTTATCCATATCTTAACCTTTAAATTGAAACAGATGATCAAATCTCTATCTATAATTTAAATTTAAATATATATCACATCGATATTAACAATTTTAAATTTAAAAATTCGAATAAAAAATATAATTAAGTCCTTATCTCTTCGTTTAAAATTAAAATTACTCATGTAATACCCAAAGCTTGTACAACATCCAAACCTAAACTAAGATGAATTCTACATTTCTACCATCGAGGGATGATCACGAGAGACAGAGACCTCTACCATCTTTTCTGGTATTTGAGTTTATACTGTAGGCTTTTGGGTTAAAGCTGCTTTAAAGGCAAAAGACTTAAGAGTAAAGAGAGTCAATTGAATTCTACATTTCTAGTTTTCTAGTCTTAAAAGGTATCAGACAGCTAGAGCCCTTCCCGTGGAACAAAGACCGCGTCCTGGCAGGATTATGTATCCCTCTAGATAAAAGTTGGCAAAAGGTTGTTGGCTGTCTTGGGTCTTTCCCTCTCAAGTCTTCCAAGTCTTTCTTAACCACAGTTGACCGCGTTCTCGAAACTCATATGTATGTCCACCATACACCTTTGGCATACGGTAAGCTAATCTTTTAGCGCCTCCTCGTCATTCCTTTTGAACTCTATTCAGTCCTTCCCTTTCCCTCCCAATAAAGCTCCACTCCTTTTGGCACAAAGATTATGGGTCAGTTCAACCGTCCATACTTCCAAACTGCAACTCAGTTCAGCCAATTCTGGAATCCAACAAGACCATCGGCTTCTTACTCTCAGTCTCGCTCTTATCTATCATATATTCCCACTCTTCATTTCTCCCCTTCCTCCTCCATTCCTTCCATGTCTACATTTCTACATCTCCCTTGAAACTCTTTACCTATTCAATTGACAAGAACTATATGTTCCTACTTTGTAATGGACTTCTACTTTTTATCGTCAAGATCTCCGGTCTGGTTGGGAATTCTCCATCAGGGAATCATCTTCATCAAGGACATGTCATCTATAACCGAGACGGTCAACTCTCAGGAAAGGAATTGTCAGAGAACAAGACAATGGATGGAAGCCAAATTGTGGAAATAGAAGCTGAAGAGGAGGAAGAAAGAGGAATTGAGTCTTTGATTATTGCGGCAAAAGGAGAGAACAGGCTCTTGACTGTACGAGATGAAGGTGAAGAACAGGGTAACAGATTAAGTATCATTGAGGAATCAAAAGGTGACGAAGAACTTAAAGGATTTGAGTTGCTGAGTTCGGAAGATGATGAAGAACTTGAAGGATTTGAATTGCTGAGTACAGAGGAGTTGAACAAAAGATGCGACGATTTTATAAGAAGGATGAAAGAAGAAATCAAATTTGGAGCCCAACAGCTTATCTTGGTTTAATTTTAGCAACTATTAACTATGGTGTGCTAGTCATCAGCCTGTCAAAAAGATTCGTATAACTCAGTCATTTGGTTTTCCCTTTTTTTAGATGGGTCTCTGATTTGTAATTTCCTTCTTTGCTTGTCTCTAGATAATGTGTAGAATTTCACTGCCCCAACCCTCTACGTTTCAGTTCATGTTAAGTACCTACTATGATTCGGCTTAAGTGCCTGCGGATGGGAAATTTTGGGTCTTCATTAAGCTAAATGAAATAACTGGCGGAGCTAATCAAGTTTAGAGGCAGAGTATGAGTCGGTTTCTAGGAATCATCCGAAAATATTTGAAGGCCAAGGCTGCCTTCAGCCTTCAGGTCTCAATCGACGACTAATGGCCATGCATGGGAAGTAAGGGCCAGAAGTCCTCCAAATTACCTGCGACATTTTGGCGTTTTATTTTTCATCTAAGCAAAGATCACAATACAAAGACACATATCAAAGTGGCCTATGCTGCCAACCACAGTTAATAACATAGGCAGTAGTCCGTTCCATAATGTTTTTGTTATAATAATTCTAATAGAAAGGGGAAAATTTTATTATGTAAATTATATTTTCTAACAATAATAAGGATTAGGACGTTAGAAGACACCCAAATCAAACACAATCCTCGCACGTATCGGTTTTCTCTATAATATGTCTTTTTACAGTCTTCGTTTTCTGCATGTGAATGTGATCTTTACTCTCCCTTGGAAAGAAGCTACCTAGCAAGTACCCACTTGACTTCAACCCGGTCCTTCGGAAGACGACAATTGCAGAGGAGTTATTCCAACAAATTATTCCAATTCACACCAGAAGGAAAGAGACTGAAACAGAGACCCCCAAAAGAAAATACATAAATAGAGAGAGAGAGAGAAATAATTTGGCAAATGGCCAAGTTCTTCAGGTGGTTTCTGTGCGAAAAGCCAAGCTATATGTACATACTGCTTAGCCACCAGTGTTATCTCTTTCCAGTGGTGAACTTCTCTATCAGGTTCCCATGGCCCTCAAGCATCTGGAAGGCGTAGACCGCGGGTTCACTCAAACTCTGACTTGCGTGCACATGCTATGGAGATTAAAGCAAAGTGAAAACAAGCAAACAAACAAATTAAAGCGAAATCGTTTGAAAATATCGCCACCGATACTGACTCTGCGCTTGACCAAGTCTCCTTGGTCCCGAATATACCGAGACATATCAAATAAAAGAACCAGGCACAGTGGGACTGTGGGAGACAGAGCTTAGGCTGTATTGGACCTGCTCCCCATCAAATGACCCCACAATTACATTTCCCACGGAATTCAGAAAAAAAATGAGCTACCGATCCCCTGATAATTCAAAATGAGGAAAGCAATATCTACTGAAATCTTGACAGATTCTATGACATATAAATTTTATTTAATACGCATAGACCCTTTGTTTAGTGGTTCTTGATGAGATAGGTGTCTGTCATCTTACCTCCAAAGTTAAATCTAAATTATTTTTTTGGATTATATCATATACCTCTTTAGGTCATGAAAAGAGTATCATATCAGATCATGAAACATAAAGAGAGTGAGAAAAGGGGTGTTTTGGGAAAATAACTGTTAGGCTATGTGGAGTCTGGTTTGTTATATCCGATTCGGATAGTACCCGACCCGGTTCGACAAAGAGATTTTATTTTGGTGATGCGGTGACCCATGTCCTTTTATATGTGGCGCTCAGGGTTAGGGTTTTATTATGTCAGAAAGTTTGGCTTTTTGTGCCGTTTTCTGTATGACGGCTGCCTCCTTGTACCTTTGATCAACAATAGTGAAATCTCTACAACTTTGTGGACGTACCTCACATCAAGGGAACCACATAAATCTCTCTGTCGTGCAATTGCTTATTTCTTGTTCTTTTTATTTTAGTTTCTCACGTTATTCCACAAAGAGGAAATAATATTTTTTTCTCAACAACTGGTATCAGAACCAGGTTCTAGGCTCGAGGTAGAAACAATGGCGAAAGAAGAAAAGATAGGAATCTAGAAGTTTGATGACACAGATTTTGCCAACTGGAAGATGCAGATTGAAGACTATCTATATGGACGAAAATTGCATCTGCCTTTGTTGGGGAAGCAACCAAAAGACATGAGGGACGACAAGTGGGCCTTGCTTGATCAACAGGTGCTATGTGTTGTCCAGTTGACATTCTTGAGGTCAATAGCGCACAACGTTGTGAAGGAGAAGATCACAGCAGGTCTAATGGCAGCTTTGATAGGTATGTATGAAAAGTCATCTGCTAACAACAAGGTGCATCTAATGAAGAAGCTCTTTAACCTGAAGATGGCAGAAAATACCTCTGTTACGCAGCATCTGAATCAGTTCAACATGATCACGAATCAGTTGTCTTCAATGGAGATCAATTTTGACGATGAAATCAGTTGTCTTCAATGGAGATTAATTGTGTTGGCTTCTTTGCCAAATAGTTGAGACGCGATGTATGGTATGCAAACTGAGAAAGAGCTTGTATGGCCTAAAACAAGGTCCAAGACAATGGTACAAGAAGTTTGATAGCTTCATGTGTAGTGCTGGGTTCATAAGGTGCAATGCTAGCCATTGTTGCCATGTGAAGAATTTTGATAACTCTTATATCATCTTGTTGCTATATGTAGATGATATGCTCGTAGCAGGCTCTAGCATGAAGGAGATTAGCAATCTCAAGAGGCAGTTGTCTGAGCAATTTTCAATGAAGGATTTGGGTGCTGCAATACAAATCCTAGGTATGAGAATCAACAGGGATAGGGCCAAAAGGATATTGGAACTTTCACTGGCAGCGTATGTGAAGAATGTCCTCAGCAGATTTAGAATGGATGGAGCTAAACTAGTGAGCACACATTTGGGTAATCATTTCAGACTAACTAAGGACCAGTCATCGAAGACAGATGAAGAAAAGGCCTACATGAGGAAAGTATTATACGCCTCGACTATCGTCAGTTTGATGTATGCTATGGTCTGTACAAGACCGGACATTGCCCAAGCAGTGAGAGTTGTGAGTAGATACATGAGTAATCCAGGGAAGCAGCATTGAGAAGCAATCAAGTGGATCCTGAGATATTTGAAGAGTTCATCAGATACATCATTTTACTTCACAGCAGGAGGCTTGCAGTTGCAGGGTTACGTGGATGCCGATTTAGCAGGTGATATTGACAGCAAACAGAGTACTACTGAGTTTGTGTATACTCTTGGTGGTACAACTATTTGTTGGGCCTCAAAGTTGCAGAAGATTATTGCTCTCTCCACAACGGAAGTCGAGTATGTAGTCGTGACAGAAGCTGGAAAGGAAATGGTTTGGTTACAAGGATTCTTGGATGAGTTGGGTAAGAAGAATGAGAGGGGCATTCTACACTGTGATAGTCATAGTGCTAATTTTTCTTGCAAAGAACCCAACGTATCATTCGAGGACAAAGCATATCCCGTTGATGTATCATTTTATTCGCTCTCTTCTTGAAGATGAACAATTGACACGAGAAGATATGTGTAAAGGAGAATCCAGCAGACATATTAATAAAATCTGTGACAGTTGAGAAACTGAAGTTGTGCGCGGCTTCAGTTGGTCTTCAAGCTTGAGGACAAGGGAACAAGTTGCAACGGTGGTAGAGACAGAGGCATGAGGAGGATGGCGATGGTGGTGGTTCGGACCAGTCTCCAAGTGGGAGATTGTTAGGCTATGTGGAGCTTGGTTTGTTTTATCCGATCCGGATAGTACCCGACCCGATTTGACGAAGATCGTTTACAGTTTAAGAAGGGATTTTATTTTGGTGATGCGGCGACCCAGGTCCTTTATATGTGGCCCTCAGGGTTAGGGTTTTATCATGTCAGATAGTTTGTCCTTTTGCGCCGATTTCTGTATGATGGCTACCTCCTTGTACCTTTGATCTCCGATAGTGAAATCTCTGCAACTCTATGGACGTACCTCACATTGAGGGAACCACGTAAATCTCTTTGTCGTACAATTTCTTATTTCTTGTTCTTCTTATTTTCGTTTCTCACGTTATTCCGCAAAGAGGAAATATTATTTTTTCTCAAAAAGAACAACCTACTCTCTCGAACGAAGATCAATACTAAATCAAACCTTGTTATACCCTATACTATTAAATATTATCCATGTAAAGGTTCAAAAAATATAAACCTTACAACGAATTCACATATTGTGTCTTTCTCTTTTCGAATTGTATGACACAATTCAAACAAGAAATTGCATGATTTTTTAGTTTCGGTTTTATTATGGTTTTGAGCAATTGTCGTTTTCATTTAGTGGCCGGAAAAAAAGAATACACCTACCTAGATTTATGCACTCAACACGTGAAGCATATAACGTGGATCCAGTTTACTGTTCTAAATCCATCAAAGGCCACAGTGCTGACCTTATTGACCAAGAATACACCTACCTAGATTTATGCACTCAACACGTGAAGCGTATAACGTGGATCCTGTTTACTGTTCTAAATCCATCAAAGGCCACAGTGCTGACCTTATTGACCACAGCTGATGAACTCACATGTACAGAAGAAGAATACAGACCTGTGATGCTCATTTCAATTATCCAGTCAAGAACAAAGGTGAAGTCGCATCAGATAATCATCATTCCCTCTGCGAAAATTGGGTAACAGCAATCCACAGGATGAATAAACAGCACCTTCTTTGCTCACTTTTTAAACAAGATTGATAGAAACGCAAACACATTTACAATAGCATAGACTCAGCCCTCCCAAATCTTTTCCACGGTGAATAAATAATCGAAGGGAATAAACAATGAGAAGAAAAAAATAATGAAACTGCCGGGTACTTGTAAAAAAATCTGTCTTCCCCGCCAACCTCTTCTTGCTTGTACGTGTCAGTATTTACTGCTTGGAGCTTTTCGCATGATCTCCTTTCATCTACCACGAGTACCTACATGCCCTTCTAAATGGGGCCCCAAGCCAAGGCATCACATTAACCACCTACCACCTCTTCCTAAGTCATCAAACCTACGCTTCGCTGACATTGTTAGGTGCTATATTCAAAGCAAATTCATCAACAACGGGCATATTTCTAACATGCTCGAGTAGTCCAGCAAGTTCTCTATGGACGTAATCAAAACGTTCCTTGGAGATCAATGACTCCGTCAATAAAGTTGCAACAACAGAATGAAAAGCTTGAGCACACTCCTCGCTACTGATTTGAGCATTTTCAACACCCATAGGAACTAAAGAACTATCTAACCGCCAACGATGCAGAAAATATCTTTCTGGGAGTTCAAAGTAGTTCTTCACTGAAAGAACTCGAAGAGAGTGCCTGCATAATGTTCCAGAATGTTCAAATTCCTTGCAGGAACAGTGAATTTGCTCATTGTCTGGTATCCATATAACCAGAAACTCGCCATCCATTTTCCTATAGTGTCGCACATGATAGGATCCATTTGCCATTTCTGTTGTTGCATACTGCATTGAAAGCATAATTTCGTGTTGTAACACATTGAAAGCATAAGGTGTAAGAATACTTCTTGCATGTTCTTCAATGGGCATGCAGGTCTTAATATGCATATAATGCACTTCTTCTCTTGTTTGACTTTGAAGATTGGTAGCAATTCCAACCTGCAGGATCCAAAAAGAAATCTTGCACAGTTCATCAAATAGTTGGGGCAACCACCCAAAATTTGAAACAAATGAAAGAAAAAAGGGGGGCCGAGGAAGAAGAGAGGGAGGGGGAAAGGTTGAAGAGAGAGAAACCTAGGACATGTTCGTTTTGAGAAAATTTGTTGAATTCTAAGAATAATGTGAATATTTAAGTAATGTTTGAGCTTTATTGGCATGTGTGTAAAAGTTGTATTTATGTGTTTAAAAAAAGATAATATTGAGATGCATTGGTATGCGTGTAGGAGTAATGTTAGGAGTATAAATTTCAAAAGTTGAATTCAAATTCTAGAATTTTTAGCCAAACGAACATGCCCCTAGTCGTGGGATCAGCATACCTGCTCAAATAATACTTGCAAATATGTCTGTGCACTCAAGATTCTTTTCAAGAATGAGTCTAGAGATTGTGAAAACTCTGCGGTCAACATACGAGCCACAAAATAACTTCTAATGTAAGAAACTGCCCAGGAGGCTCGATATGAAAACAGTAATGCTATATGCTTATCTGAAACAAGTCCAAACCTAGCAACCAAAAGATTCCATTGATGTTCAAAATCTTCTACACTCTCCAGGTGGCACAACATATTGAAGTCAGCTTTAAAATCTGCGTACTGGGATCCAAGAGGCAAAGAGAACCAACTGGATAACTTGGACAGAATATGCCATATACAAATCACATGTTTAGTGTTTGGCAATTCCCTTGCTATGGCCTCTCTGAGCCCTGAATCTATATCAGTTAGAATTGTCTGTGGGCATCTTCCTCTCATAAATCGAACAAAAGTCTGTTGCAAAAGAGAAAATCATTATTGTTAAACGAAGATAGATGCAAATTGGTCATACGAATTTGCATCCACAAACCTGTAAGGCCCATGCAAATGAATGAGAGTTTTCTTCTTGTAGCAAAACACATCCAAAGAAAATTGCCTTGCCATGATTATCTATACCAAACCACACTCCAAGGAGTAATCCATACGAAATAGAACGATACATGGTGTCAAAAGTAACTACATCCCCAAATACTGTATATGCACGGACAGAGTCACCATATGACCATGCAATATTTTCAACCTTATCGTTTTCGTCTATAGTATAGTCATAAACAAAATCAGGATCCCTCTCCGTCATAGCCTTGCAGGCTTCAACAAGCTCCAGTGTATCATTTTCCCTTTTCTCAGTGAGCAAAGCATCATTTTCTTGTACAGTCTTTTTACAAGTCTGAACAAAATTTCTAACATCCTTCTCTATGAAGGGCAATTGACCAGGCTGAACTCCTTTTTCTAACTCCAATACTTTCACAATCCGGTTCACAGGAAATCCAGCTTTGGAGAGTAAAAGAATGCGTTCTTGATCAGCCTCCTGGATTTTCCGATAAGCAGGAAGTAGGCGAACTTGGTCATCTTCCAATAGTTCATGGTTATGAACATTACTAAACTGTGAAACATACCATTGAGTAACACCATCAACGATTTCCTTTGTCAAATACAACTTTGCATCGCATCCACATCGTACTGATTTACGCTCCCTTGGATGCTCCACATTAGCCTTTTTTCTTGGTTGATTGAATCCCGACCGATAACAAACAAAATCTCGTCTATATATCCCTAAATTTTGGCTTTCAGTTGAGCGTGCTTTTCGAATCGAAAACCCATTCTTACGGGCAAAATTGCTATAATATTCAAAGGCATCATCATCACTTTTGAAAATTTGACCCACATAAGGAGTAAAGACTGCTTCAGATAATGATGATGACATTGTTTCACTCTTCACTAGCTGAGAGCTCACTGAAGTCTGATCATCTCCTTCATACTTTATATAACACTTCCAATCTCTGCATGGGCACTGTTGGTGTCGAATCCAGATGTTATTTGATGGCTTCATCATCATTTCATGGGAAAATGAAGAAATATATCTAAACTCTTCTCCTTCCACTTGGTTTCTGGAAAAATGAAGAAAACATAACACAATTATTTAGGATGAAGAAAAGGAGGACATTCACTCAAACAAAAGTAATTATAGCTATTTTTATTAATTAAGTGAATCTGTTTTATGCATTTGTCTGATTGTACTGCAAGTAAAACCACCGAAATACATCACAATTTTGCTCCCTTTGCATGCTTCCTTTCATTTGTTTGCTTGTTTTCTTATCAACCATGGAGCTTTCAAGTATTAGAACGTGATTATTCTAAAATGAACTTTTCAATGCAAAAGTTAAGAATTATTTCATGAAGAAACAGCGCAGACCAAATTCAAAGCAGACTACAAAAGTGGTAAAGCCCCCCTCCCTTTGAAAAAGCAAAATGTCTAAAACACGGAAGACCAAAACAACATCTTAGATTATCCTCAGTTTTAGCACCCAATTGCTGAAGAAGATAAAATAGAAATGGTGGGACAGACAAGATGCTTCGCCAGCATATGTACCGTTCAGTTATGACCAGATAACAATGGAACCATTCGATTTTCCTCGACATTGTGGTTCCAGTCACACCTAAGTCAGAAATGAAAAATGAAGTAAAGCAAATCGTAGGCACTTCACCCAATGACTCTTTAGAAACATACATATTCAGCTGAGTCAATATTTAGTTTGGTATACAGAAAGAACCAACAGGACCAAGTAAAGACCTAAATTCAGCTTGGTATTGTTTATGTTTATGTACCACAGTTACACAGAAAACTCGATAGGTCTAAGCAAAATGGAACACACCAAGCCCGAACAGAGAACGAAAAACAAAACGACAAAAACCCTAAAGTAAGCTTCCAAGCTAAAAACAGCAAACAAAGGAATTACGCGTCCAACCCGAATAGCGCAAGTACCCAGTTAAGACAATTGCGGAAAAAAAAAATAGACCTGACCTCAAATGATTGTAATTTCTCTGTCTTGAACAATGTGGCGCTGCAGAGCACCTGCAGGTACTGAGAGACGAAAACAATACTTTATTGGGAAGAATTTAGTGAAAGAATACGACTTTAAGGTAGACAAAAATTACGTACCGGGATGAAACACTTCGTGAAAAATAATACAAACCCTAATACCCTTTTCAGATCCTCTATTTTTGCTTATGCTTTGGGCTCCTTATCGTCCTCTTCAGTGGTTTTACCAAATGAGTTGTTGTAGAAATAGCACAATAGTACAAGTTAATGGAGGCCCAATTAAAGTATTCGTCCACCTTAGTAAAGGTTCAGGTCCGATAAATATGCCCAGTAAAAGCTCATGGACATGTCGTTTGTGGGTCTTACCAGAGCAGTCCGTTACTACTGTTCTACTGCATGTATGGGAAACCAAAATTTTAGTTAATAAAATAATAATAATAAAATTTAAAATAATCTCGTTCCTTACATCAAATTATATCTTTTTATTACAAAAATATAAAAAATTAACTCAAATAATCTCTTTCTTTTCTTTTCAATCACTTTCATAAAATTCTACTTTTTATTACTTTTGGTCAAAATCCAATAAAACTTTTACGATATTTCCAAATAATCTTGGTTTGCAAATTGACTAATGTTAACCAAATGAGTTAAAACTTCCACATGAAGCACTGTAACACTAGTTAGGGAAGCATGAAACCAATCCTGAGTCAGCATCACCAATGAGGATTTGATTCAAAAGAAAGAACACTACATCCCAAATAACCAACCAGATAAATTAAGCTTGCACAGGGAAAAATGCTGTTAATCTGACTCATTTTTACAAAAAAAAAAATCAAATATTCCGGAACGTACAAAAAAATGTAATAAACTTTTTCCAGTGACTGCCAGTCGAAAAGTTCAGTCCAGTAGCTCTCTCTGTGCAGCCCTTCTTGTTTGCACCAAACATCCATGAGACGAGCATCTGAGAAACTCCTATATTGTAGCATCCACAGCCAGCAACATAACAGGACACTAAAACTGCCCTTCCAGAAAGATGTCAGGATGTCTTTGCTTAGAAAGAGAGACTTTACCTAAAGACCTATTATGTGTTGCCCTGAACACATTCTAAATGGTTGCAGCAAGAGTGATATAAAGAGCATCTTCGTGCTTCTATATGAGAGTGGGATCTACTGATAGAACACAAATGCAAAAGAGATCCCCTCGAGCATAACATTCTAAAAATTGAGGGACACGTGAGAAGAGATCCATCGGTAGAATTCTGTTGACTGTGCCATTCTCCACCCTAGAAACATTACAGCTTCAGTAAATAGAGAAAAAAGATGAACGAGGGCGTCTCATAATGTCTCCTGAATGATTGAATACAACTTCCAACATTTCGAAGTCTCCATAGTCAATTACCAGTAATCCCCACACGAACACGTACCATCAGCAAAATGATGGAATCTGTTTGAATCCCTTAATACTATTTGCCTACCAACTATCTTCGAAATATATTTGAAGGCTGTGTGGCAGTCACCACAAACACGGAGATTTTTCATTATCCTTATAGGCAACCCTGATTTGCGGGTGAGAACAAAAGCGACCGCGAGTTTCTCGCTGTGATAGCTAAGGAGTTCTTCCTTGTTCTCTAGTTCAAGATCATATAGGGAAAATTTTGTCTCTGGAACATATCCAGCATCTCTCATTTTTCTGTTGAGTTCCTGTAGTTTTTCATATATCAACTCTTTCTCTGGGTGTGATTTATCTCCAGCAATAAACACATGAACACCATCCTTCATGGTCACCCAACTACACCCAGCTTCCTTCTTTACGGCAGCTTTCCTCATTGCCATTCTAGCCTTTGCCACATCTTCCCACTTCCTTCCAGAAGCATACATGTTAGAAAGAAGCACATAGTTAACAGCATTTTGAGGTTCCAACTCCAGAAGCATTTCAGCAGCCCTCTGACCTAGCTCTGTGTTACGACCATTAGCTCGGCAGCAAGCCCCTAAAACTGTCCTCCAAATCAGAATATTCGGTTTGATTGGCATCTTATTGATGAAGTCCTCTATCTTCTTAAGCTCACCTGCCCGCCCAAGGAGATCCACCATACATGAAAAGTGCTCAACCCGAGGAGCCAAACCATATACTTCACTCATGGAACCAAAATGGTTAAACCCTTCATCCACCAAACCCACATGGCTACAAGCTGATAAGACCCCAACAAATGTGACGTGATCTGGTGGTTGACCCTTTAACCTCATTTGTGCAAAAAGATCCAAAGCTTTGTGTCCATGACCATGGCGTGCATAGCCTGATATCATTGAATTCCAAGAATACACATTCCTCAGGGGCATCATTTGGAAAAATCTTGAAGCATAATCTACTCTTCCACATTTGGTATACATGTCGACGAGGGCACTGCCAACCACCACATCAGATTCCAAACAAGCTCTTATTGCGCAAGCATGGACTTCCATGCCGCGCTCTAGTGTTGCAACAGAGGCACAAGCACTGAGAACAGTGGCAAAGGTGAAACAGTCCAATCTCTGACCCCTCTGCATCATAAACCAGACTAAATCCATAGCCTTGGGCAATATTTCGTTGTGTATATACCCAGAAATCATAGAATTCCAACTTACATCATCCCTCCTTCCAGACATCCTAGAAAAGATCTTCTCACATTCATTTATTTCCCCACACTTTCCATAACAAGCCAAAAGTGCATTTTCAATAGCAGCGTCATTTGCCACACAGTATTTTAATGCCAGACTGTGAATCTGATGGACCAGTTGTTGAAGTGAAAGAGATGACACTGCTGCAAGAATATTGATAAAGCTCACTCGGTTAAGACTCCATCCAGCTCGCATCATGTTCAATAAATATTTTACAGCTTCTACAACTGATACCTCTGAATCCGAAAAAGCCCCAATTACTGAATTCCATGAAACTTGATCATACTCTGGCATCAAGGAGAATACTTTCTCAGATTCTGTAAGAAATCCAGTTTCAGCGTACATTGCAATTAGAGCATTAGAAACAGAAACATCCAGATCAAGTCCCAATTTAAGTCCCTCACAATGTATTTGTTGTCCCAGCATCTTCCACCCCAAGCTTGCGCATGAACTCAAAGTACTAATCAATGTAAAATTTGCAGGCAGCAATCCAGTTCTCTTCATTTCACAGAAGCTAACAACTGCATCTTCAAAACACTCATTCTGGTCAAGGCCAGAGATCATGGTGTTCCATGAGACAGAATCCTTATGAACCATGAGTCTAAAAACAGAGCAAGCATCAATAATAGCACCACATTTAGCATACATATTAACCAGCCCATTCCCAATTTCATGCTTGATATCAATTAAGCCAGTTCGTATTACATATGCATGGACCTCTGAACCCTTTCTTTTGCCATCCTCCAATGCAGTGAATTCCGAAAAAGCATTTAACAGAATCACATATGAATCAAGATTGATATCAACCAAGTTTCTCATCTCCTTGAAAACCTCAGTTGCTTCTTCTCCTTCTTTTTGCCTCACCAATCCAACCATTAACCCATTCATGGAGACTGCATTCCTCTCCCTCATCTGTTCAAAAACCTGCTTAGCATAATCATTAAGTCCAAACTGGGCAAACCTACTTACGAAAGCACTACCAACATACAGATCCCCAAGATATCCAGACTTCTTAACCATGGTGAGTATCTGCCTAAGCAGACTCAAACCAGAATCAACTGATGAAGAAGCAGCGGTTATTAAGCTTCCAAAAGTGTACTCGTTAGGTTTTGTACTGAATCCCTGCTGTTGCATTCTTGAGAAAAGTTCAAAAGCAGAAGTTGCGTCTCCTCTTTGAGAATATACTGAAATAATAGAATTCCATGATATCGAATTTCTGTTCTCTATATGATAAAAAACACGGAGAGCATCATCATCAGCACCCATACAATTCCCATACATCGAGATCAGCACGTTACATACCACTACATCAAATGCGTAGTGGGTTTTTGAAATTAACCCATGAATTTGCATCCCAAATTTAACCCCGCGTGGTCCCTGTTTCTGGCAAGCTCGAAGAGCACTACCAAAAGCATAGTGATTTGGGCAAAAGCCCTCGGAAATCATTTTCTTGAAAAGCGCGCATGCCTCATCAGGCACGTCATTCTGGGTGTAACCCGAAATCAAACAAGCCCACGTAACCAAATTTCTCCCGGTCATTTCATCAAACAAATTACGCGCTGAACCCAACTCACCGTTTTTGACGTAGATATTAATCAGGGTATTGCATAAAAACAAATCATTGTCAAACCCAGTTTTGATAATTTGCAAATGAAACTCTTTTGCATCTTCCGAACAACGAGATTCTCGGTATCGATAAACGAGAAATTCACGCGTTTCGGAACCAAAATACGAAACCTGTGATGAGATGGGTGACGCTTTAAGCTGGGACTGGGATGTTTTGTACTGATCAATTATGCTTTGCAACGGGATTGAAGTAGGTGATGGTCTAAAGTGATTTGCTACATTTTGAGGTTTGAGGAAAATATGGTTGTCTTGCGGTAGAATGGCTGAGATAGTGGATAGAGTAAAAGCAGAGTTTGAATCGTAGGGTAGTCGCCTATGAGTGCATGTAAGGAACCGGCGAAACATTATAGGTATTGCGAAGACAGCAACGTTCGGTTCATGTCTTTTTGGCGCCTTTTGGGGTTTTGCTCTAACGTATGTCCAGACACTATTATTATGTTTGGATTAATTTTCAGAACATTTTCGTTGTAATGAATAAGAAAATTTGTTAATATATGTTTTTTTTAAGTGTTGTGAAAATGATGGAGTCTTTAAAAATTATGTTTGGAGAGATAAAGTTTTTGAAATTTATTTCTTTAAAAATTGTGAAAGTAAAAAATTATGTTTAGAAATAAGATTTTTGTGTAAAGAATTTTTATGGATTTTTGTGTTATTTTTCACATAAATTGAGGACAGTAATTAGATATAAAAAAATTTCATTGAAGATTGAAATGTTCTTTTGTATAAAAAAAATCATCTTTGGATTGAAAAACGTTTCTAAAATAAAAAAAAACCTTTTCAAGAGTATTAACCAAACTTCGGTCATGGTAACGAGGCCCTGTCAGTCAACTAGGGAGATGCAGATAGTTTGCTGAAGGTCATAATTTTAGAGGGCATTTGTTAGCCAATTATTTAGGAGCCCAAAATTTTCACCCCACCAAACACATTTCACAAACTCCAATAAACTTCACACTTTTACACATACATTTCACACTTTTCACAAACTCCAATAAACTTCAATATTAAGAAGATTCCCAAAATTTTGAGAATATTTCTCAAAATTTCGGTAAATAAACAACAGCTTGATAAGAACTATCTTTTGTGGTAGCTGGTAGTGTTCCATGTCAGGTAAGACTTATTTCTCAAAATTTCGGGAAATAAACAACAGCTTAATAAGAACGGTCTTTTGTGGTAGCTGGTAGTGCTCCATGTCAGGTAAGACTTTTATTTCTCAAAATTTCGGGAAATAAACAACAGCTTAATAAGAACTGTCTTTTGTGGTAGCTGATAGTGTTCCATGTCAGGT
Organism: Myrica gale; assembly: GCA_963930655.1. Taxonomy (NCBI): domain Eukaryota; kingdom Viridiplantae; phylum Streptophyta; class Magnoliopsida; order Fagales; family Myricaceae; genus Myrica; species Myrica gale. The sequence continues at coordinate 31,151,130 of OZ005598.1, forward strand.
AAGACTTTTTAAACATTCCTTACACCGGAGAAGAGAAACAAAAGGAATGAAGAATATTAACCATAATAACAAAGATATTACTTTCCCCATCTAGAATGGCGCCTAGCATTACTCTGCCAATTGCTGTTTGTAGAATTCGAACTTCATGTGGTGGATGTCATTTTACAACATTAATGTGTACACCTCTTGGTGGTGTTGCGGGGTTTAGGGATTGAAAGGTTGCGTGGGAGTCGAGAAAGTGCAATGTAATGGCCCACTGGTTAGCAGCACGTTGGGCTACTGCTGGTGGTTCTGTGGGTTTCTTTGGCTTTTCGGATTTACCTGAGCATATCTAGTGATATGCATTGTTTTTCGTGACTTTTTCAATAGAGTTGTGAGTTATTCAGCAAAAAAAAGAAGCGTACACCTCAGTTGACTCAGTTCTAAACATGATTCCACACTTGCTTGGCTTATTCCACATGCCAAACTGCGCAGCAAGCTGGAGTCGAGTTTATCTGTGCGAGAGAGATTGTAACCAACAAGGCTTTAGCCACAGAGCTCCTCAGTCTCCCAGAAACAAGAAACAAAGAGAACCTAATCGAGGCATGATATTAAAAAAGACGATAGAGGTGGTCCAGAAAGAGCATGTGAAGTCAAGCTTGTGGGCGTAGAAAAAAAAGAAGAAGTCAAGCATGTGGTTCTAGTGAACTAAATATTTTATGCACCTTCAGAAACATCAAAGACTGACCCAGCTATTTTCTGGTAAAAGATCCAGTTCCAAACTTGGGGAGCACAAATTCAAGTATCATCTAGCCTCTGAAAGATCCCTGGTCCAACTTTGAGCTATATAGATGCTCCTTCTGCGGGGATGCTGTTGACTTTATATGTAGACCTCAGCTGTTGGGTGGGTGAAAAGTCTCAAAGAACGATGGGTTCATCAGTCCATGTGACCAGCCAAAGGAAATTCTACAAGAATTATAAAGGATGATCTGTCTGCTTCTCTCAGATATTGTACAGTGCCATTCATAATCTTCACAAGCTTCTGGCTGATGAACAGGCCTAGACCTTCCCTTGAGACATTATGGTTGTGGTGAAACATCTGTTGTATTAGATCTTCTGGAACCCCAGGTGCTGGATGGGTGATCCTGCCAGATGAACCACACAATATTTCATCGACTCCTACTGGATTATTCCCCCTTTTCACTTCTAACAAATAGTGTGGATAACTGTGATCTATGTCGCATGACAACAAATATGAAACACAATGGGGTACATAACATGCGATGATATCATTTATTTTCACTTTAGTAGCATTTCAGATAACATGCTGAATTTGATTTATCAGTGGTCACTTCAAAAAGTACAGAAAGACAGGCAAATGTTAGAAGATTAAATCTATCATAACAGAGTCCATCAATTATTCCAGCATTTCACTCAAATTTATACCGTTCCAGGTTTCTCTTTGATGCCATAGGTCTAATAGACCAATTGACATATGGTAAATCTATACATCTAAGGCACTGGACTTGAATCTTTTATTCACACGCATTTAACAATGTGATGCAGGATACGGAAGAGGATGGTGAAAACAACATAAAGGGTGGGCAGGATGAAATGAAAGGGTTACACAGGGCAAAGCTTTGTTATAAAGGAAAACACTGGAGTTTGGAAAGGGTTACACAGGGCAAAGCTTTGTTATAGAGAACTGATGCAACTCATCTTATCACAACCATTGTTGAGTCTACATTTTTCTTTTCTTGTTGAGGGAACAGCACAAGTTGGTTCCCGTGCATTCTAAGATCTGCTTCGCCCACATTTTTGGTCATTTTCATTTCTCTCTCTGACGGTTCTTTCCCATTTCCAAAGAGATCTTAAGTTAATCATCCTTGTTTTTAGTTCAACCTATGTAACAAAGTCACTGCCATTTCAGCCTCTCTCCCATAACAAGTATCAAGTAGCAATGGGCATAATCTTAGACACATCAGGCGCCATAATTACAAAAAAGACCTGGTTTCTGCAATGACCTTCTAACATAGCCCACACCTCAACCTTCTCATCACACAGTATCTAATTCTAAGTCACAGGCTTCATAATCCTATATTGGATAAAGATCCTAATGGCATCCAGCTTTAGACTGGAACACATCCTTGATTTCATTTCCACTTTTATATTTTAAGTGAAGAACACAAATTTGAATTGGTGACAACATGAGAATGATGATAGTACCCTTTGCATCATTCTGATACTTCTGTTACCTTTCTCTGACGAGTATTCATAATAGAACAAAGAAGGCAACACATATTTGAGCAACATAAAACATGACAATTCTGTTATAGCAATACTAGGTACGAAGTAGACAAACCTAAATTCAAGATGGACAATGTGCATTTTTATCCCTATACGTTCCTTCCTAGGAATAACTCTGAACGAAAGGGATGATCCTTCAATCGCAGGGGTGAAGAGGATTGCATTAGTCAAAAATTGTGAAAGAACTTGCTGAAGCCTCAAGTTGTCTCCATATAAGTGCATCGATGACAATTCGGAAGGTGAATCATGGATAATCTGCACCTGGCGCTCCCGGCACAAAATCATAACTTGACTAACAGCAGCTTCAAGAGCTTCCCTAAGGTTAAATTCACCAGAGCTCAATTCCATGTAGCTGCAAAAAGGTGTCCGAGAGATCAAAGGTTTTTTGAGAAGGTATAATGCAAGAAAAGCAAACTACTGGAAGACACTCCAAGCATCACATAACATATAACATATAACAAACAGAAACAGAAAGAGGAATTCAAAATGCAATTGGAAATCTCAAAATGCACATATGTGGTGGATAATGGTTAATGCACAACAAGCCTCTGATTGACTAACAGGTTAAGTTGTGAATAAGAGTGGACAGGGACCCAAAAAGTTTGATTCTGTGCAGAAGTAAAGTGCCATCATTTATAACATTCAAACCAATACAAAGGAGACTCTGCTGCCCACCAATTCAAAAAAGCAACCTCATCGCATGCAGCTTTTGTATGCTTTTTTTGCAATCATTGAGCCATTCCATACACAGGTGTCCCACATAAAAGTTTCCATGAATGACTTCACCTGGATTTATGCATGCAAGTGCCTACACAATAAGATTTAGAGAATCTAGAGTTTGTATGTTGGCAATCTAATTTTGAAGAATGATAATTTTATTTGATAAGCAGCCAATCTTATTAGAAAAAGTGAAGACAATACAAAGAACTATACCGAAATCACTAGTTCAAACAAGCAACAAAACAAAGAAAATTAGCAAAATCAGCAAAGGGGCCGCCTAACAATGCATCAGCCCAACAGAAAAGATAAAATAACATAAGACCCTGCAATTTAGCCAAGGACAAAGAACAGCCTTCAAAACATCTATTATTCCGCTCCCTACAAAGACTCCACCAAACACAAGAGAGAATCAATCTCCAAATAGCCTTAGCGAAGGGGTTAGAGAACTTCCTCTCCCAACTCCACATCACATGCACCACCTTCTCAAGCATAACCCAATGAAAATTAATAATACTGAGAAAGCTTTAAAGTCCAAGAAGAATGATTATGAGAACTCAAACAAAGCTTTATAGTCCAAGATGACTTAACAACAAATTTTACAATCCAATTCACGATGATGACAAATAAGCTGACATAAGTACACAAGCATGCCAACAAATACCCGTGTTGTAGACCATACCATTCCTCTATACTTAGAATTTCAGTGTCATCCACAACCTTGGCTAATTGTTCCTGACATAATGAGCTTGTCTTAAGTAGCTGCTTCTGCTCCTTGCTTAAATCAGAAGATTCCATTAAATTCTGCATAAACCTAATCCCTTTCAGAGGTTTTGTGATTTCTCGACGAATATATGCTAATTTCTTGGTGTTATCAGCTGCAGTCTCTTCTGATATCCTCTGGACCTGCATAGCGTATTGAAGTTCTGGACTAGCCACATGCAAAAAGCACAAAACCCCAGTAATCCTCCCCTCTGCATCAGTCCTTTTGTTTGCAGAGAGTAATGCTTCAACATAATTACCCTGCTGATCATAGAATCCAAACAACAACTTATCTGAAATATGGCCAGCAATTACACTATTGAGTATTATCCGAAGCTTGGTTAGTGTGTCATGGTCTTTAACCCTACAGCCAAAATTATTTACTGTGAAGACCTCCCCAAGAAGCATCCGGTCAGTTGCCTCTTCCCTCTTAACACCAGACACTTTTTGCATTGGATCATTCCATTCTACACATCGGCCATGCTCATCAGCCATAAAAATTGGAGGAATAAGTGCAGAAGGGCTCCGCATAATTCCAACAAAATCACCTTGGATACGAGTATATTTGTCCCAAATGACTTTTTGCCCCGTAACATCTTGTCCAACGAAGCAAACGCCTACAACATTTTCTTTTGTGTCACAGCTACAACATGCATTAACTACCAAGGTCACAGGACCATTGTTTTCTTGAGGACCATATGTTCTAAGTTTGATTTCAATGTTTTGCTCTTCTTTTCCTGCCATTTTTAATACCATATTAGATAGTCTAGGAAAAAGTCACCAAAGAATAGAAAAACACGAAGGACATGCAGGGGATTTGAACTGGAATTCAATAAGAAAACAAAGTCGTCCAACTTATAAGTAAATGGGAAGGGGAGACAAGTAAGTCATTCAATGTAAATTATACATATTAGCAGTCACAAAAGGTCTGTATGTGCTACTGTAGTTTTCCATTTTTGCCAATGTGCTTTTAGATGGATAGAACAGAACGGGTGGGACCGACCTTTCATTTTGAAATATTCGCCATATTTTCAATAATTTGTTACATAAAGGTTTCAGGGTTTATCTTTCATGGGTAATATAGTGGGGTAGGAAGCAGCATACAAGCAAAAGAGGGCAAAAGCATGACAATCACCCATCTAGAAATTTCATAACCCTGGAGGCAACAAAAACCTAAGAAATAAAATCCCTAAGTAAAAATCCAGCCGAGGTTCTAATAATTAGACTCTAAATCTCAATTTTACGTAAATGTTTACTTTCCATTTATTGAGTGATCCATTTATTGAGTGATTCTAATAATAACATGTCTTCAGATGTAACTGCATTGGTAAGAAAATCATCCAATACGGTATGATTCTGAGTCTCTGACCATAAGTCAAATATTCCAATCTACAGACTACAGATCATGCATAAAGAGGTACAAAGGTACAATCCCTAGAAAGTATAAATCTCAAATAAGCACCAGTTTGACATTTTTACTCTGAATAACATAAAGCATTCCATGAATTAGACATGCAACTAAAAACCTATATGAAAAGACAATAGTATCACCTTGCAAAGCCAAGACTAGTAGATTCTTCACCACTTCAACAGTATCATCCCAGACAACATCAATTAAGGGCATACCAATGGCTTGCTCAACAGACAGTCCTGTTAGTTCAGCTGCTTTGGTATTCCACCCATTTACACAACCGGAGGCAGCGACAGCCAAAATGGGGACTGCAGCTGTCTCAATAAGGCGAATCATTTCATTAGTGACGATCCGCAATTCATCAACTCTTTGTAAGCGGTCATCAACTGATGGAACATTCACAATCATTTTGCACTCATCCACAGTCTCATCTGGTAAGGATCCTCTCAATATCAACTGTAAGGAATGGATGGCATCCATTTCCACATCTTCCCAAGGTAGGCTCCGTCGCTTAACCACCTCTAGAAAAGCCTTGAACGATGACCTAGGATGCATCTTTCTTCCATCATCCTTCTCATCAGGGTCATGTTTTGCACCACCCCACTTGATTTCCTTTGCAGTGTGGGACCTGAACCAAAACAGGAAATCCTTTGAAGTAATCCTAACAGCTGCCATCCCACAAACTTCATCTCCAAGACCTGAAGCTCCTGGGTAGCCACCTTCCACAAGGCTATCAGTACTTAAACCTGTGCTCCCATTATGGCACTCAAGAAGCCACTCAGCTATATCTCTAATTTGAGCCTCTGTAGGGGTGACCCCAAGCAACCAAAATTTCTTTTGGAAGTATAGTGCAGCTCCATCACACTTAACAAGATCCATTATATTAGGTGATTGAATAACAATACCTATAGGAGCATCCCGAAGGAGCATGTCACAAAGAACAGTCTGAGTACGTAAAATATGCTTCTCCCTTAATTGAACAGCCAACTCCACTTCTTTGTTGATCTGCACACTGAAAACTTGAATCAAGAACTCACAGGCATACCTCAGAGGAAATGGAACAAACCTAGGGCTTGTATGATGGCAAACAACCAAACCCCACAACTTTTTCCCCTTCTGCTGATCGCCCTCGATCCCCTCGTCATCGTCATTGATAATCACAGACATCACGAGAGATGCCATAGAACCCATATTTGCCATATACTGTGCATGACAACCATGAGGAGATCTCAACGTAGATCCAGCAAGGCTCAATGGCTGAGACAATCTCTTGTCTTGCACGACTTTAACTGGAGGTGCCAAACAATCACATATCATCCTAACCTTGTTCTTCATGAATAGGAATCTTGAAGCTTGTGGAATATCAGTAGCTGGATAATGCAAACCCAGATAAGGTGCCAGGTCAGGTCTGCGGTACTCAGCTATAACTTCCCCATGCTCATCTTCGTGAAATTTATATACCATTACACGGTCATAACCTGTCAAATCACTAACTTCCTTAACTAAAATATCACATAACAGTGATATATTCCCAGTTGGCAAGGCCTGAAATCTCGAAATTGCTTTGGCTGCTAGCTTATAAGATTTCAAGGCCCCAGCAGCAGTCACGGGCACATCAGCTGGATTCACTGGTTCCAAATCTATAACTAACCCAATATCTATTCGGTGCAGAATTGCGTAAAAGGGCTTACCTGATGCTCTGCAATGAACCAATATGGGATTGAGAAGATTTACTTCCCCAAAATTTGCTGCTTTCTGCAAAGCAGTGGCACCTGATGACCGAAACAGCGTTCGAACATCTGTTCCAAAATCCAGAGCATCTTTCTGCTCAATACTTGGAACAGCATGTGGAGCCAAGTCCAACATTTCAGGGGCATTTTCACTGTAGGCAAGAACAGTGAAGTTTTGCTCATCCACAGCAATCATGCAACCGAAAGGTTGAATGAGACTTCCTCTCTGCATCCGGTGGAGGTATGCTGACACAGTGGAGGAGGGGACATTGGTAGTGGAACTTGAGACGTTGAAGTCAACTGATGTGGAGTAATCGAAAAACCTTTCAGACTCCTCAAAGTCTACATGAAGCTTCGCATCTATTGGGGTCTGTGTAAGCACACGCGCCCCATGTTTTGATCGAGCAGAACAGTTACTAGAGCTAGTCGTCTTGTTCATTGACCTTGACGACATCTCTCAAACCTCGTTTCTCTCCAATTCCTCTCTGTTTCCTCCGCTAGCAATTTCAATCCTTTGACAAGCCACTGAAACAAGTTTAAACCCAAAGCATGTAAATCGGAATTATGTTCTCGCGACAAAGGAAACAAAAAATTATCAGCATAAGCCAAAATTAAATACAAAACCCGTGTCAACTTACCTACTTTTTGAGTCAACTGGAATCTACCGGACCAGGAATCGTCATGAAAGTTGAAAAGAGTGAAACGCACCACCGTTTCACTAGCAAAAGACAGTCCCCTTTTCACTTAAATTCCCACGAAGCCATGAAAAGCTTAAACAAAAGGAAGGCATTTCAATTCACATAGTCCGCATGATTATATTCTCAACCGATGGGCCATATAAAAAAGAAAAAAGAGTAAGATAAAATGGATTCTGCTAGAACAGCTCCAAAGTGGGTTCACAATAAAGCCTTCACAAAACTGCTCTACGCCCTCAAAGACCGAATCCCAGATAGCCAGATTCTCAGTAGATAACTCCTCGCACACAACCACATCCGCCGCTTGTTGAAGTAATCCAAACTGTTTGTATATACCCGCAACTCGACATTCAAATCCCAAGGCCGAGACTTCACAGAGTTCCAGACAGCTAATAAACTAATGCAAAAACCGATAATCCCACCAAAAAACCAGTCTCGGAATTACATACATAAGGCGATGACAGAGCGATGGGCGTTGCCGAGTCACCGACAATCGACTTTGCAGGGCAGGAATCAGCAAGACGTGAAACGGACCTGAATTTGGCTAACTCGCATCAAGAAGCTAACTTTACAGAAGAAATAGGAGTACGCTATACATAAGACTTGGGCAGTGCCTTGCTAGATTTTTACACCATTCCTTTTTTATCGTGATTCTAGTGATGACATTATATGGGTAAAGGCTCCATCTCGGGTCGGGTCGGGTCGGGAAAGGACCCGGGTGTAGCTCTCAGTAAAAGCACTACTCTTGTCTGGGAATCAGATTCTGTCTTGATTAAAGAAGAATCGTAAAACATGATAACATCCCTACTTGATTTTATCCGGAATAAAAAATGTTTTAAAGGAGTTAAAGAAAAAAGAGCCGGCCCTAGAGAGAGAGCCTCTCTCTCAAGCGCCCCTTTCCCCTTCTTTTGCTCGGAATTCCTCACCTGCTCTCTCTCTCTTTTTTTTTTTGGCTTGACATTTCTCCTCTTTCCCCGCTTGGTCTTGGACTCTCTTTTGCGTTCGGTCTCAGGCTCAGACTAGATTTCGACTGTTTTGGTGGTCATCTTTGGCCACGTCCCGCTTGGTTGGCCTCCTCATCTCCTCTCTTCTGCGCACCTCCTCTTTGTTCCTTCAGTGGCGTTTTCTGCTGTCAATAACTATGGTGGTTTCTTGCTTTGAGCTTTGCTCCGGTGGATTATTCTTGGCGGCGGTGGGACAGATTCCGGCGAGCTTGCAACCCATGGTTGGTTTTGGCAGCTCCGGTGCTTCATTGTGGCCCCTGTCCGGGAGGTCTCCTCTGTGGGTGTTTTTGTTGCAGGTGCTGATCATGATCCTTCTTCGGCGATGGTTCCTGCCGTTGTCCCGTGTCTGTGGACCCGGTTTGGAATTATGGGTCTGTTGACCCGGTTTATAGATGCCCTTTTGACCTGTAGTCTCTTGACCTTTAAGGCCTTCATGTGTGGCTTTCGGGCCTTTGAAATTGATGTAATGGGCCTTTGTGCCCCTTATGACTGTCTCCGACCTTGAATGATTGTGTATTTAGTGTTGTATTTGCCTTCTATTAATAATGAAATCCACATTTGCTTAGAAAAAAAAAGTTATCCAGAAAAAGAAAACATCCATACTTGTCCGTAATCGTTACACGATGAATTATATGGGCCCAATGATGCAGCTTTCAATGATTAAGCAAATCAATGCTTTAGATTTTAGGGATCACTGTATTTATTGCGCATATGTGGCTTTGGTGACAGGTGGTGCAACTGGATAACATTTTGCGTTTCTTCGATCAAATTTCTATTTTTGTGAATGGATCTCCGTAGGGTTTTTTTATAGTTCTCGGGACTTGAGGCAATGAGATCCTCTCTCTACTCTTTTGTTTGTTATTGTTATGGAGACTCTTTCTAGAATGATGGCGCAATGTGTTTCGCATGGTGTTATTAATGGTTTTAAGGTTGGTGGTGTGGCTACTAGTGTTTTCCACTTGCTTTTTGCGGATGATACATTAATTTTGTGTGGGGTTGAGGAGGATCAGATTCGTAACATTCGTTGTTTGTTTTTATGTTTTGAAGCGGTTTCGGGGTTGAAGGTGAATCTGTCCAAGTCAGAGGTTATTCCTATTGGTAATGTTGGTAATGTGAAGGGGTTGGCTTCTTTATTGGGTTGTAGAGTTTCAACATTGTCAATGACTTATCTGGAGCTTCCTTTGGGTGCCCGATACAAGTGTGCAGATTTGGGATGACATTTTGGAGAGGATGGAAAGGAGATTGGAGGGATGGAAGTGTATGTATTTGTCGAAGGGAGTTAGGATCACTTTGATTAAGTCCACCTTATCTAGTCTTCCGACTTACTTTTTATCTCTTTTCCCCATTCTGAGTGTTATGGCAATGAGAATTGAAAAGTTACAAAGAGACTTCTTGTGGGGTAGTGAAGATGGTGTTCATAAGTTTCATCTTCTTAGTTGGGCGAATGTGTGTTCTCCAATTCGTTTTGGTGGGCTGGAGCTTAGGAGGATCGCTGTGTTCAATAAAGCGTTGTTGGGCAAGTGGTTGTGGCGGTTTGACATTGAGGGGGATAAATTGTGGAGATGTGTTATTGTTGCACAATATGGTACTGCGGGTGGTGGGTGGTTCTCCTTGTCTTCCAAGGGTCCCTATGGGGTTAGCCTTTGGAAACATATCAATAATGGTTGAGATTCTTTTTCTGAGCATACTCGGTTTGTTTTGGGAGATGGTCAGCATCTCAGTTTTTTGGCATGACAGGTGGTGTGGTGGGCGAGTTCTAAGTCGTTCCTTCCCTTTAGTCTTTTCTTTGTCCTCTTGTAAGGAAGCTATGGTGGTGGAGTGTTTGGAGTTTGATTCTTCTTCCTTAGTGTGGAATTTGCAGTTCTCTAGATCTGTGAATGATTGGGAATTGGAGGAGGTCGATGCCTTCTATTCTCTCCTCTATGAGCAGAGGGTGCGTAGCGATAGTGCGGATGTGATGTGGTGGGTGGGTTCGAAGAGTGGTGTTTTTTCGGTTAAATCCTTCTATGATTATCTTTTTGGTTATGCTAGTTTTGTCTCTTTCCTTTGGCAGGGGCTTTGGAAGGCTAAGGTCTCTATGCGCGTGTCTTTCTTTGTTTGGGAGGCTACCCATGGGCGCATTTTGACTATTGATAATCTCAGAAGAAGGAGTGTTTATGTCACATAGTGGTGTTATGTGTAAGAGAGATGGCGAATCAGTTCATCATCTGTTATTGCATTGCACGGTCTTTGGATGTCGGTCCTTGGTAACTTGAATGTCCCTATGCGCGTGTCTTTCTTTGTTTGAGAGGCTACCCATGGGCGCATTTTGACTATTGATAATCTCAGAAGAAGGAGTGTTTATGTCACATAGTGGTGTTATATGTGTAAGAGAGATGGCGAATCAGTTCATCATCTGTTATTGCATTGCACGGTCTTTGGATGTCGGTCCTTGGTAACTTGAATGTTCATTGGGTTATGCCTGAAAAGGTGGAGGACGTCTTATCTTGTTAGGGTAGGAATTTTAAGGATCCTTCAGCCAAGGCTATTTGGGGGATGATTCCAGCGTGTGTTTGGTGGTGCCTTTGGAGGGAGCAGAAGAGAAGTTGTTTCGAAGATTCGGACAAATCACTAAGGAGCTTGCAGGGCGATGCGTTTCTTTCTCTTTTCTTTTGGGCTAATGATTTGTTGGGGGGTTGTTTTGTGGACTATGCTGATTTCCTTAGTTTCTTTATTTGTATGCTTTGAGTGACTTCAGTATAATCTTTGTACTGATTTCGCCTCTTTTCTTTTTCTTTTTAATAAAATTCATCTTATTTATAAAAAAAAAATTTGGGGATCACTGTAGGTTACTCTTATCAGAGTAGTCAACCTTGACTCCCCCTCAACTATAATATATAATCCTCTTGATGTAAGAAATAGAAATAGACAACCTTCTTTTACATTCCTACACATTTTTAATGCTGATTTGGAATGTTAACCCAGATTTGGATTATAGCAATATATTAAATGAGAATCTTACTAGATTGTGTTGTTCTTGACTTTTTAATTTACTGGCAAATTGGATCATTTAATTCTAGGAGAGACAAGTCCTAATGTTGTACTTAAACATTCTTTAACATTACTTTTGGTGAAAGGCAAATCACAAATATTTAATAAGAAATGAACAAAATTATTTATTTTTGGCTAAATTGGTCAGCATGAGGTTTAGACTTTTCTCAAATTCATCTTTGGGGGTTGAATTTGTCCCATCATACTACTTGAGCTTAATGATGTGTCTTAATTTAAAATTCTATGCGACTGACGGAGGCCTCGTAATCTCCAATTATATCACGTTGCGTGTCGTTTGCTTGCCAACTCTCCCATACGCCATATTTGATAAGCCACATCAACTAAAATAGGGCCACCTCACGTCTCCACGTCATTCCCCTCTTCCAGTTCTCTCTAGTTTACTTGTAATCGCAATATGTGACTTATTTAAAATAACACTGTCGCAAAAAACCGTAAAGTTTGAAGCAACTGATATACCAAATGACTTAGCTCCCCCTATTTTTTATGCGGCAAGTGTTTATTTTGCATGGTGATTTGAGGTAGCCCTATTTTAGTTGACGTGGGTTGTTGTGTGGTGTATGGGGAGGGGGAGTTGGCAAGCAAATGATTCATGTCATGTTATAATTGAAGATTACATTGTCCCTGTCAGCTGCATAAGACCTTTTCATTAATTTCTTGAGCCCAAGTTAATGAAGGGACTAAACCAGGACAAATCATTAAGCTTAGGGACTGCGGTGGGACAAATTAGTCTAAACCCTAGAGACTGGCGAGCTAATTGAGCCTTTATGTTTTCTCCGTTTCGTTTTTGTTCCTCTCTTGAACAATCGGGTATTCTGTACTTATAGATGACGCTACATTTAGCCTGTTTGTTTTTCTTGGGATCCTCAAAGTCTAAGAGAAGAAAATGATCTTCATAAATATAGAAGTTCTAAGCTAGACTTAAGATTATGCTAGCTTGTTTTCTTCCACCATACTTGAGGATATTTTAATAAAATTTGGACGTGCTACCATTTTTTATATAAAAAAATGTATGTTTAGATACATGTACTTTTTAAGAAATGTTTTGCATATATTTCTCCAAAAATATTGAAAAATATATGCTATTTTTCTCCCATTTGTTTGGAGACATTTTTTTCAATATGTTTGGAAAACTTTGCTGGAAGGCGGAATATGACATTGAATGTATCTGATGCGACCAAATACTAGGAGATTACTTCCAAGATCTCTCAAATTCATTTAGATAAAAAGAAAGAAGAAGAAGCAGTAGACCCGTAAATGTAGGCGAAGTTTGCGGTCCTTTGACTCTCTCGTGGAAGACAGGAATCTAGTGGAACAAGGAAACACATTTTTCTGTGCTATATATTTTCAGAGAACGCTACGGATCACCGATCTAGCCTTTAAGCGATAAGCAACTCATTTTTTCAGATAATATACTCCAACAGAAAAAGACACGAAATTTCCAACTTTCAGAGTCCGACCAGCTAGAACAAGTTTTCCGGTTCAAGCACGTATGTGGTTTGGGAATCGTTGGTTGCAATGCTTGCATACTGCTTAAACTGCCTTGATATATTAAAAGTCCGAAGAAAGAGCATAACTGAGTTGCTAGGATCATATGAATATGGGCAAGAACCCATACAAGTCATGAATCACAAGGGTTCCAACCCTTTCTACTTCCTATGCACGAAGCACAGGATGCAGACTCTGTTAGTTGCACTACCAATTACCAAGTGCTAGGTTGAAGCACAAAGCACGCTTAAGGGATGATCCGCTATCCAAAGGAAGAGTAAATAGGAAGCTGCACTAAGAATAGCAGTCCTAGGCTCCTAGCACACCTTTTGGACTCCCCAGGACTGGGCAAAAGGAACTTGTTGGTGGAGGAAGGGGGGGGGGGGAATATCCCAATACATGCAGAACAAGCCAAAACAGTATAAGATAGAGAGGGAGAGGGTCAGGGAGGGGAGTGACAGAGAGCTCATGTTAGACCATTATTTGACTACAAGCAATTTTGACATTCCTCAAATTCCCTCCCCAGTTTACAAGGGGCAGCTTCTGAAATAAACATATTAGTTACTGTCAAACCTTAGTGCTATCCTAGACAATCTTTTACAAGTGCAGACCATCTACTATATACAATACAGATATACATGTGTGTGTGTGTGTTGTTCGTTTGTCTATTACCAAAAATAATAAAATGCTCTATCTAATGGCAAGCTAACATTTTTTTTGTAAGACCAGATCCAGAACTATCCGCAACAGTTAAGTGTAGCAATAAATCCAGTTTTATTGATGATTGCTTTATAAACCAAGATTAAGCATCACCTCTATTGTTGAAACCGAAAATTGTACTCTACCAGGTTTGAGTCCAAGCATTGAAGCTTATTCAATGTTCTACTCAATGAGTGCATCATGGGACCTCTTAGAAGTTACGATTAAAAGTCATAATTTCTGTCTTTAAAGAGAAAACCAAGTAAGCGTACATCTTCTGCCAAGTAAGCATGCAAGAATTGGCAGAAGATGTACGCTCACTTGAAAAAAAGCATGCAAATTCTTGGCAAAAACAAACCCAGTTTTTGACATATATGGACACCAACTCCCAAGCAGCGAATAACATCTACATATGTACATACATGCAGCGATATGCATAAAGGGAGGTGGGGGGGGGGGGACAAACAAACTGGTATTCCAATCAACACCCCGAAATGTATGGGACGGAGAGAAAGAGAGTCCACACCAAAGAACAAAATAAAACGAGCAGAAATAAAAAATAACAGACATGTAATATATATTTATGTGAAGACCAGAAGACTGATCTCTTGTCTCCCAATTTGTTACCAATTTGAGATACTTGAAAATGTAACAGCATAATAGGCTCATTGGAGCAGGTAAAAAATCTTAAGACTTTATCCTAGCCTATGTGGAGAAACAATATAAGACAGCCAAGATATCACAAATAAAAAACAGCTTGGTATGCTATTTTCAAATAACTCACTAAAACTATTCCAGCTCACTTGTTACAACAATTGGAAGAAATCAAAATGCTGAAATGTCTCCTCTTCAGAAATTAGAGGCAGTGTCGATGAGATGATACATGTGAGAAAAATTTAAGCACAACTGGCGGTCCCTCTCATCCCCCCAACCTCCCCAACCCTTGAACCCAGCTTTATATCCAGACTGATGCTTATAGACATGCACTTCCCATTCTGGCTCGATATTTGCAACTTTATCAATCTCTTGAACATCAACTTTTACCATTCCATTATCAATGCAAGCATTGTTCTCCCCCTGGCCCTGATGGAGACCACACTTCCCAAAATGAACTGCACTAGTCCTAGGCCCTCGTAATGTGTAAACAGAACCACCAAATGATGGATAAACGGTTGCCCACATGGTTATATCCCAGTTGTAATCATCAAAAAAACAAAATTCTCTTGCCTTCCTATGAATTTTCCTCCAAACAGTACGATTGAAGGAATAACCCACATTTCCCATTTTCTCTGCAACCAAACTAGTCCACCCCTCTCCTCTTGAATTCACATCCAGAGGTGCTAAATTCGAAGCATAACAATCAGGACATTTATGGGGCTTCAGTTCTGTAAGTATCTGTAAGTTCCGATATGCATTGGGAAATATGTAGTGGTCCTCCTCTATGAAAAGTAAATGACCTGAGTGGCCCTGGGTCTCCTTCAGTCCATCCCAGACTGTGTTCATCATCCACCACCAGTGATGCTTTAAGGAAACAATCTTTGGTGACCGGTGGTTTCCATACTGATCATGGTTCCCTTCACACTGCTTCTTTGCTGCGTCATCTTTATCCTTGCAGTCACTGGGTGAAACCCCCGGAAATCTTTTGGGAAAGACATGGGGGGAGTAAGGAGCAAATATTTGCTTTACCTGGCAAAATCTGATCCCTTTGACAATCTTGTCCATTTCTTTGAAGTATCCATCATGGCTAACAATCAATAAAGTTTCACCTATTCCCACCACCCGCGACAAGCTTTCGACAACCACTCGGAGATAGTGGGGCCGGTTATGTACATAGAGAACAATAGTTATATGATCCTTGGATAGACTTGGATATAGATATAAGTTTCTTGGGGGCAACTGGTTTCGCTTCTCCAGTTGAATCGACAGTTGATTCTGTGTAGGGAGACCTAGTTTTCCTCTATAATGTGAATAATTATCATCGTGTACGTATATTTCATCCAAAGGGTCTGACACAAAATTGGAAGTTGAATTTGTTCCATTGAGAAATATCAGTAGCAAAACCCCTAATAATGTGATAAAAACTACACACAAGAACCGGCGCATGGCCGCAACTTTGAAATGGGGTTTCTTGTAAATAGCCATAAAACTAAGTCATTGACAAAAAGTAAAGTCTCAAACAGGTTTCATGGATTGTACAGTTACAGCATCCGTAGCTTGAGAGCTCAAAGAAACAAAATCCACGAACATATCCCGATGGAGAAAAACTGAAACTTGATTCTAAACTAGACTCAAACATCAGAAACTTCACCAATCCATATATGAACACATTGAACGAGCAAAAGGGTAAGTATCAAAAACCTCTATTACAGCCTTACAGCTGTGAACGAAGCATCCAAAACTCGTATCAACTGATACGGATGATCTGAAACTTGCGCACCGTGTGCTGCGATTCGACCAGCTACCACGAATCGAGGTTTTTCTCAGGGAAATTAGCAAAATCTTGGACGAAAAAGGCAGGGAATCCCAAGTAGTGTATCAATAAATCTATAGTAGAAGCATGGGATTGCTCCGGAAAGTTGAGTACCGTTAAGATCAACGGGCTGTATTGCACGGTTGACGGACTTGAAGAACAGAACAGAAGAGACTCAGTCGAGAGAGGAGTAGATACGAGGAAATTTCCCTTGGACGACTTTGCGCGTTTGCTAATAATATTTCAGAATATTTCACCGACTCACGGTAAAATCCTATCATATAATCTCTCTTTTTACAACTATTTAGTTTTTCACCAAATCCAATTCCAACGCTAAATACCAAAAATTTTACAGCACAGACGTAACTGTCTTTTCTTTAGCAGCGGAAGTTGGAAAATTTATCCGGTGCAGTTGGTGACTGTTCGGTTCCGGGTCTAATCAAAAGAGCCGTAGACTTGAGGGGAGTAGTGTAATGAACGCCAAAAAAGAAAAACTGGAAAAGGAATATGCTTCAAGCAACTGAGTTAAATAATTGGCTGAATCTTCTGCTTCTTTTAAAATGCCACAACTTTCCTTGAGAACGTAGGAAAATACTTATTTAAAATGTGGTTCTAGAGATTAATGAAAATTATATCCAAGTTCAGCTAATCAATTAAATGGCACAGAGGGTCACATTGCCATGTTCCTGATGCTTGCGTTCTCCTAACGGTTGCCCCCCACGGTAAGTTGGTCATTCTTCTCACAAAGCAAGCTTCATCAAATATGTCATAACTCTTTCTAGTACCCTCTTGTTTGATTTTGCTGCAAGTTTCATCAAATTTGCCCACCTTTTATGCTTTTTTTAAAGATATTTTTCTTCTAGTTGTAGCAAGTAAACGCGACCCCTTTTTTCTATTTGGTTTTCATTATTACTAAAGAAGTGGCTTGGGTCATCCTTTTCACATTTCCCTTAAAAAAAATGTGGGACAGTCGTTATTCAAATGTCTTTAATACTTTAACAAAGGTAGAAGACAGATAATGATAACCTTCCTGAACAAGTTTTTATGGGCCAATTATATCCTTTTGCTATTAGGATATGTTTGGGACCCAAAAATTTAGGCCCAAAAATTTAGGTTTAATAATAAAAAATTCATCACATAATTTTTTATTATTATAATACTTATTAAAAATCTTATCTCTCTTCACTTTTTCACCAACTCCCATAACATATCTTTACTTTATAATATTTTCCAAACTCCAATACCCAAAATTTTCACCCTCAAACATACCCTTAGATGTCTCATAAAATCCCCATGGAAATTTGAGTTCCTAAAGAAATACAATAAAAATAAATAAATTCTTGTCAATTGACTCCATTCAGAGATAGACAGATCATAATTTTGACTTTTAAGTTTCTTGATTACTTATCCAAACGCATCTTTAAGTATGGATTTGTTTTGGTCTTAAATAATCAATTATTTAAATTTAATAATAATAAATATTTTTTCTTCACTTTTTTACTAATTTTCGTAACATATTTTTACTTTATAATATTTCTCAAAAATCAATACCTGAAATTTTCACACTCCATCATCTATATATACCATGAAGTCCCACGTGCCATGTCCAAATCACTTTTGTCCATTCAGTCTAGCAGTGATTCTACACCACATGTCTGGCAGCCGCTGCAAATATGTAAATATCTTTTTCTTTTTCCTACTCGCACATGTGTAAATATCAGTGTCACCGTATCCGTATCCATATCCTTTTTTTTTTTTTTCTTTTTTTCTGGATGCTACCATATCCATATCCAAACTCGTTAATATATGATGGTCAAGGAATGAGCAAAGAGGGCATACAGATCGTCAGTTCCCAAAAGAAATGGCACTCTCTTCTTCCCTCAGCGCCAAGTTTCTTCTCCCATCTAAGCCATCATTACCATATCCTTTCTCTTGCACTCACATTTTACCAAAGAATAGGGTCCTTCATTTCAAAGTCCACGCAGAACTGGGTAAGATATTACTCTGTTTTTTTTGTTGGTTCTCCTGTATTTACCTGTACTTTCTCAAATATTCTGGTTCCCCGTCTAGCTTTATTGGAAGTTTTGAGCAAACTTGGGATGAAAAATGTTAATTTTGGTGCTGTTAGGCGGTGGGGAAGGAGAAATCAAGAAGGGAGGAAAGAAGAAGTTCATAACTAGAGAACAAGAACCTCAACAGTAAGTCTTCCACATAATTGCAATGTTCGCTTCAATAATTGAAACCTCTGAGTTGAACTCATTGTCCTAATTAACAATGACATGAAGAAACCTGGTAATGGCAGGTATTGGCAGACAGCGGGAGAAAGGGAAGGGGAGAATCCCATGAAGACCCCTATTCCTTACATCATCATATTTGGCATGTCCACGCCTTTCGTAATCTTAGCAATCGCTTTTGCGAATGGTTGGGTTAAGGTACCCGTTCGATGACTTCATTAGGAATGTGATGCAAATAGCAGCAAACAAGACATGAATGCCTAATATTCTTCAGTTAGTAATATCGGAAACATATGTTGTACAAGTTGTTGAAACATTTACATATGAGTGACTTGTTCCCTTGGTCCTATTTTAGCAAAAATGTTGATGAGAGATGGGCCACAAGGACAAAAGGGATTTCTTTGCTTGCCTTCCCCTTATTGCATTTGATCATTATAATCAATTTTCTTTATAAGCTTTATGGCGTTGAGTATTTCAATCTTCAACTTCGTTCGGTTGACAGGGATCAAAGACAGAGCTCACTGTCAATATTGAGAAACTGATGACATACAATTTGAGATTCCTACTAATTCATGGGAGAATATGTAGATTGCTGAATCTAAAGTGATCAATATCTGCATTAATTGGGGAAGTGTATTTTACAACATTGTGGGTTGACTAATTCTCGTGAATGCAAATAGATTGTCTACCCCTTTTTGATCAAAATGCAGATAAACAAAAAACCTGGAAATAGCACCTAACATCAATTCTTAATAGTTCTCAGTTGAACAAGATGCTGCAATAGTAGCACTTAATTAATCGTGGTGCAAATTTGGTTGCACAGCTTTTGGCTCGTTGGGCCGCCTCAAAGATTTCTCTTGGAGGCTCCCCGTTTTCTTTGAGCATTTTTCGGATTTGTTTTGGCTGCATCAGGGACTGACCCCCTTGATTTGTTTCTTTCTTACTGTGTTTTCTGTTTTTTCGCTCCTGTTATGAATAAAGTTCTTGTTTTGATTAAAAAAAAAAAGAAAAGAAAAGAAATCAACCATCCATATCATGTCTTTGTCATAGACTGCGGTACCTTCCATTTCCAAAGAGGCATAGTACAGACTTTCCTTGTATGCCAGGTCAGCAGCAAGATCTGAAATTCAATTATATTCCAAAAACAAGGAGTGAAGTCTGTACAAAAAAAACAACAAAGCTTGATCTATCAAAGAGCTAAATTGTTACAGGGCTAAATACCCTACTTCTAATCTAGACTAACACTTCTAAATCTATGATACTGAATTGAAGAAAATAGTAATCTTGTATACGAAGTCACTAATGTTAAATTAATCTGAATTCACATGAAATGAAAAAAAGAAACAATAAATAAAGGACGCCTTTATTTTGTTTTGGATAAGGGCTTGTAAATGATTGCCGTGACAAACTTATGGCCAACCCTCTGTGTTGTGCAGAATGCAACATACTGATCATTATTGCGAGTGTATAGATGATTCAACTGTGTAAATCCAGGCCTTGGTAGACATTGATGAATATCAGTTGAGGATGACGGCTTAACCGACGATGGCTCATCCATGGCTACATCTTCTAGTTGTGGTGGTAGTTCTGGTGGTAGAATCTCTAGAACATTACCTTCTTTGGTTTTATGATAAAAATCTTCATTAGTCAAAAGTTTATTGTCATAGCTTGATGGAGGGGAAGGAGGACATTCAAACTCTGACAAATTTGAACGACCATTCACAGGAGTTTTAAGGATATCCTCCTGTACACAAGTAGACATCCAGCGGGTGATGCCAAATTAGCTTAGATGATATTGAATGCTATTGTAACATGCTAAGAATCCAACTCCAAGGGAGCATGTAAAAACTGAAAACATGTACACTCTAAACAGATACTTAGAATTTCCTATGCCTACTCGCGAATGCAAGAAACAATGCAACAATTAAGGCAAAATAATTTTGAATCATGGCTAAGCACAAAATCTATTAGATACCAGTGGTATAGAACTTTGATTAAAACCACTAGAGCTAAAACAATTGCAGGATAAGAATGCAAATTGTCATCATTAAGGTCTTGTTCCCCTTCTGCTTACTGTACAGTACTAGCTTCCTTTTTTTTTTCCCCGCATATGCTCTTTATTTTCATTACTGAAGACATCTGGAGAAATCTTAAGGATCAGATAAAATAGGCAAAAAGGAAGAAAAATTAGTGCTGAACACAAGATATGCTTCCTACGATGCTCTTAACATCTAAAAGAGGGATAAACAATTAATATTGATAAAGATAAGAAATAGAGTAACAAATAAAAAACATAACAAGAAACCTTAAAGTTACCTGCAAGTCTAAAATATTATAGCGATTTCCATAATCATCAGAGACCCATTGTAAATCTGGAGCACATAACAATACTCCATCGACAATGAAACGGTAGTAATGGAATCCTACTGGAAGCACCTTTGTGACAGCTCTATTTTGGCCGATGTGCTGCAAGGTCTCCCTGATTGAAACAGAAGATATTCAGTAAATTAGGAAAAGGGTCAATCAAGTGGAAAATTATTAAAAGAGTCATGATACATAGTCTGCCAGCTGTCCCACGATCCCATGACTGCTACTAAATTGCCAGCATAGTTCCATGTGATATCCACAGAAATCCATCTCCCATTGAAATCATTCTTATTATAGATGACACTATGTGGTGAAGAGTGAACTTGGGACTGCATAACTTGAGCGGGTCCTAACATGGAAGTCTCAACTACCTGAAAGTAGAAGACAAAATTAATCTGAATCCATAAAAACAATAATAACTAGTTATGGTAGGCATAAAGAGGCTAAATGTAATATGTATGACGAATGTTTATAAAGCAAATTCCTAAATTTCAATTTTGGTTTTGAAAGATACAAACGAGGATAAGCAAAAATACCAATTGAAAGAACAAGTTGTTCAATTGAATGTCTGCCTGTGTCTATAAACATGAAAAGCCTAATGGGCAAAATTTGAGGTTCAATTACACTACATTGAATCCAGAAAGATGCCAAAAATGCTTTTCTTTTCCTTTTTCTCCCAAGAGTCTCTTCTGCACACAGCCAATTGTGTGCCCTATTTCTCACGACTCCCCCTCATCCCTCTTTTCTATTCTCTGGCAGTTTGCTGCAAGAGTTTAGATTTATTTTTCCTTTTCTCTAGGGCAAGGGATCCTGCTATGCTTACACAGCCAAATCTTCCGGATCCCCAGTTTTGTGGCAGTCCTGCTTGGCTGAGCCTATCTATGAACCTAATTTCTCTCAGAAATACAGCCAGCTGACCATGAGAAGATTTGTTAAGGATTCCATTGTCAGGACCCCTCACCTTGCAGCGCCACCTCACATCTCCGCTTTTCTTCATAGTCCTGGTCCAAGGCAGGCTGTATTGAGCCTTTGGGACTTTGGTTGGTTATTGAACTTATGCCCATATTTGGATGTTGTAATGGGCTGGATACCAATCCCTTAGGTGTCTGTCTCGGTTGGCTTGGTCACTATCTGACTGTTGTACTGAGATGAATGTTTTTGTCTAGGTCTGCTATTTGTATCTACTTGTTTTCCTGTTATCAATAAAATTGCATCTACGTTTGTAGGTAAAAAAACAAGAAAAGCATTATGGACATTCATGTTTATGAGCTTAGCTATGACTTAGGATTTTCCAAGTGTCCCAAGTGTGAGTCTGTCTGGAATAAGATAGAAGGTATCTATAATCATAAGCGTGAATCTTGACATGTATAACTACAAGTGGATATAGTGTCATCAAGTGTTTCCCTGTAAGCACATCCATATTGTATTGGAAAATCCTATGAGCAATGAATGCATTTTGACATGTATAGCAGTAACTCAAATTCGCTGGGTCTCCTCATTTTGCGGGGCTAAGCAGTGGTTGTAAGAACTGAAAAAATATAAACTAGAATAGGATCTTTTACCTCCAGACATTTGTGCTTGAACAACTAAGATACCTACAAAAGATAGTAGAGTTTCTGTAGGGGAGGAGGCTTCTAGTCTTAGCCTTAAAACTTTGTGGGTGGTTCTAATGGAAAACACAAGCCCCTCTATATAGGCAAGACTAGGGACCCTCACTTATTATTCCTACAACCTTTGGGCTACCCTTATTATTCCATCCATAAAAGAATATCAAGAGTTAGCCACCTTATGATTAAGGATAATTACCTATCATCAATAGATGAAGTGAACCACTTTAGGGAAGATCAATGGTTTTCTAAAGAAAACCATCAGTCTTTTGGGAAAACAACAGTTCTTCCAACATTCTCCCACTTGGTTCACTTAATGGGTAAAACTGAAATGACCAAAATAAATGCCCTTAAATCCTGACAAGGTATACTACATATGAACCATGGCGGTATTGCTCTATGTAGCGAGCATTTCCCTTCCATGTGTCACGATACAAAGTATCCCTTAAAATACTTTATGAATAACTAATAAAAGTTATTTGGATCCAACTAAATCACCCAATGGATATAACGAATTCGTTACTTTATGCGCAATATTGAAACTGAATTCAGCTTTATTCTTAGTGAAACACATAGCAACATGAGAGAGATAACACTTTAAATAGGCTCATATGCTCCACATAACCCTGAAACTGTTTTACCGGTAAAACTTTGGTCATTGGATTGACTATCATCAAAACTGTACTGGTGTACTCAATAGTGGTGTGTATACACACAGACGCCATTCATATTTTCTTTTGTGACTGCATCACAAGCCGTACTTTCTTGTTATCATATTTGAGTAAACACTTAAGGTGTTCAAAGGAAACATATGCCCAGAGAAACGAAATCCATCAGACTAGCCAAAGCTATTACTAAAAGGTTTCAGAAATTCAGAATTCACCTTGATTTGCAGCATGTAAGATTTTATCTACTTCCAGCTAATATAAACAGGGAAATGAACATATGCCGATTTAAAGATCCCGTTGGCAATAAACTTTTCGCGTAAATAATATCATAAGAACTAAATGATTCTGAAGATCACAGGAAGATAGAAAAACAAACCTCTCGATTAACATGGAAAGGTACCCTGGGGTCACGAGGACTATGAGCATGATAATCAAGTACAGTCAAACCCCGTGCAAGCTCCACATACTGCTCACAGTTCTCTTCAAACTTTTTAACCCCCGAAGGACCTGCTCCACTTTTTCTGTCACCAGTGTCTCCCATTACTGAAAGCAAAATAATCCCAATAATATTCGTCACTATTCCAGTCGATATAGTAAAATTTTTTAACAACCATAAGAAATAGCAACAATCATAAAGATCAAGAATTTCGGAGAAGGGTAAACTATCTACTACACAGATACTCATTGAAAGACGAAAAAAAAAACCATTTCCCTAAAAGGAAAAAAAAAAGAGCAGAGAATCTATTAAGAAACAAAAACTAAGAAAAAATTAAAGAGCAAAGAGAACCATGCCCAGAAACTGAAAAGGATAAAACAGAACAAGCCCGCGAAGCAAAAATCAATCGAATTCCAGCCGAAAGAAAAAGGAAACCATGCCATCATACGGATTGCGAGTAAATAGAAGAAGCCCAGAAACCCAAAAGAGAAAAAAGAAAACTAATGAAAAGAATGTGGCGAACAGAACCAACCCAGAAACAAGAAAGCAGGGCGAAGTGCTTGAAATATTGGTACGTCGACTTACCCATCTCTGCAAAAGATTTGCACGAACACCAAGAATCAAAGCGAAGACTGACTGATGGGAGGGTAACATTGCTGTTGCAACTTTTCTGTAATAGTAGTTTCTATAAGTGATGTTTCTATGGAAAGGGCAATTTGTACTCAGTAGTATCTCAGACTCTTGAGTCTTATACTTCTAGAAAAACACCATCTTTTTTCTCTCCCTAAAATCTCTCTTCCAACAGCACACAAAATTGTATGAACAGGTGATTTATTCTCCGACGAATTCGGAAGATTCTCTGTGTGGTGGACCTCGGGTTGTGATTTGTATAACGAAAGCTGCCTCTCCGTCATTATTGCGCGGTTCCTCTGCAGCCGCTGTTCCTCTGTAATCATGTGTCGATCAATAACAGCCTGCCACTTCACTACACCAGGTTATGTACCGTGATTCATAATTTCATATACATTCTCAATTAAAAACTATGAATTTTACTTCACACTAATTTTTTTAAATAAAATATTCTAATTACAACGAAATCTAAATTGATTAATTAATTAAAACAATATTTGAAGTTCATAAAAGTTTTTGTCACGTTCTTAATCTATATATTTGTTTCTACGACACAAACCCATTTTGTAATCAAATAATTAGAACTCAATCGATTAGGAAAGGGATTACACAAGCTTTCAGAATCAAACAACGATCTTATATTTTATGTTTATTAATGAAAACTTACGTTTGCCTGTTTATTTTATTTTATTCCGAAAATCCAAAACTATATCCGCATATATAATTGCAAGTTTTCGAATAAATTTTACTTTTTAAGGAAACATCTTAGAACCGGTGCATGCATGGTACGACTCTCGAGAGTCAAATAAATAAATTAAAAATTGAAAAATCCGATTTAGATACTATTAACGCATAGAGACTAAGTGAATATGCAAATCTAAATTGTTAAATTGTTCAGTTTAGATATGCATAATAATCAACCCAATCAATAAATAAGCAGGAAAAAATTAAATCAAAGTTTAATCACACAAAGAGATAAAAGATTTGGTGACGAAGTGAAAAACCTTTCAAATACCATTCAAAGAAAAAATCATTTTGAGCTAGCAACTATATGAAATTTACTAAGAAAAAAACCTTACAAACAGTTATTCAGACACGGACAACCCAGTTACTTGACTCTGACAATCATGATGTAATAATCTAAGAGTCCCTGTTTAGACCCGCTTCGCGCAACATTTACCTCAAACCTTTAAAATTTTTCTTATGGATTCTTCACGAACAAACGTTGTTCTTCAGCACACCTTCAACATTATTAAAGTTCCACAGCAATGATGATTGAAATCTGAGAAAAACTGATCAATATTGACGCATGAATCCTCTATGATTTTTCTCTCAAGAAAGGAGACACAAGCAGAGACGAAGCTAAGGGGGGCTAGTGGGGGCCATGGTCCCCCCCAAACTTTTTGCAAATTTTTTTCATACATAGTCAAATTTTTAAATTTTTGCAAATTTTTTCAATATGCAGACAAAATTGGTAGTAATTTTTGTAATGACCCCCTCAAATTTTTTGGAGAAAAAAACATGAGAGTGAATAATTACTTTATAAGTGGGTTCTCCAATAATTTTTTTAAAAAAATTATAAGAGTTTATCTTTTTTACTTTTCTCTCTCCCTCCATTTTTCTAAATTTCCTCTCCCTCCAATTTTTTTCCCGGAATTCCTCTCCCTAACTCTTTTTTAGAGTGTCTTTCTCATTTTTTTTTCTTTCTCTCAATTCCTGCCTCTCAATAGTCTCTCTAGATTTTTTTTTTCAGATTTTCTCTCAATGACCTTTTTTTTTCTCTCTCTCTTTCTCACTATTTTATCTCATATATAGAAAATAACAAAATTCATACTCAACTCTTTGAGTACAACATACTTTTTGTTTTGCACACAAAAAAACATTCCCAAAGTTAGGATTCTAAATGTTATTATGTTTAATTATTATTGTTTAATTAAAATATTATTACTCGATCTATTATTTGTGTGTTGTCTATATTATTTTGGCTAAAATTTAACATTATTTTGTGGCTTTGTCAATAATTTATGAGCTATTTATTCTGAAAATTTTAAACTTTTGATTGCATTCGGCCGTTTTAATACTAATATTATAATTGACGACTTTTACTCAGACGTCCAGTTCAAATAACATAATTGATGAAAATTTGGCTTTAACAACTAAGTTAAAATTTATATTTTTTTCTTTTTTAAGTTTTAGAATGTGTTTGACTATGCTTGTTTTGATCATAATGAAAATTTGAAGGCCATGATATTATTCAAGGTAAACGTAAGATGACCTCGACACCCGAGTAGAAAAAAAAAATTTCAAGCAATTTAAAGTTATATTTGGCCCCCCTAAAGACAAATCATGGCTTCATCCCTGGACACAAGTATGCTCAATGAAGACCTCTCTACACTTACTGGACGTCCTTCACGTACCCTAATAGGGTTTCTCAATGTTTCACAAGGAAAGTCTAGAAATTTAGGAGTTTTTGAAATTCGTCGGAATTCGCTCGAGCGTGAAGTCCCTGTCTGAATTCTTCATGGTGTGCTTGAGCGTGAGTCGAGCGCGAAGATATTGTCTAAAATATTCATGGGGATCTCGGTGTGGGTCGAGCGTCAGTCAATGTAAAGTCGACACAACTCAGAATCAAACTTTGGAATGACACAAGACAAAAACATACAACTTGATAAAGACATTTTTTAACACGAAATTTTGTCAATACAAAAATACACTAACAGAAACTCCTGCCAAAAATGAAAAATTGGAAACTCTTACAATGTTTATATGTATTAGAATATATTGGTGATCGATGAAATTAAGGTCATGGTTGTGTTACAAAAGGTTTCACATGAGTATAAGATTACTTTATTATATATTATAGTTTATCAGGCTTGGATATCTATATTTATTTTGCATATATATTGAAATTAATGTTAAACAAAAAACCAAACCTTAATTAAGGTATCATGGTCTGTCTTTTGCATGATATATATATATATATATATAGAGAGAGAGAGAGAGGGAGCTTTTTAGATACTTGGGTTGGTGACAAAATGCAGGTTGCAGCATGCATGCCGACTGCCAAGTGATTCTTAATTTGTACTCTTTTTATAAAAGATATGAAAAAACCAGGTCACTTCTAACTATGTTGTACATCTATTGGCTTTAATATTCACAACTCTCCAGTAGCTAATTAACTCATCTACAGGGGCGGAGGGAAGGGGGGGGGGCCAGTGGGGGCCGTCCCCCCCCCCCAGAAGTTTTGAAATTTTTTTTTTACATACATTTAGGGAGCTTGACTGAAAAAATTAACAATAGGCCCTTCCAAAATTTTAAATTTTTATTTGGCCCCTCCCCAATCTAAAGTGCAGATCATTTAAAAAATTGCAACAGCCAAGGTGATAGGTGCCTAGAAATAAAAACGTGAAATAATTTTGATTGTGATAAGTATGTTCAATGCAACTTTGAAAGTTCTTGACAATATCATTATTGTGGATCCACTTATTCTCAACGTGGTGATGCTGATGCAGCATACAAGGTTATGATATCATTTGAGTTTGTATTTATTTTGCATTTGATGAAAGAAATAATGAGATTTTCTTATTGTCTATGTCAAACACTACAAAAAGAAACTCAAGACATTTTGAATGCTATGCATTTGGTCAAAACTACAAAAGAGCTTATTCAAGAGTTGAGAGAAAATGGTTGGGATGCCTTTCTTGAGAATGTGAAGTCATTTTGTGAAAAACATGATATTGAAGTTCCTGATATGAATGCTTTGTACAAGTCAAGTCGAGCTAGGTCTAAGAATCTACGAGATTATGTTACAATTGAGTACCATTATCGAATTGACATATTTGTGGCTGCAATTGACTCTCAATTACAAGAACTAAATAGCAGGTTTAGTGAAAAAGCAACAGAACTTCTTATTCTTAGCTCGACCTTGGATCCTAAGGCTAAAAATGCATCTAACTTCTTCAATATCGATGATATTTGTAGACTTGTTGACAAATTTTACCTTAAAGATTTTACAGAGCAAGAAAAGATTCAGTTGAGATATCAATTGCAAACCTTTAAGTGTGATGTATCTCGCGATCTCGATTTCAAATTTTGTCTACAATTTCTGAGTTATGTAGAAAATTGGTGGAAACAAGAAGGTCAAAGATTTTCTATTTGATTGATAGATTGATTCGTCTTGTGTTAACTATTCCAGTTTTAACAGCTACTACAAAGCGAGTTTTTTCAGCCATGGAAATCATTAAAACAAGACTTCGCAACAAGATGGAAGATGAATTTCTTGCAAATTATTTAGTTATCTATATTGAGAAAGAAATTGCTGCAATTGTTAGCACAAAAATGTTAATAGATGATTTCGACTCTTTAAAGAGTCATCGAGTTGCTCTGTAATAGGAAATTAGTATGCTTTTGTGTACCTTTTTCTTAGTATACTTGATAAGATATATTTTTGTGGACTGTAATAGGAAATCAGTATGCTTTGTGCACTTTTTTTTAGTATATATACAATCAAGTTGATAAGATAAATTTTTCTGTACCCGTTTTTAGTTCTAAATCATGTTTAACTTAGAACAAATTACTGTTGCAAATTTTTTATGTCTTATAATATTTGAATTTTATTTTTAATAATATTATTTAATTAGTCTGGCCCCCCTAACATGAAAATCCTGGCTCTGCCACTGCTCATCTAGGTTACTATCCGGAACACCTACTTGCATTAATTATTTAAGAAAAATTAGCTTTGAAAAAAAGCAGTGGTACTCCAGGCCCGGAACATTATATAATATATTATGGTTTTAGCGTTAATTTCTTTATTTTTGGTTCTCATGGGGCCATTTTGCTCTTGGCTACTCACATGAATGGTCCTTTTTTGCCCCAAATTGCCTAGTGAGGATGAGTGAATCCAAATGCAAAAGAAGAAAAAAAAATAAAACAATTGAAATGTCGAAAAAAGAGACCCGAATCGATCTGTCATCAACTGCGAAGAGGAAGCAACTACCTCCTAGGCCACCTTTATGATATGCAAAGTTTATACTAATCAATTTTTGTAGAGTAGCTATCAGTTGGTTTTTACTAGGGACAGTTTCGTGTGGAGCTAGGCAACTAGCTAGCTTCTTTATAGCAAGATCAGGTAATGAGACCCTGTTTTTTATTTAAGCTTAATTAATCTGTTAGTTTCTATTAATGTTTAACTTGTCTCGAAAAAGTCATTTTATCCAAACAAGAATCACAAACAAAGTACACAGATATATTTCACTAACAAAAAACGTATTATTAATAAGCGACATAGGCGGAACGAATCTAGATGTCCAATACTGATAATTAACAGGGTGATGTGTGTTTCCATTGCCCTTGCCTTACTTGTACAAAAACCAAGAGCCTTAAAAGCAATCTCCCGCATGTGACATGTTTCTCATTTTCAAAAGAGAATATGTGCCGAATATGTAGTAGTTGGGAATCCTCCGATCACCGGCCCACTAGGTAAGAATCAGTCTAAGAAATGTGTCCCACCAGAGCAAAGTATGGGAGGGAAGTGGGCATCTCTTATTGTTCGTCCAATCATTTGGACAAGCTCAAAGTAATACAGATGCTAGAAAAATTTCCTGTACGTGCTCACCAAGTGATCATCCATAATCACCTGTCTCTTGGCCCTCTAAACTGGGGGTGCAAAGAATCTTATGAGAGCCCTTTTCCTTTTCAAGAATCCACAGAGAATAAAAGAGAAAAAAAGAGAGAAAGAAAGGGAAAATCGATATCTGATATTTTGTAGGGTGGTAGAGAAGTTGAACATAAGCATCAGATCGATAGTGATGGGGGAAGAGAATTTGCTTATAATTAATTGGGTCGGGTTTATACATGGTCCATCTCAGACAACAGTCGACAGGTGTACCATTGCTGGGACTTGGGGATTGAGTGAATCAATCTGGAAGTGTTGATTAGAGTAATGTTGTTGGCTGTTTACTGGTGCTTTTATTTGGCTTGGAACTCTTGTGATTGGCTTGACTTTCATGTAATCCTTTTCTGATTGCGTGGTAGCCGAGTTTAGCGTATGTCTTGTGACAGATCGTGTATATATATTGCTTCAGATCAGATAGTTTTCTTTTTCTTTTTTTGAATATTAATACACTGATCATCATTCACCCAAAAAAGAAAAAAAAAAGTTGCTTGTTGTTGGGTTTGTCACATTAAAGAATTGGGTTCTGATGACTGTTAGTTGGGTGTCAATTGTTAGAAATCGCTTTCGCTTGTGGTAACATATATATACAAAAGCCCAACTATATATGCAAGCTGCTGCTGCCTTAATCATAGGGAACTCAACGTCGTACACAACTTTTAAAGTGAATAAAATCAACAGATCGATTACTTAATTTGCAAATTGAGGTGGACCAATTAAGAAATCAATTCGATTGGGACAGCATATCAAATTGTGAACTGGTGTTGAAAAGGCCATGGCTTAGGTTACAGCTTGACAAAATTAGGTGGGGTGGGGGCGCCGTTAGTTTACAGAATATTGTTAATGCATGGTGCTCCCAGCCTAGCTAGCTGTAGCTAGGGACGTAGATCTGCCCCTTTGCTACCTTGCAATCATCCCTGTCAAGATTCCAACAATCCAACCTGATCTTTAGCTGAAAGGGCGCAAGATCGTAATATTGCAATTGGAGGATTGTTATCTGTATAGACTAATTACAATCGGCAACAGATCAGGCCGGCCGAAGACTAGGTCGTACAAGGCCAACATCGAGCAAATATTGAGGCTGTAAATGCTAGCTAGCAAACTCCTGAGAAGGATAACTTTCAGTTGCCAGAACGGTGGGTTTTCTCACGAAAACAGTAGTTGGTAGCTAGGCTAAACGTCTATAATATTGCCTTGCAAAAGGATCAGTACGTATACGTGCCTTTGGGCCTCAACTTAGTGGTGCATGTCTGCATTACTATATATATATACATAATATTCTAGGTAAACAGGTTGCATGCACCCTCAGTTAATAATTCTGCGAGCTAGCTGAAGTGGCCGAATCGCAGCATGCAGGAAGATATACAAGAAAAGCTCATCAACTATATATATATATATATATCATCTTTAATTCTTCACGTACGTTCGATACTTATAATAAGCTCTACCTACCTTTTCTCTTGCTTCCTTATCTTCCCTTCCCTTCTCTTTTCCCCTTTATTCCTGTAATATGTTCTGTTCCCACAGCTACATGCTTTCCCGCGCTGCACTCCCCCCGTGACCACACACTATATATATATCCTCCACCTCCTACATCACCCGCGCGCCACTGATATTTGCCCTCCATGTCGCCACCCAAGCCCTGTGAGGTGTTCGTCCAAAACTTCAGCTCTTATGATACAAAGTCTACAGTGAGAGCTAGTGACTAATGGCCAGCTAGTGAACAAGCTGTGAATATAGCCAAGGTCAATCATGCTAAGGTGACCAAGATACACACAAACATAAGATGAAATAGCTCAACTATAGCCTATTAACTCAACCCATCCCGAAAGATACTATATATACTCCGCTTGCTAGCGCAACACAAGTTGACAATTAGAGGGACTTCTTGGAACATTCTGAGAGGAATTAAGTATCATTCTCATATCCAGTGAGATATCCTGAAGCACATGAACAAGCCTTCAAACAGGACCTAGGTTGGCACTACAGCAGAAACGCCTTTTTTCTGGCCTTTTTTTTAACCGTAATAAATCACCAAACCAACCTCATTATTTATAATTACGACTTAATATCATGGCCGGTCTTTGGCCGAAAAAAGCTGGACACAATTTCTGCAATTGCAGTACTATGATGCACTGGTTGGAAATATTTTGTTTTTTTTTTGCAGACACTTGTGGTCATTAACTGGCCGAGAAAACCACTTCATCTCAGTTACCGTTTGGTTGGAAATGTTTTACTTCTTCCGTCCAAATTTTTCGTGGTTAGTATGTTATTTTTTCGCCAATATTCATTCAGTCTGCAATTGTTTCATTGTGACCATTTGTTGTTTATTTTCCTATCAGATCTTTCTGTTGCAAATTTTTATTAGTGGCCACTCACAAACTGCCAGTAACATACTTTTCTTGTGAATCATGAATGCCCGCGTTAGCATTTCTATCATCGGCTTCAAAAATCTTCGGAAAAATGTTTGTATCGTCCGTATACTTTGTTGGTTGTTACAATATTTTTTTCAACGACAACAACTTCTTTGATTGTTTTGAATATATGGTACACCATTACTACGAAGTGGACTAAATCACAAAATGGTCAGTAAGGAGTTTTATTTGATAAAACATCTAATTGGACAAAAAAAAAATTCTACGACTGCAGTAAAAACGTTCTCATACCGCGCATGCATTTAAACATCACTTAGACTAAATTAAACAATCCAACCACAATTTGTTTGAAATCAAATAAACATGAAAATCAAAATTCAAACAATAACCAAAAATTGTGTAATGTTGCAAGCTCTTCACATTACTCCCCCAGTTCTTCCATTCCTTTGTTACTTGTTTCCCAGATTTTTCATTCACCATTATCTCGACTGCTGAGACGAGATAACAACATCTGGACTTGTGAATCCCTCATCTCGCACCTTTTCTCTTACTCCTTGCACATGAGCATCAATTGCGCCATGTCATCCTGTTGTTTAAGCTGATATTTCTCTTGCTCTTCTCTGAAAGTGTCCATATTCTTCTGTTGGACCTCCAGTTCTTGGGTAAGTTGCATCACTCGGTCATCTTGTTCTTTGAGCTAGTATTTCTCCTGCACTTTTCTGATGCTTGTTGATCATAATACGCATCCCTCAACAACACTATCTTCCTTAATTCAGCTTTGCTCAACATCTTGCTTGATTCACCATCGATCAACTTGTTTACGCTTTCTTTAAACCAATCAGAACCGCATCCCCTTCCTACCTCCACGAGTGCTTATTTCATACCGTCCCAGAACTCAGTCTAAGAGCCGCCTACAATTTACATATGCAAGTTCAAATCATAATAA
Organism: Myrica gale; assembly: GCA_963930655.1. Classification (NCBI taxonomy): domain Eukaryota; kingdom Viridiplantae; phylum Streptophyta; class Magnoliopsida; order Fagales; family Myricaceae; genus Myrica; species Myrica gale. The sequence goes on from OZ005598.1 coordinate 31,184,374, forward strand.
ATAGCTATAATTTATAGATTATTGTACTTATACTTATTGTAAATATTTGTACCAAAAGAAAAGAAGAAAAACAAATATTACAAACAATTAGAATTTTTTTTGTTCATGTTCATTCTGTAATTCACCAAAGAAGAAAACTAGTCTATGAATCATATCGAATATTATCTCATTTGCTTTACAAATAATTTTATCCAGATATCTCACACATTTGAGCTTATACTTTTCTCATTTGCTTAAATCGCGTGTAACACAATATTTATTTACACTTATATATGTTAAACAACCAGGGATGTTCGGTTTCAAAACCAAACAAAGAGTATACTATCACAAACAGATATGAACTGTTTTAAAAAAGTACTTTTCATTTTCCATATTATCAAACAAACAGATATGGACTTCTTGAGGAGTTTCAATTCTTTTTTCGTACGATAGAGATACCTTGTATATTGCTATCTTCTTCAGGAGTTTCAATTCTTTTTTTGTTCGCTTTGCTTTTACAGTGGACTACAAATTCCTTGACTCTTTGTCTTAACCAGCCAGAGAAATGAAATATTCAAGAATTAATTATATGCAAAAATAAACCGCCAAATGAGTATGCCGCACATCCACACTTTTGAAATTTTCATAAGGCCTTTAGACTTCCCCATACAGCTGGCCGCTTGAAATTAACAACAAGATATTGACATATTTAAAGTCAGTTATTGCCAAACGTATTACATCCTTATCCTTTTAAGATTCAAAATCATAATATACTTCTTTTTTAGTACAAGAACATGCTATGTGGACTTCAATATAAAGAGAGGAAAAAAAACATATTTGGAATCTTGAAAGTCGGATCTGTATAGTACTTATGATACAAAGGTGAAAAATAGTAGCTCGTATTTATAAGTAACGATGGCTTTCCAGATCCATTGGCTGCCCAACAAAGTATCAAAACAGACGCTTCGTTGTCCCAGATATGGCCGCACTATAAAGATTGGTCGGGCTTGTGTTTATGCCTTTAAGTTTATTCGTCTGTCTTTTTTTTTTTTCTTTTTTTAGTTATATTGTTTGGATCTGTAGAATAACCTTACTTGTTGCAGATCGTGTGGTGTGTTTATGTAAGCTACTGCTCTTGGGAAAAAAAAATAAAGCATGGTTCTAGAAATAAAAAAGAAGAAGTTTGAAACCATTTGGTTCTCTTCATTCCTGTGACTATTAATGCAATAACCATTTGGTTATCTTCATTCCAACTAATTTCAAAATAATTTTATCGCAGGGGTCGTGTGTTTGTGCTTGTCTAGCACTTTCGCGAGAGCGAGATGACATGTGGAGGTCGTCCACCAGCGCCTTGGAAAGTGTTGGACTTTCGCGCTAGTCATATGGCGTGCGACCCCGAGCGCTAGTGCTCTGGTAAGTGCTGGATTTAGGAAAGCACTTCTCGTGCGAACCCGAGGGGGTCACGCGCCAACACTATGGAAAGTTGCATTTTCGCGTGAGCATAATGGCACACGGGGGTCGCGCACCAACGCTCTGGAAAAGCATTCAGGGAGTTTTCAAGAGATGACATGGAGACCTGTAACTTTACTAATTGGTGCAAGTTTCCTTTCTATGAAGCTGATTTTGGGTGGGGGAAGCCCACTATGGTCTGTCTATCAAAACGTTGTCGTCATGACGGGAACCAATTGGATGGACATGGAATTGAGGAAGGGTTGTTCAGTGTCATCCAGAAATTTTGGTGAGAGGTTTTGCAAAAAATCTGGTGTTATTCCCGGTTCACAGGTTACCCGGCACCGGGTTCCCAGGACACCGAGTTTATATATATATAAATATATATATAATAACATTTAACCCCCTCCTAGCCCCCTCCCGGGCTCTCAAATTTTGTATTTTCCCCTGGCCCTCTCCTAGCCTCCCGGCCCCCCATCCCCCATTTTGCATTTTTTTTCTCCCTGGCCCCCTCCTGGCCTCCCGGCCCACCTACCCCATTTCACGTTTTTCCCTGGCCTCTCGGCCCCTACACCATTGTTCCTACCAGCCCAACCCTCCGGGCCCCTCATGAACACCATTTCCCCTAGGCCCTTCTGGCCTAAAAAAAACAAAACATAATCGTTTTGTTTTAAACTCCGGACCCCATCCCCTATTTGTTCTCTCATCTTGTTGTGATGTTGTCTAAGTTTATTGATTTTAGAGTTTATTATTTTGGACTTTAAATTCTCATCATATCTTTTAAGATGATCTTTAATTTTATTGATTTTGGAATTTGAATTTCAATAGTTTATATTTTATTGATATGTGATTAATTGACCAAAAGAAAAAATAAAAAAATACATTGGGCCAAGTGCGTAAAATACTAAAAAAAATGGCTCAATATGAATGTAGGATAACCGAAAATCGCCACCGCTAAGGTCTGATTTTTACCCTTAATGGTGTAGGTGTAGGTGTCAGTTATTTAAAAACTGGCATACCCAGTGTAAATATCAATTTTGGCCAAAATCGGCATCTACACAAAAATTGAACAATCCTAAATTGTGGCATTTGTTAACATACCATGGAGGACGCAACCGTATTTGATAGTGACCCATGAAACTTCTTCCATTTTTCTCATTGTATTGTGTCTCAAAATTCCTTGAAGTTGACTTCAATAAAGTTTCTTGAATTTTCTTTACGAATTTTTTTGTTAATTTATTCAAAAAAAAGAATGGAATAATTTTTTTTTCGTGTATGTCCATATAAATACCTTGTAGTATTAAAACATTAACAAGAACTGCTACCAATTGTGATTGAAAGATAAAGAGTACTATGCACTCAGATTAACCGTACGTACTCACCACTTGTATAACAATCTTTCTTCCTCTTCCTTGTTCCTTAGATATTTTTTTTTCAATTTAGGAGAAACAAATTTCAAAAACCCTTTCATATTTAGACATCATACCACAGGGAACGATTTTTTGCAATCTGAGTACAACACGACGTGGTAGACATCCACGTCTTTCATGAAAGGTAAGGGAGCAATTGCCGGTAAGCCCTTTTTTTTTTTCTCAGTTTGCCGGTAAGCCTTCAATCAATGGGTGTTTGCTATAATATATGTCAGGTTCCGATTGTCCAGTGCCTTGTTCATTGGGCATCGATCTGTTCAATTTTTTTTCTTAAAAGTATTTTTTTACGACCACTTTTTATTTTTTGCTTTAAAAGCAACAAACAATATGATCGAAAAGGATAGTAAAAATTATTCAAAGAACATTAGCGGCATTCACAACAATAGGGTTGTAAAAACACGATTCACGACTGCTACTTTGAGGTCGAAAATAAATTTTTATTTTCAACTATTCTTTATCTGGTATTGTCATGTTCTTCGGTCGTAAATGCCTTTTTACTACCTGTATTTTCCAACCAATTCAATGCACCAGAGAAGGAAACATTTTTGTGACCAGTTGCTAACTTTGCCGTAAAAAAGTGACTACTTGTGACCACGAATGAGAGGCCAAAAAAAAATTAGCCGGAGAAAGCCGTTTATGTTGTAGTGGCGGTTCCTCTCCTTCCAAATGCGATACACCATGTCACCATGGCAGCCAGGAGAGTACACCGTGCTGATGTTAAAAAGAATTTACCTGTACAGTGAGTAGAAAACCAAGAGAGATTATTTCACCAGTCCCCTTGGAGGTGAGGAGTAGAACTCCTACTCCCAAGAATGAACCAAATTCTTTGAGATGAGGGGCAAGAAAAGAAAATGTGAGAGAAACTATCAGTAGGCGCCTCACACAACAAGCGCCTCACCTGATGGATCCAACCCACAGCAAGAAGTCTATTCTGAATGGAAAAACTTTAGTAAAAAATTTCCCTAATAAAGAAACACGAGTTATGGAAGAAGCTGTAAATTAAGCCCTATTATAAGCTCTTGATTCAAAGCAACAATATGTTATGCATACTCCTACACTTACGATGAAACATTCACCAAAACTTAGATATGGTCCCCTCCCATTCTCATCTGTCGATACGCAACTAAAACATTCCTTAACTTACACTCCCCCAACACCGGTCGCTTGGGTTTCTCCCATCTCATCGCTTCGGCCTTCTTTCAACGAAAAGAAAGGCTTCTCTAAGCTCGAAGACGTCAACGGCCAGATTCAAATTAAAGAATAATATTTCGTTTGTCCTTTACCCAAAATGTAAGAGCTAAAGATGATCCAGTTATGGGGCATGCCAGCTTCGCGCGTGTCGCCTGCTTTATTCTGCAACTTGCATGCACCTGCAAGCGTTTCACTTTCCTAGGAGGACTTTTCTTTTTATTTTTTTCTACCAAGTTATATATACATTTCCCATCGAAAACTGCCTCCTCACTGCCGGACCAGCACCACCTCCTCTAACCTAGCTATTCCAAGTCGTCATAATTAGGTTATAGGTTGGAAGGATGCATGATCACAACAATAAGATCAGCTTCTGCCACTTTCAAATGGATAATTGCTTTCAGTTGAACATATATAACTTTGGAAATGTGATATTAATTAACACTGCACCTAGAAGTTCCTTAATATTAGATCATAATTAGAACAATACAATTAAGTCATCAATGACTAATACGTTTGGGTTCGGTTAATATGCTGAGGCTTATTGTACTGAGCGGTGTTGATAGACGGTGGAGATCTAAAGCTGGAGATCGGTTGGCTCACATAAGGACACGTCACTTAAAATGCTGAGACCCGTTTTGAGGTTCTCCCGACCGTTTGAGGCTGACCCACGATTGAAAATTCAAATCACGAAGGGCTGGACTTCGCGATTTCAGATCTTGAGAATCGTCGTTATTTCGCATTCCGCTCCGTTCTCTGCATTTTGCGATTTCAAATCCATGCTGGGTATTTCGCGATTTCATGAGCTCCTTTTTGAGGTACTTCCTATCTGGTTAAATCTAAACCAAAAAATTCTTGATTTGGACGTTTCTTCAGCTTTTCTTGATTTGGACTTTTTTCAGCTTTTCGCAGTGTGCCTCTAATCTTCTAAAGTTAATCGAGTCTCTTGCTCAAGAATCCTCTAATCTCTTAAATTTTCTTACACTTGTAAGTCTTATATGCAACTGTATCAAATAGAAGGCCCACCATTTTCGTTTCTCTTATGCTAGTGCTTTCCGAGTTTTTGCTCTTGGTCTAATGTGACTTGGAGTGGGAGCACTTAATTGACTGCGAGTTCATAGAGCCAAATCCCTCTGGAACTAGATCTGAATATTACTTAGCTAGATGTTTTACCCTTTTGGCTTTTGTCCCATTTCTTTGTTAATGCTAATGGTTTTAATTGTTAAGGATGTCTCTGTAATCTGTTCACCTAATAATGATTGCTAAAAATTGCAGGTCTTTTCCTAAACTTATAGAGGGGTGTGATGGAAGAAATCTACAGTTGCACTTCAAATCTTGGTTGTCCCTTACTCTCTTTCCTGGTGGAAAGGTAGAAGGAGAGCAGGGTGTTACAATTCATATTGTTTTGATTGATGCACACACTGGCTGTGTTATCACATCTGGTTCAGAATCCTCTGTGAAGCTAGACGTTGTTGTGCTTGAAGGTGATTTCAGTAATGAGGATGATGATAACTGGACTGAAGAAGAATTTGAAAGTCATGTGGTGATGGAACGTGAAGGAAAGAGGCTACTTATGACTAAGGATTTGCAAGTGACACTCAAGGAAGGTGTAGGAACACTAGGTGATCTAACATTTACTGACAATTTTTGAGCTGGACAAGAAGCAAGAAATTCAAGCTAGGATTGAAGGTTGCCTCAAGCTATTGCGAGGGCACTAGTATGTGCATATGTACATTTGTGGTTCAAATATAATGGGGGTGTAATAGTTTTTATTTATTTATAAGTAAGCCAATATTATTAAGAAGAAGAAAAAAAACAAGGAACACTCAACAACGGAATCAACAGTACAAGAGAATATACTAGTGATTGTTATAGAATATGAATTCTGCTGAGTCTACTGCACTCAAGAATGACAGAGACGAAGACACAAAGATGATGCTGATGTGTATTGTATTTGCTGATTTGTATAGCTTAGTGTATTGGTTACATGTAAAAGATATATTTGACTTTGTATCCATAAAAGGTTAAAGGGCAGTATAGGGATAGATAAGTTTTGTTAGATTCCTTCGTTTTTGTATTAAGCTCGTTGTACAGGATAAAATTCATTCAGACATAAATATATAGAATTTCTCAACTCCTCTGTTCTTGCACACACCTTGAACCTTGATCTCTTACAGTGATGGCTAGCAAAATTTTGTTGTCAATTTACAAATGTCCATTCATGTTTAGGTTCATAATGTTGCTAAATAGAAGGGCATCACTTTTATGACCAGTAGACAAGGACTTGGTAAGATAACAATGGAACCATGTTTCACAAATTTACTATGTGATATGTTATTAGTAGTTGTCCTGATGTTATGAACGAAGTGGCCATATGTCTACATGCATCGACATCGGAATAACCCAAACCAACAAATTCCAAAAATGGCAGCCCAAAATTATGTCTTATTAGAATCCCAAAATGATGTCGCATGCTCCCATTAACTGCTTTGGGAATTCCGTTGAAGTGCCAATAAGCAATTTTCTCCTTGCACAGTTGTGCGATTGTTCACCAACTGGGCCCCACTTAATCTTCTTGCCAATAAATTGAAAAAGAAATTCCTTTAAACTATCGTGAAGATCTTGATGGTTTTAACAAGCAATCACGCTACTACTTTCTCCCGTGGTGGACAGATATGTATGAACGAGTTTCCTGGGTTGTGCAAATTGAACGAATTTGCTGGGTTGTGCACAACAAGGATTCAAACCGCGGTTTGAATGAGAGACTTACAGGGGAAGATTCAAGGGCGAGCTGGGTGACGTTGAAGCGTAGTGGGTCTGAACATTCAAGTCGCGGTGAAGGGGATGAAGATTCAAAGTGCAGTGGGTCTTTCAATTGTGGGTCAGCCTCAAACGGGTCGGGAGAACCTAAAAACGGGTTTCAACATTTTAATTGACATGTTGGTATGTGGGCCGACCGATCTCCAGCTTTAGATCCCCACCGTCTATCAGCACCGCTCAGTACAATAAGTCTCAGCATATTAACCGAACCGAATACGTTTTGTATCGCCCAGTAGAAAAAGACCACAAACAGATAATTGAATTGAGCTAATTAGTTCTCTCCTTCATCTTGGATCTCATGCATACAAGATATATGATCCCAAGCGCGCGCAAGTTGAGCTAAAATACGTAGAAATCTTCCACCCCTCCGACATCATTTCAAGCAGTTGAAGAGTAGCCCCGCCATGTGCCACTCGCTTTGAGAGGCCGTCATAGACGCGCATCAAGAAAACGTAAAATCCAGTCGTTGATTTGTGCCGACCTCTGGCATTGCATTTCACAGCAATGGTGGAGGGTGGGGCAAGTATACTTGGGTAGTTAGGTAGAAGAGGCATACTGATGGCCTATATGTTAAAAGGGTACTCGAAGCCATCATTAGTGGCGCAACCCTCATGAAAGCATAAAGCATTGAACGCAACTTAAGGGCGGACCCCCTGATCCCCGGCCCCCTCCGTCCCGGAAGCCGACATTGTATGACGTAAGTTCTTTCAAATTTAAAGCATATATATATATATATATAGCCTGTAGGCATATATATGTGTACTATACATGTACCCGTACGTACATATACATGTATACACATAGTTCAACGTCCATTTCCTCCCAGAAAAGATTATCTAGTTACCGTTTGTTCTCGATTGACTGCCAAAAGACCAAAACCATGGACTTTATAATTTTATAACAAGCCAACTTTTCTCTTTGCAAGCGTCGCCTCGCAAACTAAAAGAGTCTATATATACTTTGGGGTATGTTACTAGGAACTAGAGTAGTTGTAGACATTTTACTCAAATCACTTTTTTTTCAGTCAAATTGGTTTTAGTCTGAATATTCTGCTTTATGTTTGCCACCGAGTTTTTTTAATGATAAAAGATGGTTCTTTTACGTTTCTTGTCTCTAGCCCCCCGCCCCTCTTTTGGGACCTAATATTAGTGAAAGATTCATAAAAAAAAACCAAGGAGTGAGAGGAAGTTGCACTTTTTGCTTCAAAGGACTTGGTATATGACATCACAACAGATTCCTGTGTTAATTTTCTATAAGTAAGGGAATTATACGAATTTGGGTAATTGCATGCATATGAAGTTTTGATTTCACTGCAGCAAAGTTTCTGAATTTGCCAAAACGTCCTGCTTCGTAGGCTGAGCTCTAGTCTTCCCTTGAATTTGCTGCAAATGAAGAACTGACATGATATTGTTTTAGGTCGCATGGCAGACTGAGGCCGTACCAACGAGGAAAATGATTAGTCCAAAAAAGCTATTATAAGGGATAGTCTACATTTATTTTTTACAATTCAAGGCAATGGAAACTGAGTTCGGTTATTGTACTGTACTGAGACATATTGTGCTCATACGTGCTGATTGACTGTTAGGATTTAAACTTTACGATCCAATGACTGTTAAGTCACCACCTCAATTAAAATTACTTGACCCTTCGCCTGACCCGAATTCAATTAGACCCGACCATTCAAACAAATGACCCGCAAAATGAAACTATCTTCTTCTTCGCGCAGCCATCGCCGCAGCCGTCCCAGTCGCCCAGCCCTCTGTCCCACAAACTGTCGTCTTCTTCTTCGTTAGTTGCATCATTGTATGGCGACCAATTTTCAGAGCCGATTGGTTGCTCTAAACTTGGGCAGGCGAGTCGTCAACCAGTTCTAGACCTCCAAAGTGACCAGGGGAGGATAACAGGAAAGATATTTTCATTTTAGCCAGCAGCGGTGTGTACACAGTAGTTCGTCCAAGTCGCTGCAACTACAATTGCTCAAAGGAAAATGTAACAGCCGTTGCCTTTCCTTCTCCTTCAAGTGGAAAAATGTTGACTATCTCTCATTGGGTGCTCTCCCTTTTGTTCTCTTTTCTAGGCCAATTGTTGTAATGTGAAAATCGTCTTGTCGAAATTTGATAGCGATGATGTTGTATACGAAAACACGTACATATTTCTTCTCATCGTTTAGGTTTTGGGTGTTAAAGTGCCTATACTCTTTTGCTCCGTACAAACAAATGTAAACATACACAGGTCAGTAACAGAGGACACCGCATAAATAAGTGACCTCTGGGTGTAACTTCCAACTTGTAGCAATTGATGTCCGACTCGAACGTATGGGAAAGGATCATAGTACTTGAAAGAACTTAAGATTGCTACTCGAGAACAGGACAAAAGTGGAGGCATGTCAACTTGAGAGGCAATAAACGGTAAGAAATCATCCGACAAGTAAATGCTCAGAAGTATAACTACAATCAATAAGATGAGAGGTATAGCGTACAAACAACTCTGCCTTGCAATAAACTGAATCAGCAAAAAAATTGTTTTGAATTTGCTCGACAAAGGATAACTATGAAAAGACTAGCAAAAAAAAAAGATTTGGATGAGGTATCCAAAATGGAGTTCAAAGTTCCTAAAAAACAAGGTGTCTTGCAATGCAGTGCCAGATTTTCAATAGGGCCCTTGGATGTCCAATGATATGTATGGTTCATGGGGAGAAAAAATTAATGCTCATACAGAAACGAAGAGGAGTTGCGAAGGCGCTTGAGCTGTTCACCTACCCTGGTCACTGCTGCTTTGGATGGACATGGTATCCTCCTATTCCGATGGTGAGGGGGAGCTCTTGGGACGGAGCTGGGCTGCATATAGGAGCTGGGACGGAGTTGGGCGGCCAAGTGGGAGCTGAGCGACGGCTGTGCGAAGAAGAAGACAGTTCGGTTTTGAATAAAATCACAGGTCATTTGTTGAAGTGGTTCGGGTCTAACTGAATTCGGGTCAAGTATTTTTAATTGAGGTGGCTACTTAACAGCCATTGGATCGTAAAATTTAAATCCTAACAGTCAATCAGCACCTATCAGCACAATATGCCTCAGTACAATAACCGAACTCATGGAAACTTACCATCCTGCTCTCTAATTCATTAAATGAGGACAAAACATCTAACTAGCTCTCCTTCGTTAGGTGAGATGGTCGTTCCTGTGCCTTAGATTTTGAAATAATAAATCTAAATAGTCCCTTATAACAGTTTTAACTCAAAAGTGACTCAAAAGCTTTGGCAAGAAATTAAAAAAAGACTCAAAAGCTTTGGACTCAATCTTTTCCAGTATCAATGATAGTGTGGATCCAATGGCACAGAAAAGTTTGAAATTAAGCAATTTGGTTTCTGCACAAAGTGAGTCTTTTTTCGTTCAATCACAAGATGGTTGTTTAAAAAAGGAAAGTCTCTTCTAGTACACTTTATATGTGAAAAATGATCAAACTATTAGTCTATGATAATATACCTTATCCTTCTTTGGTGAAGGATCTGGTATGGCTATGATAATATTTTTTCAGGAAGTGAAGAGAACTGAGAGAAGGTAAGAACACAAACTAGGTTTTCTTTTTTCTTACTGCATGTTCTGCTCTGGTGCTTTTCATTTTCTTTTACCCCTTAATATTTAATTTATTGCATAGAAATTGGAGGGGAAGTGCCATGTGGTGAGCTCAGATATGTGCACATGGCTTCTCTTGTTTCCAAGCTCTCAGACTGTAAACCAGTAGTAGAAAACCTGGGGTTTTGGGTTTTTCAAGAGAATCAGTTGCAGATGAAAACCTCCTGATTGGTTTTAGGTTACAAAAACCCAGTTTTTTAGGAGCAATGGGGCCTGGGAAACTGTGAGTATGTGATAAGAGAAACAACCCGGTAACTTGTTTAAGAGCAAGTCCAATTTTAAAGAGGATATATAAATGCTTTCTTAGTTATCTTCTTCTGCATGCCAATTCAGGTACATCTGTTATCAGATATCTAAAAACATTGTGTAGCCTAAGGTCGTACTGTTTCTTCTTTGTTTCATTCCTTTTTCATCTGCCTATTCATATGATCCCCAGATTCTGTTTGAATCCCATGCATAAAACTGTTCCTTCTAGCCGTATCTGTTCTAATAGTTGAGCAAGAAAGCAGTTCAGCTTTACATTGTCGTCCGCTTCTTCTCTCAACGGAAACACCTTATCCTCACTTGCTGTATTTGCTTTTCCAATATATTGAAGATCCATATATATAACCTAGTTTTAGGGTATCTGATCCATAGCTAATTTGGTTTTTTCCAAATCTGGGAAAAACCTCGTATTTCAATTTTCAGCTATATATTTCTCTTCTAATTTCTCATGCGCGCCCTCGCTCTATATAGTAACTTCATTCTTATCTTCTGCATCCATTTTTCCAGTACGTGATCCCCCGTCTAGTACTGTTCTTCCAATTCGGTAGATAAAAGGGAAAGACAATCCCTTTTTCGTGAATAATTACTTTTCTCGGGGATAACTGATTAGTAGGCTAGGCTTTTTCAAATTCATGAACCTGGAAAACACAGTGAAAGACCAAATGGCTTCGCCTTTTTGTTGCTTTAGAAACCCACTACCGTGGTTTGCTGTTCTAGCTCCATTGCTGATTTCCACTGGTTTTTGGGGCTTTGGGTTCTCATCCGTTCTCCTTACATCTACAGTATTGGTCTTGTCTACTGTTTACTTCGCATTCTCAAAGCACAAACCATTGGTAGCTGAGAGCCGAGAAGAGGTTCTCGTATCTGAGGAAGCTGAAAGCTCACCGCAAATGGAAGGAGTGGTTTCAGAACCACATCCTGAAAGTGAAACTAAAACTCTGAAGGAGGAACCCCAAGACGGTCTGCGTCATGAGATTCACGACCACCTGGTCACATCACTTTATTCGCTTTCAGAGAATCCTGAATGCCTCTATCGCTTGTCTACTAGTGAGGAATCGGAAGTTGACTGGCCGTTTCGAGAAAATGTGGATCAGAGCCCAGATTACTCCGATGGTTCAATTTCTGATGAGGAAAGCCTCATTGAAATCGCCCTTCCCAGCGGGCACTATGTCAGTAACAAGGAAGAGAAGCCAAAGGTTAATAAGCAGCAGAATGTGCCAGATTTCTCTGCGGAATCCATTTTCCAGCCACGTTATCTACTGGATCAGCTCCTATCAGAGATAAATGAGATGAACGAGGAAGAGAATTTGATTGAGATTGACATATCCATGGGCTCCATCAAGTGTTCGAGGTTTGAGATAGAAGCTTGATTGAGTGATCTGTTTCTTGAGGCTATAATTAATAACTAGCTAGTAAAGTTTTTTATCCTAGATGGATTTTGTTGACCTTATAGGATGACATACTTTTTATTTTCCTTTGGTTTGTTGTACTGTTCTGCAGTTGGAAGCTTCTGCATGCCTTATGCTCCAAATTAACTTTGGATGCCAGTTAATGTTCTTGTACTATATATATATGGCCCTTTGTTCTCTCTTAATGCACATTAAAGTGTTCAAAGTTTGAAGGCCATAGCCAATTAGCTGAGTTCTAGTACTTGTTCTTTTTCCTCTGTTCCTTCGTTTTGTTCTTGCTGCATCTGCAATGTTTTAGAACTTGTCTGTACTGGGTTCGATCCAGAGGAAAAATCAATGTTGAGAATGGAACTTGTTGCATAGAGTAATGGATGTAACCTAGCTATAATCTTAAACTTATAATTAGCCTGGATATTGATCTCTCCAACATAATTAACTACTAGCAGATCATTAATTAAGATGATACTAATGCACTATCATGATTAGGATTGGCTCTTGCTGCATATCATAGCCCCCGAAAGAATCATGGAAGAGAGGAGGGTTAGCTCTAGCTCTAGTAATATTGCTACATCAGTTTGAGATCCATATGCTACTTCTGGTTTGCTTGACGGTTGTTGTTATTAATAAGATGCTTCTAATTGTGCGTTAAATATTTGTGAATTTTCTTGGTCAGATTCAGGTGATATTCACGTGATTTTGATCCTGTGTTACTCGTTTATTAGCTATATTAATTATGTGGGAGATATTTACTCTTCCCTTGATCTTGCTCAGAAAGCAGTAGTCCGTACACAATCTGTCAACTATTTACGAGATCCAATCTGCCAACCATATACTATATAGATCCAAGCTGTGTTATCTTTGCATTTTACCTTAACACTTTTTTTGGACAAATGGTGATTTAATTAGTTACATGGAATTAATGTCAAAGAAGCAATGGTCAGCTAATCTTAAGAGGAAAATTTGAAAATTAGTAAGCATATAAAAAAAGAAACGTTCTTAAATAGCGAGTCAACTCGAAAGACATTCAAAGATCGATATCTAAAGAGAGAAAAATCACTTAATTTGTATCCTCAAACTATCAAAGCAATCTCAAACGAGAGTCCCCACTATCATGCACTTTTGACAAATTGAGCCTAAAAAGTTTCAAAATCAATCAAGTTGTGCCTCGAAATAAAATTTTACAGTTAAAACCGTGTTACATAGCTTATTTAAAATACATGTAACATGATTTTAACGGTTGCATCATTTTTAGGGACGCAAATTGATAAAATTTAGTAATTAAAGTTTAACGTGTTAAAAAGTGATAGTTGAGACCTGATTTTAAATTGCTTTGATAGCTTGGGCCAAAGTGACTTTATTGAAAGTTTATAAACATCCGCAATAAACTCACCGTCTTAAAACGACATGAAGTTTTGATTACGGTAGACAGACCTCATAAGGACCCAACAACGACGACGACGACAACAACAAAAAAAAACCAAATAAACACAGAAATACACAACATTGACTGCCGTTTCTATACCGGTAGTCCGGTACAAACTCATCAACGGCTTATCTGATGCCACGCGTGTTGACTAAAAGATATGGATGGCTCGGATACGTGACGCCGCTTGTTCGACTAGGCTGGAGCCAAGCTGCAGCAGCCGCCTCAAGATTCTCCAAAGCGGTCTGCGTCGACTGACTTTACCTACACGTGTGGGATTTACAACCGTCTGATCCCACTGCCACACTAAACCATCTAACGTTCAAAAATCACCCACGTGACGCCATTCTTATCAATAAATACACGGTACAGAACGACCCACGTGTCGCTCTCGATGCAATTATTACCCCAACGATCCAACGGATCCCAACACCTCTCCACCTCCAACTCTGCAACTCCCACCCACATTCCCGGAGCTCCTCCTTTTCCGGCCGTATTCTCAATTCGGCCTCTTCTCTTCATACAGAATCCCTCCCCAAGAAACTGTAATCTCCGTTTCTGTGCATGAACAATTTTTCCGCTCCCTCTTGTTCACTTTCTTTCCACTTTGTGGCTCTTTTTCTCAGCTCTGATATCAAATTTTTTGTAGCTCGTAAAATTTTTGGCTTGGTTATTTTCAGCGTAAAATTTTTTACACTGAAAAGATTTTAGCTTGTCATTTGTACAGTTCAGTAACATCCAGACACAAATTTCATGCCTCCAGCTTTTGGAATTCAGTCTGTCTTATCTAAACTCCGAATTAGACCCAGAAAGATTTCTTAGCTGAAAAGTTTCGGATTTGGGCTGTTTTGCGAAATTTTATTGCAACCAGAAAGTTTTATGTCTGGAAATTTCGGAAAATCTTGATCAGACACATGTTAGTGTGCAGCTTGAAATTGTAGACATGGGTCACTTCTTTTCCTGACACGTTGTTAGAACTATATGATTTTCTAACTCAAAGTCGTCGAATCGGGTCTATTTGGCGAAACACTATCCCACCCTAATTGTTGGACGGCTCGAAGTTGGTGAATTCGGTCCAATTTGTGGAATTGGATCAGAACCAGGAAAGTGTCAAGCTATTGAATTGGGTCTAGTTTGTGAAGCTCAACCAGACACGTAAGCGAAAAGTCCGATGGCTGATTCGGACAACGATTCAGGGGGCCACAACAACGCGAACAGCGACTTCTCGGCTCGAGAGCAAGACAGGTTCCTCCCCATAGCTAACGTGAGCAGAATCATGAAGAAGGCATTGCCGGTGAACGCCAAGATCTCAAAGGATGCTAAGGAAACGGTGCAGGAATGTGTTTCGGAGTTCATCAGCTTCATCACTGGAGAGGCCTCGGACAAGTGCCAGAGGGAGAAGAGGAAGACGATCAATGGGGATGACTTGCTTTGGGCGATGACTACTCTGGGGTTTGAGGAGTACGTGGAGCCGTTGAAGATTTATCTGCAGAAGTATAGGGAGATGGAAGGAGAGAAGAGCTCTGTGGGGAGGCAGGGGGAGAAGGATGGTGGCGGTGGGGCCGCCGCAGGAGGTGGGGGGGTGAGCTCGGGCAGTAGTGGTGGGGGTGAGTTTAACGGGGTTGGGGGAGTGTATGGAGGGGCGATGTATGGTGGGGTCATGGGGCATCATCATGGGCCCATGTACGGTTCTGGTGGATTCCATCATTCAAGTATCGGAGGTGGCGTTGTTGGGAAGGGTGGGTCGGGAGGCGGTGGCGGTGGTGGAGTTTCCTTTGTGAGGTCAAGGTAGGTGTGGCTGATTCAGCAATCTGATATATCAATGACTGTTAGGATATTTTAATTTGCTCTTATTTTTAGAACCTGTTCGAGTTCGGAGAGGAATATATCTTAATCCGGTGGGGTGGTAGTATTCGTGTAATGGGGGAGGAGATATTATATGATGCATAGTAGTAAAAAGTGTAACCTCTAATGATAGTGCGATACCGATTTGAGGGAGCAGAACGGAAGGACGGAAAATGTTTTGTACAATAAGGATTCACTTTGCAGAGGTGTTTCTTGTCCCTTTTTGTTCTACTATATGAAGGCCCGGGCTCAGTTGTTTTGAGTTTATGACAGTTGCTTTAAGAAAGGAGGTTTGCATGTACAAGTTCGGCCATTTGTCTCTGTAAATACGTGTATACCAAATATGTAAAGAGCCAGTCCAGATTAGATTGACCTGTATTTGTCGTAAGAGATCTCTCTCTCTTCTCTTGTCGGATGTTTCCGTTTTAAGTATACGGCGGCTGTAGAAAGACAGTACTGCTGTGTCATTCGTTCGTTGTCTCGCTGATAGATACCAATAAGAGAGCATTTGGGGAAACCGAATTTTGTCGTGCTCTTCTTCTGAACAACATCTGAAGATGGGGGAGATGACGTGAAAAACGCAAGAAATAAGTAAGCAAGATCTCTTCGAGCCTGGGAAAAAAAAGGCAAGATTTCAACGAGGTCATGTTCTTGACGACTTCCCGAACTTTGTTGGATAAGAACCCTTTTTAAAAAAAAATAAAAAATAATAATCATAACAGTTGGATTCAAGGAAAAACATCGCTTACATACTCTTAAGGGATTAATTAGATTCTCCAAAAGTGCACCAATTTTTTTTTTACGTACTTTGGAGCTGATCAGACATTAATGAATGGAGAATAAATAATTCTCAAGTGGTCGAGTGGTGAGAACTTTTGTGACAGAGGATTTCTCCACAATTGCTGTACTTTTTACCACTGCTTTACCATAGTCGCAATTACTAGGAACCTTGTGCTATGCCTCAATAGCCTCTCATTTGAGAAAGTGGTGCCTTTTCCGACCATCATCCTCTAAATCCTTTTTCATCTTTTTCGTCTATTATGAGTATATGCCACTACAACTCTAGACAAAAGTGAGCCACGAGAAAAAAAGAAAGTGGTTCACTTCTTCGTGTGTGGATCATTTTCTCGCTCCCCCTTTCCCTTTTGACCCACAACAAGAGAATGAAAGCAACGGGCCCGATCTTTATGACTTTTGAGGGACACCCATCTTGCACAAGATGAAGGAAGTGTCCACAGACCACATTCCACTTGGGTCCTAACTACTCCACGCACTCCCTTGCCGCTTGGTCCACCATAAGCCCCTGTTTCCTGAAAAGCGAGGAATAACAAGGAGGCCTGTTTAAAAGGCGCACAAAAATCAGCAGCTGTTCTTCTTCCTTGCTCTCTTGGGGCTGAAATCTCTACCCATGTTTTTGCTGAGAAGACCAATTACTAGCTCTGGCTTTCGATAAACAACTAAGTTGGGAGATCCGAGTTCACGTTATTTACCAAACATATATGCAACAATCAATAATGAGAATGGGAGGAGAAAAATGCTTAAATGCATCCCATGACCTTGTGGTATACGCAAATTGCAGATATGCCCCTGTGGCAAACAAAATCATTTTTATATTCATGAAGTAAAACTTGAATTCACCATATGCCCCTTCGTCCACGTATCGTTTGAAAATCTAATTGTAAGTACTGACGTGGTGTTATCTAATTGGTGCTAACCTGAACGGAGGGGTATATTGTGAATTCAAGTTTTACGTGAAGGGTATAAAAATGACTATTTACTACAATGGGCATATATGTAATTCGCACATACCATGCCCTTATGGGATGAATTTAAGCCAAGAAAAAATTTGTTGTTAAAGCAAGTCTTTGATGGTTTCCAAACACAATGTATGACCACCTGCGGAAACATACAAGATTGACCATCACTGCATCCAATCCAGACTCAACCTTATATGCTGCATCGAACACTCGAGCAGTGCATACAATTATCTATAACTACTACTACTACTCCTTAGTTGTATTCCTTTTAGTCACAAGTTCACATGATTAGGCTCTCCGTTCAGCCTAAACTTGATCACATTCACCGCAAGCCAAAAGCTTTTTGCCTCGCGCGCGGGAAGTGATTTAACTCTCCATTGTTTGAAGGAAAAACAAGACAGACCAGAGAATACAATAGGAGGGAACAGACAACAGCCTGGACCCAATAGAGAGGGCTCTAAGTTGAATACTAATCATTCGCATTATTTTATTTCGTCCGGGACGGGGGAGGTGGCTGGTGGAACTGGAAAGCATCTGCTGACATCGCACCACCAAACCATCTCTGTCCACGTGGCTCAACCTGATACGCAATATTCATACCAGGCTGGCTGTTTTTAGATTACATAGCCACCGACACGTGCAGGTCCCATTTCTCAGGAAAACTTCAAAACAGTGTTAATTAATTAATTACAAAATACGTTGATTGAGATTTCAGGAGAAAGGGCAGCATCAATAGGCATAAGAAGGTGTCCCAGCTAGCGGAGTTACAGACACTGGGAAACGACACCATCCTGCTTAATTTAACACAAAAACCAAACGCTATCTGCCTACCCCCCCATATCAAGCGTCCTTACGGCGGAGGGGGAGCTCCGGCTCTTTCATCCCTCTCCTCATTTTTTTCTTTTCTCTTCCACCTCTCCCATCTCCTTCTCTCTGGTCCAGTCTGTTGTGGTTTGGTTTGATGGTTTTTTTTGTTTTTCCTTACAGGTGGCTTTCAAGCGGTGCTCGGTGGTTCCCGTCTCCTTTTGACGTGCACGCGCCAGCTGGTTGGACTCAGCATGCCGAGATCTACAAAGCCCATCTTCTCCGACATCCAACAGGCGGCGCATGTGGATCCACGCGTTGCGCATGGATTTGACTCGTCGATGCTCTTGGCCGCGCGTGTCTGACCCTCCGTCGTCGGAATCTTGCTCTTCTCCTCCGGCGTGGGCTGTGTGGCTCTGGCCCTACATGTCCCACTGTGGCTATCCTCCTCCGTTCACCACGCGTCGCTGCCTCCGCCGCTAACTCCTCCGGTTTTGCTCTAGCCAGAGTCTCCTTCGTCTTTCCCTGGGCTTATGTTACGCTTTCGCTCGTTTGGGTCTGCCTCTATGTTTATGGCTTGTCTGTTGCTTATTTCCTGTTTTTAGGCATAATAGTTTTCTTTCATATGTGGTTTTCCTGCCATTTGTGGCTTATCCGCCCCTTGTAGGGCCTTCTGGTCTGTCTGCTCATTGGCCCGCCGACTCTTCGGAGTGTATGGTACGCCCTGTAAAGCCTCCTGAGATTTTTAAACCTCCTTGATCCTGTTCTCAATATATATGCTATTTATGCCAAAAAAAAATACGATCTTGATTTGTAATGTGATCAATGTTAGAGGCCTATGACATGGTGTTGTATCTACAGATCTTTCATGAGTCGTGAATTTGACTTCATTTAATTTGGTCAAAAATCAGTGACCTAACGACAAATTTGGGAGAAAACTATGTACCAACTAACGCGAAGAATATTATCCCCCTAGCTAGCTAATAGTTAAGGGTACTTTAATTTTGATCTATCCCCCGGAAAATTGAGTTGTGGGACTTTTCCCTTGAGTTTAGTGGAATTATTTTCAAGTCATTTTGTAAAAATACTGTTAATCATGAAGTCTATATTTGTCTATGCATCACCAAGACCAGTAATCTATAGTTTAAAATGTTGTCCCGTTGGTAGGTGATGTTGGTTTTTTCAATACAATGCACATGCATGGCTTCTAATGGAGCAATTTTATCAACAAATTAACTTACTAAAACCCAATTTTTTTAGTTTAATGGAGAATATGTAATAATATTGTCGGTCCTCAAGTTTCAACTGTTCTTGAAATTAACGATAATTTGGGTAGCTAGCTAGCTATCTGGCTCAACCAAAATGGTTTTCTAATTGCATTTCTAGAAAGTGATCAAAGTGTACGTGTATCCACATATTTATAAAGTAATAAAGAAATGTATTGTTTTTCAAAGTGTGATACCCAATCTAGTCACATAATTGGCCCCATATTCCAACCTAATGCCAAGCTAGCATGCATATTAATCATGTGCATCAAACGTTCGCTACACTACTACTCTCCTTACTTAAACTCCCAACACTTGCTTTTCCCACTCGTTCACTTCAAACTAAAGGTCTAAAATCTTCTTATCCACCTGCTTCTCCACAATGAAGAAAGCACCAGTAGGCCTCACCGCCTTCCTCGCACTCCCTCTCCTCTTGGTGCTCTTATCGGTCTCCACCAGCGCCCATGCCCACAATATCACCTGTATACTCGCCAAACACCCCGAGTTCTCCACCTTCAACCACTACCTCACGCTCACCCACCTCGCCTCCGATATCAATCGCCGCCTGACCATAAAAAAACGTTCTCTCCCTCCACATCTTTGTCTATTACTTTGGCTCCAAGAAGCTCCACCAGATTAGAAATGGTACTGCCTTGACTGCCACCAATTTCCAAGCCATTGGCGCTGCCCCTGGGTCCACAGGGTACGTGAACATCACCGACCTTAGAGGTGGCAAAGTGGGGTTTGACGCTGAAAATAATGGTGGCAACCTTGATGTCGTTTATGTGAAGTATGTGGATGAGATCCCGTACAATATCTCCGGGATCGGTTACTTAGTGTTGAGCATGCTGATGTACGACTCAGATCAACTTATTAAGATCTAAGGGCTGAGATTAAAATATGTCAATTAATTAAATAACTCACTGGGTTCGACCCATTCAGCTGTGAATGACCCGGGTTTGGTGTGGACAAACGATCGACCGCTCCATGTACCGGTCGACCGCTACATGAACATGTCGACTGCTATATTAAGCGGTCGACCGTTATATGAACATGTCAAATTCGCAGGTCACAGCTGAGCGGGTCAAACCCGGTGTGTTATTTCATTAATTGACGTGTTTCAATCTCATCCCTTAGATCTTGACAAGTTCATCTGAGCCGTACATCAGGTGCTGAGCATAGTAACCGAACCCCAATATCTCCGTCTTAGGGATCAGTCGAGTAAAACCTTTTTTGGAGACTGTTTTTTTGCCGATGATACTATAGTACTAATCATTTATTTAACAATTTGCAAATCACGACGGTCAGGTTCTAACTTCGGCTGAAGCGGAAGCACCGACGCCGGGGCCAAGCCAGCTGAATTTGACGGTTATACTGTCAAAGCAAGGCTGCAAAGCCTTCGCCGACTTGTTGATATCTTCAGGAGCCGATGCGACATTCGAGCAGAACATTGATGGAGGGCTAACGGTGTTTTGCCCGACCGACACCGTCATCAATAGTTTCATGCCAAAGTACAAGAATTTGACGGCGCCCCAGAAAGTGTCGCTGCTGTTATATCACGGCATCCCCGTGTATCAGTCGACGTAAATGTTGAAGTCCAATAACGGCATCATGAACACGCTGGCTACAGACGGAGCTAACAAGTATGACTTCACCGTCCAAAACGACGGAGAGGTGGTGACCTTAAAGACGAAGGTCGTGACGGCGAAGATAACGGGGACGTTAAAGGACGAAGAACCATTGGTCGTTTATAAGATTGACAAGGTGTTGTTGCCTACGGAGTTGTTTAAGGTGGCAGCAACAGCACCAGCTCCGGCGCCAAAGGCTAAGGCAGCCAAGGCTTCCTCCACGGAAGCAGATGCACCTGAGGCTGACACTGTGGGAGATCAGACGGCTGAAAAGAGCGGGGTAGGTGGATTGGACGGTGGGGGATTGATCATGGTGTTTTTGAGTTTTTGTATGGGGTTGTTGCTGCTATGATTTGTGGATACAAGTGGTGTAGCTCTGATGACATGAGATCAAGTTAACACACCCTGGAACCACACGTGAAAGTACCGTTACTATACAGCTCATTTCCCCTGTCAAAGATTTGATTCTTTTCCTTTGGTTTCCTTTTATAATCATATATAGTTTTACCTGTGGAGAGAAAAAAAACAAAATAACAAGCCATTTGCTTGGTCCCCCTGTTCTTCCCCTGCTTTATTTTATCCAATTCATATGGTTTTTGTCATGATTTGCATGAATTATTATTGTGCCATTTAGATTGTACAAGGTGTATATTGTCTGTAAAATGCATTGAGGTCAAAGTGCTTCTTTTGAATACAAAATGCTTACTATGATATGAGATCCATCGATCACAGTTCTAGATTTTTGGTCTAGTCAAATGCTCCATGCATAGCAACAGAGAGAGAGAGAGAGAGAAGCTCAGCTATGTAGGTTTGAACACTTCAAAAAGAACTTCAAACGCTGCTACTAATTGTCTGAATGCCCTATATGTAAGGCTTAATTGAACATGGTTTTGGCAGCATCAATCTAGCTAGGGAAGATCAACAACAAGATCTGCTTTCCAAGTATTTGATATTCGTGTGTGAATTAACAAAGTTTTAAAGCGAGGCAGCTGTTAATTTATTACTGTTTTCCTTCAACAACATACTTCCTATACCTAGCTGGTAGCCGAATGAGGTTCTTCCATGCCTCGTAAATTGTCCATACAACTCTTCAACAATGATTAGCAATCCTTACATTTTCAAAAGAAGAAAATCAAATGTAAAAGGATACTACTTATTACTTTCTTATACTTTTTTAACAAATTGTGCGTTAAAATGTTGCAGAATTCAAGTCTCCAAATGCCCTTTTATTTATATTCTGTACATGATAAATTGAATAAACACAAGTTGTGCATAGAATACAAAAAAATAAAGAAATAATAGAGAGTTTTGGATGTTTTAGTGCTTATAATCCTCGAATTGCAGAGGCAGGAATGTAACCAATTCCTAATGCATGCTCATCAGTCATTATAACCTAAATCGCCCAAGCGAACATTGTGCTTTGCAGCAAGATAATGCACTCCAATTGGCCCTTCACTTCCATATGAGTAAAGTTCTGGAGCAACCTTGTTCTCTTCCAATGCCTTCAACAACGGTGTGAATACTGACCAAGCTGCATCTAGCTCATCACTTCTAATAAACAATCTTCGCTCTCCTTCTATTGCATCAATCAGCAGTCTCTCATATGCATCTGGTATCTCTCTTGCATACCTTAAACACCCAAGTCTTTTCAGTAGCAGCTCATAATTATATTGTGAGGAGGTATTATAAAAGCAACATTTTGTTATGAGGTTGAATTTTTTAATTTTTCCCATTTTCTTTGGTTTTCATTACCTATTACATTTGACTGCACTCCACTACAGAGTTCTTGGATATTCTCGAAAAGAGCCAGCTACCCATCAGTAGTGGAAAATGCAATAGCAAATTGCCTTGGGAATTTATCTGATATGAAGGATTTGCACATAAAGACAACTGTATCTGATTGCAGTTTAGTACCTGGATTTGTAGAGCAAATTGAGGTAACTGCTATCCAATCTCATTCCAAGACCAGGGACCTTGTTGTTGACCTTCAGATATATAGCTTCATCAGGTTGTATGCGAATCACCAGCTCATTTCCAGCTTGATCTAAATTGGTTCCAAACTTTCGATTGTACAAGTTACCCGGAACATGTCTGAATTGAACTCTTATTTCTGCACTGGAATATCATTGCAGCAACAGTTATCATTTACTTGATCACTTTCAACAGTATAAAGGGCATAACAAAAAAATCCTTCCAATGGACCTAAACAGCATATACCTACCGCTTTGAATGGAGAGCCTTGCCAGCTATCATGAGGAATGGAACTCCATCCCATCGTGCGTTATTAATAAAGAGAGTGGCTGCTGCAAAAGTTGGTGTAAGGCTATTTTTTGACACCTTCACGTCATCGGTATACGCGGGATATGATGTATTGCCATTACAATCTCCCTTATATTGACCTACAACCACATCTTCGAGCTGAACAGGTATCATAGAACGCAAGACCTTAACCTGCTTCAAGGCCACATTCATAACATGGGTCATTAGAGTAGGAGCATATGATGGTCTAAGTCTATTTTAAGGTTGATATAGAACTTGTACCAGGTGGAATATTTGTGAGAAGTATTGATACTCGAAGAATAATAGCCAGGGTTATTTTAAAAGATTGATATATTGTAATACCTTCTCATTCCGAATGTCCTCGGCATCTAAGCTGACAGGTGTGTCCATAGCAAACAGCGCTAGTATTTGCAGAAGATGATTTTGCATTATATCCCGGATGATACCATAGTTATCAAAGTACCTGGATGAAAAACTAGCTCACAGTGAGGCAATAGATTCTATGTGTAAGAGTACATTGAACTAGAATGGAAGAAGGAAGATATTGAACGAACCTGCCTTGTCCCTCTGTCCCTGAATCTTCAGAAAAAATCAACTGTACATTGCGTATGTAGTTCCTAGACCACAAAGGCTCAAAGACCAGATTTGAAAAGCGAAGCACCAAGAGATTTTCCACAAGCTCCTCACCCATGTGATGGTCAATTCTATACAAAGATTGAGCTTAGAAAAGAAATTCTATACAAAGATTGACAACGTCAAAGCTGCGCGTGGAGGCGTGAGGATGTGTCTTTATCTCAAGGAACCAAAATGCGAAAAATTGCTGACCTAAATATTTGATCCTCGCACAGATATTGCTTCAAGCCTCTGGTCAGCTCTCTGGATGACTCTGTGTCCCGACCAAATGGTTTTTCGATGATAACTCGAGTCCAGCCGTTTTCTGAAGAAGCACGATGTTTGGCGCATCTTGCCGCATCCAAAAACATGTTTGGTGGTACTGCTAGGTAAAATAACCTATTTGATATTCTTCCAGCCTAAAAAGAAGATAAGTGTTTACTACACAATAGCTAAGTGGTAATGACAGATAATGATCATTTATTGATATTCATTCCCTAAAAGAACTCCCAAGGCTCAATCTTTCAGAATAAAAGGCAGAAGGACCAAAACGGGTGCATTATAATTTTGAACTGAATGAATCCACCACCCTTTTCTTTTCTATGCAAGCCCTACCAAAATCAAATTAACTTCTGTCTTATACATGCTACTAACAACATTGAAGTGCAAGTTAAAATGTTTCCATTCTTTGTTAGACATTGCATATTACAGTAGCTCACTAACGCAGTTGGTTAGAGCACCCATTTAGTGAGCAGTAGGTCATGAGTTTGAGTCTTAACGAAAGCATAACTTCATGTACACCAACACCTAACCAAAAAAAGACACTTCGCATTGCAGAGAAAAGTGGTCTTTTCTGCTTATGTTAAGTAATTGAGATGCATTCATAACAAGCAGTTTCTGCCCAAAACTGATTTGTCTGGTATTCTAGTCTAATGGGCTTGGGTTTCAGTACCCGGTACAAAGAGAATGCCTAGAGAGCTGTAATGAGAAGATTTGCAACTAATATATATATTCTCAGTTGGCAAGAAAGGAATTAAAGAAGGAATAATTTCTTAATGTCATGAGTTAAGCGTACTACCTCTTCCCCTTTCAGCTTGTTGTTCAATCCCACAAAATGCTCCTCAGAGCTATATTGACCGGATTGGTAAAAACACCTTTTCAAGAATGCATCCATCTTCTCATTGCAGTTCTCCCTGTAATCCCTCAAATTGGAGCAAAAATTGGAAAACCTAAGTTTTTAGACGAAATATATGGAGATACTTTGGGTCAATACAAACTAGAATAGCACCTCTTGTCAACTCTGCAAGCCAGGGTTTTGCTGATCATATATCTCAGCTCATCGTCAGTCATAATACTCCGTGCATAGCCAAATATTGTAAAATTCTGAAGAAGTAAGAAATGTGAACAAATAAAAAGCAAAATATAAAAGAGAAACAGAAAGCCGTAGTAAAGTAAACTGCAGGTTTAATGAAGAATTGGACCTCAGGCAAACGATCTTCATTAAAGAGAGCGAATAGTGCAGGGAAGATCTTCCTCCTGGCAAGGTCCCCGGAAGCCCCAATAACAACAATGCTGAGAGTAGACTCTCCTTTCTCTGTTTCTAATAAATGAATGTACTCTTTTTTACCTGGATTTTGAACAAGTTCTGTACATAGAGAATTTGCGGGTGCACCTATTCCATAAACCAACTTCAATCTCAGAATTAGGATCCAATAAAAGAGACTAGCCAATTCTCAAGTGCATATAGAAAATTTATCAAGAAACATCAAAGCACACTATACTGAGCTGAAAACGAACAGCATATGGCAGTGTAAACAGGGTCTAATGTTTAACACATAAGGAGAAAATAAAAAATGTGGACTATATTCTTGAAGAGTACAGGAGAATAATTAAGCAAGGAAGCGATTCTCAGTAGTTATATAATTTCCTTGGCATTGGCAAATTTACTCCAAAGTGACAAAAGTACCTATAATTTTCGTTTTCGCAAACATCTGACACGCTGTGCACATAAGCAAGGAACATCATAAAGAAGGAAATTATCATGTTAAAAGCAGGGGCACAATAACTCACCAGCCTGCAAAGAAACAGCATTTAACGGTTGCACATTTGAAGCTTTGAGCGCAAAATGATTGTCTTGACGAAATCTTAAATTGTTCTGCCAAACCAAAGTTCCAAGAAGCTTTCTTTTTGGAACAGTCTCCTCCTCATGACTGAATGAGGATGATGCAAAAAAGGCGGCTGAGTAAGAAGAATAAGAGCGTATAGCCATGCAACTTTGTAGACAAAGAACAGCTTAAGAGTTTCTTCTTGACAAAAGTAAAGAATGAAACCCCTGGATCCAAGAAATATCAATGTCAATCCTGGGATTATATGAAGGCCTTTCTGAGTTGTGAAAAAACAGACAAGTTACTGTAAGTCCGAAGCCAGTGCCCTCCATTCTTACAACCAGAACCTTAAATTATTCAAGGCTAGCCACTAAACCAACTTAACGTTCTCTCTATTATCAATTCTGGGAACTTCTCTGACTTTCAGATGGGATAGACATGACCAAGGCTGCTAAACTACCCTACTTGTCACTGGGCTTTTTCTTGTGTGCATCCCTCCCTACCTTCCCAGCCTCGAGAACATTTGACTTTCAGATGGTCTATTGTTTGCCATGTGCTTTTTTGCATTTCGATTCCTTCATATTCTTTTAATTATCATCACACAGCTATACAATGCAGTCATGGCAGTAATGCTCTGCGGATTCGCCACATGAGGTTAAATTATCCGGTCAGTCTTGAGGTTCGACCTATTCTCTGAGTATTTTTAAGGTAATTTTTCTCCTAAAGGTACCCTCGACATTAGTAACTTTTTCACATTATTCCTGTCATCAAATATTACGCGACTGATGGCAACCACTTATAATTCAATAACCCAACGACATATGTTAAAACATGCCATCTCAGTAAAATAAATAATTATAAATTATAAAATATTCAGCTTCTCGAGCTAACACCGCACGACTATCCCCGACGTTCATCAAGTAAACATCTTCACCCTTCAGCAGCATCAATATAACACCCGAACCCATCAGAGCTAACTCAGGATTTTTCTCAAGTTCTACTCTCTCAACATCACCTTCAAACAAACACTATTCCAAAAAGAACCCTAGGTGCTTTTCTTTTTTACGTTCAGAAATCAAACTACAGCGACCACCGCATTCTTTATTTTCCTTCCAAGTACCCAATTTATTGCTGTTCTCTCTAAATTGCCACACCTCACAGACTTCTCCCCGGCCCTTTTACGTTCACGTGCTCCGAGAGAATTCCCCTCCAGCAAAACTCAAAGATCACAGACGCAGAGATCGGGATCTATGAATAAACAGAATCGTGCTCTGGCGTCGTCATATACGTACAGGGAAAATGTTGAACCAGCCACCCTCCATCGAAAGAATATCGGATGCACGTCAGTTCTACTATCTCAGCATCACCTTCAAAACTCCACCTGCATAGACTTTCCTCAAATCGCAAGCTAGGGCTGGGAATTTGGGGATTTTTGGTTTCGATTGATAAACAGGGACGGGGAGGTTCGTTGGTTAAATGAGGAAGGGGAAGGTTTGTTGGTCAAATGAGGAATGACGATTTTGGGTTTTTTTTTTTGCGGGGGCATCGAGTCACATTTTAGGTTAGGGCTGCACAACCCCGGTGTAGGCTATACCGGGTAGGCCGGTTTTTAAATATGTGTCACCTACACCTACACCGTTAAGGGCAAAAATCGGTCCTTAACGGTGGCGGTTCCGGTTATCCTACATTCATATTAGGCATTTTTTTAGCATTTTATGCACTTCGCCTAATGTATTTTTTTTTTCCTTTGGTCTATTGATCACATATTAATAAAATCTTATCCCATAAGTGGTCGGTAACAACTATGCCACAAATTACACAAACGTACAAACATATAAATGCATTCAAAAATTCCAGCAGTCCACAAATTCATCAAACCTGGATACAGAATTGGACTTACAACTTTAAGGCAGTGGCTTAGAGCTAATTTCTAAGCTTTCTCATTCTTGGAAAAACCTTTACCAACCTACAACCAACCACACAACATTATATTTGATGCCCAGAGGATGAGTATGCATTAAAAACAGGTTGGGAGACAAACTGCACACACAATTCTGTAATACATCACTAATCGAAAATCCATAAAAAAAGGGGGAAGGTAAATTAGAAGGGAAAAAAAATTAGAAAACATAAGTTCCAATTGTGCATTACAGCCGCATTAGTCAATACTATACATCCATACCATATATGTGGAACTTCCTATACACCCGCATTAGTCAATCAAACTCTATATGAGTTATTTGGAAAAGCTTCATTCCCTAAGATCAATGGAAAACTAAAATCTCATTCGAGAGAAATGTATGTCATTAATTGAACTCTCTGCTTAAGATTTTACATTAACAAGTTAAAAAAGGATGCATAATTAGTGAAACACTAAATCAACAGTCCTTGGAAGAAAAGATAGAAAAAGAGATACAACTGATCCTCAATTTAAAATGTCTGCATCTGAAACCCACAAAGCTAATAACTCAACACGGTAGTAAGTTCATCTAAAGTTATGCGAAATTCTTATAACTTTATGCACTCATTTATTTCAGAATACTAAAATTGCCTAGATTCTGTGAACAGTCAAACTCTCATATTTGGACGTAAACACCTAAATAGAAATTGATGGCAGTTCCCAAGGACAGTTCCTGATAATATCCTTCTATGTTTTGAGCATCAATCAAATTGGCATGGAATGCTTGCAAGGACCATCAGTCCAAAATAATAGTTAGCTTACTGGAAGCTACAACAAAGAATTACCCTGCCCAAATTGTCAATGTGCATCACTCGAAAGAAACTACGAGAAATATCAATGAAAAAAGCACCCGACCTGACAAGAATAGCAGTCTTAGAAGACATCTAAAATGTAAATGAAAGTGCATAAATATGCTTTACAAAGAACAATTTAAATACTCTTTAAATTGCATAATGAAACAAAATGAAGTTCAAGGAAGAAAGAGCGAGAACCAAGAACACATCAACGGCTTCCAATTCAACCAATAGCATAAATGCAGCCTGGGCCTTCTCCACCGTCTTTGGCCTTCAGGGTTCTGCATCAAACCCATGGAATTCAAGCGGGAAAAGGGGCAAAACAAGAGAGGGAAAGTAGGGAGAGAGAGAGAGGCACGACCACAGGTGGGGGAGATGTCGGGAAAATAGAAGAGGATGACGAGGAGAGTAGAAAGAAGAGTCAGCGTAGGCTGAGGAAAGAGATTGTTTCTCGATGAGCAGCGGAGCCCGGGGAGGCATGGTCGGCGAAGGGTGGGGGAGGGGGGGCTGGGAGGGAGAGAGAGGCTGTCGAGGATGGGGGAAGGGTTTTAGGTATACAAATGAAACGTCGAAAACAACGTCGTTTCAATATAAAAAAAATTTAAAAAATAAAAATCCTGATTTTCGGGTACCGGGAAACCGGTGCCGGGTAAACCGGGACCCGGCTTTATCCCTGAGTTTTTGTAAAATGTCCAAACCGGCACCGGTACCGGTGAAGCCGGATACCGTCAACCCGGTGCCAGTACCACCGGAAAATTTCGGTGGCACTGAGCAACCCTATTTTAGGTGCTCTATTATTTTACAATTTTTTATTTTTTATTTTTACTGAGGGCCTATGTGACGGTAGGATCAACGTGGGAAAGTTACTAATCTCAAGTGTATTAGTAGGAGAAAAATTACTTTATAGACCAATCTGGTAATAGATCAAATCTAAGTGGCCAATCTGTTGTTTTTTTTTATCATTATTATATCTTGTATTTTGGATTCAATACAATGAAAACCTCGCGGTATCATTCAACAAAAAAAAACTCAGTACCCGCCCCAGTTGTGCATCTTCCTAAACATAAAACAATTGTGTGGGTGCGTTTGCTGAGTGGTGACATATTCTTCATCCACACAGATGTGTTGTTTTTTTAATCGATGTTTAGGATAAAGATTGGGACCCATTACCATAGGGTTTAATAAAATGTTATCTATCTTTAAAGTTAAAATATCTCTCAAACTAGAGGGAGTATGTGGGCGCAATCTAACTTTCAACTGCTAGTATCTAATCCTAGGGATATGTTCGGTTTGAGTAAAAATGTAAGATTTTAGAGAAGTCGTGAATATTTATGTTGAATAGTGTTTTATTGGTATTTGTGTAGAGTGAAAAAAAATGATATGATGTAATTGTTTAATAAAAAAATATTGGAGTTATGTAAAAAAGTATAGAGGGAAAATTTATGTTGAATAAAAAAGTAAAAAGTTGTTAGAGATTGTGTAAAATGTACTGATGTTTGTGTTTGAATTCTAAATATGTTCGGTGATAGTTTTGTGAATATATTTGAATTCTGAAAAAATGTAGAAAACGAACATAACCCACAGAGTGTTTTGATTAAAAAAACTCTTTTCTTTTTTTTTTAACATTTTGTACAATTCCAAGGGATATACATTATCTATTTTCATATGTCATATGAAGGGAAATAACTGGTAATTTGTTAAATGGATACGATTTACAGAGTGTGTATTTTAAATTTTGGGATTTGAGGGATGAGTTCTAACAAGTTTTGGGACATCCTTTAGTATTGTCCTGAAAAAAATATCCCGACCGTATCAGTTTGAAGCAATACAATAAAGTACGGAATCAATTTATACTTTTTGTTTTTATTTTTTCTTTAAGAAAAGGAGATGATACTTTCGAAATTTTGTAAATAGTCTTCATTTAGATGGAGAAATACTGTCATATCAAATCAATATTTAGCTACTTGATCAAAACATCAAAACGAATCTTGCTTTGTCTCATTTTGTCTGTTTTTATTCAAAGAGAAGGAAATAGATCCCGACGATTTTGTTAACTCTTGAAGGCCACATCTTAGCTCATTATTCTCAGCTCCTCCGACCGAGTTCCGCACCAGCCCATCGCCGGTCGGCTGCCGCATGCGCCCCTACGTGCCTGACCAATTTTCTCCTTGCACAGGCTATTTCTGGCATCTTCGGAGGCCACACACAGCCAAAAAGAACTAAGGAATGAAGGCCACTGTGCGGCCGAAAACTGGTCAAAATAAGCTAAGCAACTGATATTGGATCTATAATTTCTTGATCTTTATTGTATGGATTCACATGTGATGATAACTAAAATCAAACCAGCCTAAAATATTTTGGGCTGAACGATATGATCATAAAAAGAGCCCAACATCGTGGAAAGGCCCACAGAACATTAAGCCCAAAAGAAAGGAAGGCCATGACACACGACATAGCAGTTATAAGCCACCTTATCACGTGTAACATCCCCACGTGTCCGACCAGTTTTCTCCTTGCACAGGCTATTTTTGGCATCTTCGGAGGCCACGCGCAGCTGAAAAGAACTAAGGAATGAAGGCCACTATGCGTCCGAAAACTGGCCAAAATAAGCTAAACAACCGATAATGGATCTATAGTTTTTTTATCTTTATTGTATCTTATACCGTGTATTCATATGTGATGATATCAAAACTGAATCTGTCCAGCCTAAAACAATTTGGGCTGAATGATATGATCATACAAAGAGCCCAACAGACATCATTTATTTTGCAGCAGATATGATATTGTAAAGAAATAAACACAATGTACAGCAACAGATGGCCTTGTTGTCACTGCTCGTGCACGGGTGTTGTGCTCCAGCCTTTCTACTGCTGCTTATCAGAAGCTCCGATGTGCTTCAGATACTGATTGTTGAAGTACAATAAGCTTCTTTTGCCAGAGGATGTAGTTGAACAGTATGGAGAAAAACCAACGTAGTCCTTATCTGACTTTGCTAAGCATATTTTTGCAACAGAACTGAAGAGCTCTTGGTTTTGGACAAAAGGTTGTGCTGTATAATCCTCAACTGGCATCCACTGAAGTAATCGAAAAGAAAATATAATTAACCTTGTTTGCAATATTCCTGCATGCCCAATTTGATAAAACTTCCATAATTTCCCATTATTTCAACACTGACTGAGTCGCTCATGCCAAAATGCAGAATATAGGAGATAAGCCAATTCTTCCTGCCATCCCAAATAGGAATTTCATGCAGACAGAAGATCCTTTTTTTTTTGTGTCCTTCGTCATGAAATGCTCATGAATAATAGACTAGTTCACCTTTGATGGTTTTGCATTGGCTCTTAATGAGTTTAATATTTAAATTGAAAAGGCAAAATGCCTCAAAGATACAATCGCATGAGGAAGATTTTGAGAAATGGAGATGTGTGGTAGTTTGTGCCGTTCAGGGCAATACAAATATAGCGTTGACCACATATCTTTCCAAAAGACGATAGAGGTACTACTAGGTCTGGTTAAAAAGTTTCCAGTGAGATTTATAAACTAGATCCCTATTTGAGCATATGCTAGGAAAAAAGAGCATGCTGTAAGTAAATGTGATGCTCTAATCACGACACAGGTAGTATAATTGAGTTATTTCCTTACGTTAGGTCTTCTCTTCTGTGGAAAACGACTTGAAAATGATTGACATTAGCTAATGATCCTGTATGCTGCCAGCATGATTTTAGGAAACTTATTCTGAAGAGTACTAGCAGCCAGTGCTATTGACAGCAGTTTGAAACATTTTATGCATATTTCATTACGATTTGTCCAAAGTCATTTTGATTAGTAGATAATTAAGGATTAATCTTTATAGTCTAACTCCTAATCCATGTTTATACAATCTGGATGAAATCAAACCAATTTTTACAATAATATTGTCATTTGTTTTCAGTGTTCCTTTACGCAGTGTATCTGGTTTGTTCTTGGACATAAATCTTTATTCCACGAGGGGGAAAAGCTGGGAGGAGATCTTGGCTTGGGCATCTAAATAATTTTGTAGCCACTCTCTGGTGAATAATGCTAGGAAAATGCTGCTGGCTGCGAAGGTCTATGTATCATGTAAAGAAAGGAATTTAAGGTTGCATAGGGGCAGAGCAAGGAAGTTGATCCATGCCCTACAGGAAGCGGAAGACCTTGTAAGAAATAAGTTGAACATGCTGAAGGATTTTTCTCCATCAGCAAAAGAACACAGAGATTGGGGAGAATTGGAGGCTATCTAAGAATGTACTGAAATAGGGAAGGTTTTGTCCACCAGTGTTGGTCCATCATCTTGTACTGGTTTTTGTATTTGTTTGCACTTCTATGTATCTCCTAGTTGTGGTCGCCTCTTTTTGGCTGAACTGAACTTGTGTGGTGCCAAGGTGTGAGAGCTTTGTCCCTGTTTTTTTTGGGAGCTTTCTCCCTACCCTTGTACATTCTGTTTCAAATCTAATATATCCACTCGATTACCGAAAAAAAAAGGTACCTGGGCTGCTTCAATCTCTAAGTTCTGCTTCTGGATTTCAAAGGAACGCGGTTGCAACATGCAAACAAAGAACAAATCCGATTTGCTAAAGAATGACTTGTGGCTTTGCCTGTATTGAGATAAAAAGAGAGACAGGGAGGGAGAAAGAGAAATCCAGAGTTCTTGTAGTGAGGCAAAAGTTATACGGAAGATTGACAAACATGCAAATTACAGCAAAAGTTATGGTCAATGGGATAACGTTAGTTTTTAACAAGTTGCTACTATTTTGCAAAATGACTATTATAGGAGGACTTGCATTTACACAGACAACCATGCGTTGACATATCTAAAATGCCAATATCTGCAAAAATATGCTAAAAATGAACACTTCCCTTACCTGAATGCTAAAACTTCTACAAACTCTGTCTCAATCTGAAACAACATAAAAGTAATGATCTTAGATAACAACGGGATGTGTACACCTATATGTATCTAAACATAAAATTCACTTTGAGTTCACAAATTGCACACTTATCACTTACTCCTGTCTCTTCTTTGACTTCCCTGATTGCAGCTGCACAAATATCTTCACCCTGTGGATGAAAATTTTTAATCCAAGTCGAAAT
This sequence comes from Myrica gale, assembly GCA_963930655.1. Taxonomy (NCBI): domain Eukaryota; kingdom Viridiplantae; phylum Streptophyta; class Magnoliopsida; order Fagales; family Myricaceae; genus Myrica; species Myrica gale. The sequence goes on from OZ005598.1 coordinate 31,218,124, forward strand.
CGGGGTATATACTTTCAAGAGTTTGATAAAGAACTGCAATAATAATAATACACTCACTTCATCAACAACCCCAGTAGGAAACTTCCACACACCTGTTCCTTTGAATCTGCCATTTTTCTCCTGAACTACGAGCACCTACATATATGATAACTTCAACTTCAATAGTTTGATAAATTAAATCTTCAGAGAAAGGTCATTTAATTTTTGGTACTGAATATATGATATCTCATATATTGAGAGAGGGTAATATGGCGGCAGATTTATTAGCTAAAGAAAGAGCTTAAGAAGAAATGTGAACATTGGTGGCAGTGAGGAATATCATGTTATGCAGTCAATTGGTGATCATCAGATTTACTGTGTGAGTTTAGATTCTTTACCTTATGGTATGAGAGGTACTGTGTGTCTTGACAAGCTAGGCTTTGCTAATATTAGATTTTAGTCCTGTTGTTTTTTGTTTTGATTTTTGGTTTAGTTTTTGTAATTTTGTGTTCTTTTATTTGTGTTTGTGAGTCCTGTCTAGTTTTGATGTAACCACGATATTCCTCAGTTTGTGAATTCTTTTTTTTTTCTAAGCTCTCGAGTTTGTAAATTCAATGTATGAAAAATTTCAGCAAAACTTAGAACCATATAATCACCACTTCTCCGGTTCTCCCTTCATGTCATAGCTAGAACAACAATATGTGAATCCAAAACGGATACCTCTCTTTTACTGTTCATGACAAAAGCACCAATACCCACTCGATGCGAAGCATTTGCAGGAAGAGTATCAGCAGTTTCAGGAATCCAATATACAAGCATTAAGTAATTTGGTTCAGCATGGTGATACCTAAAACCTTCCTGTGGAATTAGCAAAAACAAGATAATTAATGAAACGGATTCGGAGGAATTCTACACCAATGAATAGTTTTACTTTCAGAGTTGGAAGTTTTTTCAGAAGCTTATAAATGGTAAAACTACCCGTGAAACTGTTTACCTTAACTGCAGATTCAACTAGATTTGAATGTTCGATGGGCAATTTGAGCCACACGCCCTTTTTCTCCTACACATTATATGTCAAAAACATTGTTAGAATATAAATTAAAAATTGTCATTTTCACCTTGTCAGGAACCTTGAGTCACCATTCCTCCTAAAACCAATTGGTATTAGAAGAAGAGCACCACTCAAGTTCTTTATGACATTCCGCATCGCATGTAACAGAACTGTTCTAAGAGTGTGCAAAGAGCAGTATTGTCTGAGACTAAGCTAATGGGGGCTAGCGGGACCATGACCCCCCAACTCTCCAAAAGTTCCTAAAAAACAGCATATTTTTTTTATCCTTTTTTAATGAATTTTTGAAAAAATATATATATTATTCATTTTGGCCTCCCAAAAATCTTTTTCATGTAATCAGCATCTCAATAATTAATTTCTTGCTTCGTCCCTAAACATCCTAGAACTCCAACACACGTCCTCCTATTAATTAAAGTTTTTGGGATAAAATATAATATAACATGATCTCAAAGCATTAGTCGTGAGAATAAATCAAATAATAAAAATTGAACGATTAATTTAAATGATACGTGAAAAGCAATCAACTTCCACATGAACTGGATACTGGAAATCGGAAGATGAACGGAAAAGATTAAAAGTTACAAACTACCTGGCTCCTCCACTGCGATATAGAAGCTTTAAGCAATGAAGCAAAGACCCCAGAATCCATAGGTTGCTCTATGTTCACAGTAACTCCTCCATGAGCATCATTGACTGAAGTTAGCAACTCAACCTGCTCAATAGTATTCTCAGGCATGGCTAATTGCTTCGCTCCTGACATCGAACTTGTTGAAATCGAGATATTTCTATAACCTGAAAGATTAAGATAGAAACAATCACGCATTGAGTTAGACTAAAGAAGACAGCGTTGACACCTAATCGTATGCAAGATAACAGAGTATGTTGCCAAATTCTCTTGAAACAAACACCCTTTTTAACAAGGAATGAAATGGTACGCAATACTTGGCGGAAACCAGCCAACCCAGCAAACCTCAAACATGCAACGGCTTAAAGACATATTTAGATGACCAGGAGGGGAATATAACATACCACGAGTAGGCCTCTTTCGAAATGGAGGGACTGCAGAAGAAGATGCCAGAAAGGTCTTGTTAGCCAAATAATACAGACTAGTGTTGATGGCTGAGGTTCTGACCCTGTGCATGATTTATAAAGAAGTCTAAGCGGGCACGTTTCTAAGGCTTTAATCAACTGAATTTGAGAAACTTACCTTGGCAGAGTTATCTATCCCTCGGAACTCAGAAACCTGCAGAACAATTTCCAAGCAGTTTCTGTTTCAGACTTTGAACGGGTCCCCTGGGTTTGAGGACACGGATTTATAGAGGCAGTGTACGGACTCCAAAGAAAAATCTCAGGGATCGAACAACTCCACCAGGTCTCCGAATTTAATATTTCAACTTTGAATTACAGATTTTACAAATTTAACTTTAAATCATTTTAACATATTACACCCTCTAACTATTAATTATAGATATTTTAGACCCTTTGTAAAATTATAGGCTAAAATGACGATAATATTTTTGACTCATTTTTCATATATTGAAAATATTGTTATCAATTCATAAATTTCTTGAGAGTATTATTATCAAATGGAGAGTGCAAAAAAATTAATACTAGTCAAAAGTAGTTTAAGATACAAAGTGTTTAATATTAATAATTTGAGAGTGTAATATATTAAAATTGGTAATTTAAAATATAATGTATCGCATACAAGGTACTTAATGGATAAAAATTGTATTTATCCCAACATTTTTGGATTATTGCCGACACTCTGTTTTTTGTGGTTTTTAAATAACTTGCAATATAAAATTTAAGCTGAAAAATATGATAAGATATATGGTTGACAGAGATTGGGAAATAAATGCAAGACGTGGAAAGGAAGAAGATATCTGGGAAAAGGGTGCGAAGTCTTCTTCTTTTTTTTTTTGTAAAAAAAGGGTGCGAAGTCAGAAACTCACATTCAAAGTCAATCCCTGTTGGCTGGTGTGTAAAGGAGATGAAATAAAAACGTGATGGACAATCTCATCCTGTTTCCTTGTTTAATCTCATCCTGTTTTTTTTACTACATATGATTTTCTGCAGAAAGTGTTACGACTTACCAGACCTCAATTTTGTCCTATCGTTTTATCAACCTTTTGGCATAAAATTCCAAATCTTCTATTACAGTCGGTTGCCTAGGCAAGTTTTTGTCCTTTGAACTTGTTTCCTGGGCAGCCTAATATTCAATTCATTCTTTTTTTTCCTGAATGTAATATTCAATTCATTCACGTGTACTATGCTCGCACAAATCTAGTTCAGTATCCGTACGAATTAGGTTCAACGTTATGATAAACTTCAAAGAGACTAACCGTTCTACTGACCAACCTCTCATTTAAATAGTAAATTTTTTGTGCTAGCGATGATTTGAACTCTTGAATATGCACCTAACCCACACTCTCAAGGATATTGTTGCCACATGAGCTATCGAGTGGGTTAACGTTAATGATTATTACTTGATCACATCTTGGTAGTCACTCGGAACTCGGAAGCCACGTGGTGTTACGGCTCGATCCTGGCTGACCATTCTTACCGAAGGACGGTTGAGCTGCGTCAGGGAAAGTTCATGGTACAACCAATCTGATTTCCACAGAAGAGCAAAGACATGATCCATTAGGATCTTTCCCATGTGTCTCTGAGTTATCAAAGTTGAAGGACGTACGGCAATAAGAAAACCTCGGCATTTAAGTCTGAAAGGGAGGATGAACTCAGATAAAAGAAGTAAAGGGTTTGCAATTGACCACTTCTCTTCTATTTTAATTTGCTTGAAAATGTCGTAGATTCAAACAAAAGGTGGATAACTGGAGCCGTATAGTATAGGTTGTGCATCTGACCTTTACTCTGTCGGCTACCCCGCGTCCCACGACATTCAACATCATGCCTTAACTTGGAAAATGCCCGGAGGCTTTCCAAGTTTTTGCGAAAAGACTTTTTTTTTTAACATCTATGTTTATATATTAAAAAAGACACACAAACACAAGAGTTGAGGGCAAACATTAAAGTGGCTTTTGAAGAGGATACAAGATCCTCGGATGGGTCGGGCTCGAGGCCCAAAGCGAGAGGACCTGAGGGTCCTAGGAAGCATGGGAAACCCGTGAAAGTAACAAACCGACCGCTGAAGGCCCTTCAACGGAGTCGAAGGACCGGCGCCCTGATAGAACTATCCATGCAGTCCCAACTGTAATTACAAATAGGGGAAAAACACAGAAACAAACCGAAACAAGCCCTAAACAGAGGGGCTGGCCCAAACGGGCGAAAATATAACATAAAACAAGCCCTAAACATGGGGGCTGGCCCAAACGGGCTTATTTCTAACATAAAACATAACATAAAGCTCCCCAGGAACCGGGTAGAAATCGGCCAGAACAAGACCGGCGGAGGCGGCGGCGCGTGCAGGGCGGAGGAGGAGAACCAGACCTGGAAATGAAGGGCAGGAGCCACAGAGGCTATTCCGGTGGAGAAGATCTGGATTCGGGCGAAAGAAGAGCGTTCACGCGCAGCCAAGAGTGGTCGCGCGTCAGATCCACGTGCCGCGCGTGGGGCGCGTGGATCACCATCCGCCACCGTTTTGACGCCGAGGAAGAGGGATATGGTAGCTCTCGGCGTGAGGAGTCCAACCAGCCGGCGCGTGCGTCTCCAAAGGGAACAGAAACTGCCGAAAACCGCTGGGAAGCCACCTGCAAGACAAAACAAAAAAACAACCCAACCAAGCCACAACCGACCGGACCAGAGAGAAAGAAAGGGAAGAGAGAAGAGGGGAAAGGGAAAAAAAGAAGAAAAAAGGAGGAGGGGGTGAAGGAGCCGGAGCTCCCCCTCCTCCGTAGGGCACTGGGTATGGGCGGAAATCAGAGAGTTGAAAGAGAAGGGAGTTCACGGAGACTTCCAATTTTGCGAAAAGACTTGGTTGCATAGGCCAGCACATTTTATCCCAGTTGTCGAAAACAACATGAAGATCAGCCAGGCTATTTAGAGTGTGCATGCGGCATGCCGACCCATATCAGTGTAACAAAAAAGTTGTCTTATCAGCAAAGAAGCCAAACCAGATATTCTTGAGACACGTAGTGACAATTTTTGTACGGTGGTGGGCTATCCTGAAAGCTATCATTTATCATGTAATGCAAGCATATGATACTTATTGGCACCCACATCCATACCCTGGACTTTTCGAGTACTCTTCATTGGCTTCCTCAATTATCTTCACATTTCGAAATGTTATAATTAGGCCTTCTGATAACGTTTCGAATGATTCCCTCCCTAAAGTGGAGTTTCCGTCAAAAAGAGATCCTCCCTAAGCTCCCTTCACTCCCGTCAATCCCGTCAAGGCAACAGCCGACACCAATTTTAAAACCACGTCACAACTAACTAAAGATTGACACCTTTCCACTTAAAACACAGCTCTCCGTCATACGATATTACGATCTATGTCTGTGCAGGCAGGGCATTTTGGTCACGTAGAAGATAGTACGACAGCCATTTTTTGCGTTTTTTTTTAAAGAGTTTCGGCAAAATAAAGAATAGGGGAAATTCATTTTTTAGTCTTTGGATTTTTTTGTACTTTTTCATTTTAGTTCTTCACTTTCAAATTTTAAATTTCAAATTTTTAGTCATTGAGTTTTCTTTGTTTGACAAAATGGCTCTTCCTTTAGTATGTCGTCCATATGTTAACGAAGCTGTCTGACATGTCAGCAAATTTGTATCGGTCGACCGGTATCGGTCGACCGTTTCATGTACCGGTCGACCACTTCATATACCGGTCGACCGCTTCAAATTGCTTTTTGTACGTTAAGCATATAGACAGTAGACTGACGGAATAACCATTTCGTCAAAAAAAAAAAAAAACTCAAGGACTAAAAATTTGAAGTTTGAAAGTGATGGACTAAAATGAAAAAATGTCCAAAACCTAAGGACTAAAAAGTGAATTTCCCTTTACTTAAAGTCAATCCCTGTTGGCTGGTGTGTGTGTAGGGGATGAAATGAATACGTGATGAACAATCTCATCCAAATCCCTCATAAACCCAGGGGTAGGAACCAAAGTGCTCGAGGTGAAAGGGGATGTCTCCTTCGAAGTTGGAAGAAGCAATCCATTGAGCGCTTTAATGTTGACAAATCAGTTGATTTATGGTCAACATTTTCGAGTTAATGTCTCTCGATCTTTGCGTAACTCCTGCAAAATGACCTCAGACACTAGGGTAAGACACATCCAATGCCTTAATCAGTCTTTGTGAATTTCTCTATTTAACTGCTCCAAAATCATTTACCTTTCTTCGTCTCGATATTTTGCTTTTATAGCTCTTTCTCCGCGTCTTTGTATTTCCCTTTTTCAAGGAATTTCATCCCCTGTAGTGTCATGTCCCAAGATGTACTCTTTGAACGTCTTTATAATGAGTAGTCGCTATAATAACGGAGACATCGAGATTGTAGATTTGCTTCACATTATAAATGGATTTATAAGTGCCCACATAACTGCCCACAACATGTGTCATGATTTTTCCTACTTTTGGGCTTGGCGCGGCGTGAGCCTAATGTTGTTAGGCTTTGGTGCGTGTGATAATGTACGTATAATGTACGTTCAACCCACATTAATTTAGACTGATTGATTCAATTTTAGTATCATCAGGTGTGAAAGTGAAGCAATGGGATATTGGTTTGATTACAAGCTTATTTTCGGAAGACACTGCTTCGAAGATTTTGAGAATGCCTTTACCTCGGGCCGACCATCCCGATAGTTGGATTTGGACCCGTGAGCCTTCTGGGCAGTTTTCGGTGAAATCATTTTTGTTACTTGAACAGTCTCTTAGAGCTCCTTCCGTGCAAACCTTGGAACCGAAAGTCTGGGAACAGCTTTGGAAGGTCAAGATCCAAGATAGATTGAAAATGCTTCTTTGGAAGGTGGCGTCTGGTGCACTCAGGACTAGAGGAGCGTTGGGCAGACTTTTGAATTGTGAAAATGATGAGGCTTTCCTGTGTCCTTTGTGTAGGCAAGCTTCTGAGGACACCCTTCACCTCCTGGTTCATTGTGATGTAGCTGACAAGGCCTGGAGAGAGTCAGTTTACGCAATTTCCTTGAGGCGAATTCCTCTACATCACCCTGCGGAGCTGATAGATATTATCCTAAACGCTGAGTAGAAACTGAACTTGGAGAAAGGGAAGGCGCGGGCGTTTGTTTTAAATGCAGCTCTTGTTATTGATGCCATTTGGTTTTCTAGGAATCAGGTGGTGCATCAGGGAGGGCTTGTTGACGCTGTAGGTATCGTCCGTGTTATTAAAAGAAGTTTTTTGGAGCATTCCAGTGCTTGGACTGAGACGGAGAGGGTGGCGAATATGAGGTGGCAGCCACCGCCGTCGGGGTGGATGAAACTTAACTCGAACGTAGCTATTCGTCCTTCTGGGTCTTACATAGCAGTCTCTTTTAGAGATTCTCATAGTTCCCTCTGTATGGCATACACGGAACGTTTAGGTGCTACGGACCCCTTGACTGGTGAAGCCTATGCGTTGGCTGAGGCTATGGTTATTGCTAAAGTTCATGGGACAACCAATCTAATTTCCACAGAACAACAAAGACATGATCCATTAGGATCGTTCCCTTGTGTCTCTGAGTTATCGAAGTTGAAGGACGGCAATAAGGAAACCTCGGCATTAAATCTGAAAGGGAGGATGAACTCAGATAAAAGAAGTAAAGGGTTTGCAATTGACCACTTCTCTTGTATTTTAATTTGCTTGAAAATGTCGTAGATTCAAACAAAAGGTGTACAACTTGAGCCGTATACTATTGGCTGTCCATCTGACCTTTTCTCTGGAGGCTACACCGTGTCCCACAACATTCAACGCCATGCCTTAACTTGGAAAATGCCTGGAGGCTTTCCAAGTTTTTGCGAAAAGACTTGTTGCATAGACCAGCATATTTTATCCCAGTCGTTGTAAACTATGAAGATTGGCCAGGCTATGCATCAATCGCGTTTCTATTAAGAGAGTGCATGCGGACCCATATCAGTGTAACAAAAAAAGTCTATCAGCAAAGAAGCTAAACCAGATATTCTTGAGACATGTAGGGACAATTTTTTTTCAGTGGTGGGCTATCTGAAAGCTGTCATTCATAATGTAATGCAAGCACATGAAACTTATTGGCACCCACATTCATACCCAGGACTTTTCAAGTCTTCATTGGCTTCGTCAATTATCTGCACATTAACAAAAAAAACAGAGAGAGAGAGAGAGGGATGGAAAAGTACTCTTCGTTGTCAATGCCTCCTACCTTCCTCTCGTTTTCCACCCAATGAAGAGCTAAGGCAAAGGAAAGAAACCAAAAGTAAAGGGGAAAGAGAGGGACGGAGAAATTTGAGAGAAAAATTATGGCAGATGGTGCTGTGAACTTTTTACTTGATAAACTAACAACTATCCTACTGCAAAAGGCATCACTGCTAGGAGGTCATCATGATGAAATTGAAGAGATCAAGCTTGAGCTAGAGAGCATGAAATCCTTATTAAGAGATGCAGAAAGGAGCATGGAAAGAAGTGAAGTAGTGGAAACTTGGGTGAGGCAAGTACGAGAAGTTGCGTCTGAGGTTGAGGATATCATAGATGAGTTCATGCATCTCAAAGACAGGGGGAAGCATAAAATTGGTTTCAAGGGTATTGCCAAAGTCATCATCAACTTCCCCAAGAACATCACTGCAAGGAGTCAGATTTCTTCAAAGTTTCCAAAGATCAAAGCCAAGGTGCATGAGATCTCAGAGAGAAGCAAGAGATATGGTTTTCATAAGCTTGATGAAGGGACAAATGTGGCTACTGAAAGCTGGCGTCACTATGGAGAATCATCAAGGTTTTTTGAGGAAGACGAAATAGTTGGGATGCAAGGAAATACGGAAAAATTGTTCGAATGGTTACTGGAGTCTGAACAACGCCGCACAATTATCTCAATTGTGGGAATGGGTGGCCTAGGTAAGACCACTCTCGTTACAAGAGTCTACAATGACCAAAGAATCCAGAGAAACTTTGATTGTTGTGCATGGATATCCGTGTCTCAATCAACCAGCATCCACGAACTGCTAAGAAGCATTGTCAGAGAATTTTTTTATGCAAAGCGGGTAGACTTACCAAGCAACTTTGGATCGATGGACAATATGCAGCTCATGGCGATGCTTATTGACTATTTGCAGCGGAAGAGGTATGTTGTTGTCTTGGATGATGTATGGAGTATAGATCTCTGGAGTATAATAAGAGGTGCGTTTCCAAACAATAAACATGGAAGCCGAATTGTCCTCACAACGAGAAATGAGAATGTAGCTACATCCGTTGGAGTCGGATTCCGTCTTCATCGCCTTGAACCCCTTCAGGAGAGTGATGCTTGGGCCCTCTTCTGTAAGAAGACATTTTGGAATGAAGCGGGTCACAGCTGTCCCACGGAGCTGCAACCATTGGCTCAAGACATAATGAAGAAATGTGAAGGCTTGCCACTGGCCATAGTGGCGATCGGAGGTCTCATGAGTTCGAGAAGCAAAACAGTTGGGGAATGGAAGAAAGTAAAGGAAAGTCTCAATTGGCAATTTAGCAACAATCCCATCCTTGAAAAAGTGAAGGGTATCTTACTTTTGAGCTTCAAAGACTTACCCTTCTATCTAAAACACTGTTTCCTGTATTGCTGCATATTCCATTATGGTTACCAGATCAAGAGGAAGAAGCTAATTCGGCTCTGGGTAGCGGAAGGGTTCATTAAAGAAAGAAAAGGGATGACTATGGAGGATATAGCGGAGGAGTACCTCACAGACCTAATTTTTAGAAGCATGATTCAGGTCACAGAGACTAATGCTGCTGGGAGGGTGAAGACATGTCGAGTACATGATGTTATGCGTGAACTGGCAATGGCGACATCTGAGAAACAGAATTTCTGTACTGCATATGATGGACCTGAGTCAAGGCTAGAAGGAAAAATCCACCACTTATCCATATATGATAGAGATGAAAGCATTCAACTGAGCAGTACCATGTCACAACATCTGCGATCTTTATTTGTCTTTAAGACAGATACGTGCACCTCATTCTCTATGGATGCAGTATCATCCAAATTCAAATTGCTGAGGGTCCTTGAACTGCAAGGTGTTTCTATTGAAAAAATACCAAGCACATTGATCAGATTGTTCAATTTGAGGTACTTGAACTTGAGAGATACCAAGATTAGTGAGCTTCCAAAGTCAATAGAAAGGCTACAGAACCTACAGACCTTGGATGTTCGGTATACTAATGTGAGAAAGCTACCAAATGGAATATCAAATCTACCAAGATTGAGACATCTATACATGTGTGGCAGCAATGATCAGAATTCTGAAGTATCCAATACTCCTAACAGTGTACAAGCCCCAGCGGGAATATGGAATATTGAAGGCCTGCAAACTTTAGCATGCGTTGAAGCAGAGGAAGAGTTAATCCAAGGGGTTGGGAACCTAACTGAGCTAAGAAGGCTGGAGATCACAAAGCTCAGCCTGGTTGATGGGCCAAAGTTGTGTACGTCCATTCAAAAGATGAAAAGCCTCCTCCATTTAGGTATTACAGCGATTAATAAGGAAGAACTTCAGTTGGAAGCCTTATCTATGCCTCCACCGTTTCTTCAGAAGCTGAAATTGGCTGGGCAGTTAAGTAGGTTGCCCCACTGGCTTGGGTCCCTAGCAAACCTTACTCATCTCCTTTTGACTATGTCTTGTCTCCAAGATGATGTGATTTCTTCTCTACATGTACTGTCCTCTCTAGTGTTTCTTGAACTCAAGAAGGCATACAATGGGAAGCTCCTGCATTTCAAGGTGGGTTGGTTTCCTAGACTCAACAAGCTGAACATTGTGGAGCTCACACAGCTGGAAAGTCTAGTATTCGAAGAGGGTACATTGCCAACCATTCGGGATTTGAATCTAATTCGCTGCCCAGAGCTAAAGATGTTGCCTCAGGGCATTGAACATCTGACGAGCCTCAAGATGTTACACTTGGAGGATATGCCAGAAGAATCTATACGACGGCTGCAGAGTGATACAAATGAAGATCAAGCAAAGGTAAGACACATAACCACAATCAAACTTGTATATTTAACAGGACAAGATCTAGTCGTTGAAACCCTTTGCTAGTCAAATGTGAGTATTGTAAATATAGGACGGATTTTTTTGTTGTTGTTGTAAGTTAATCAACTAGCAGTAGATTACCTAATTCACTCACATTGATGCCAGGACGGGCAAATCCTAATCTTTGCAGGCACACGCCCTTGCCGTCATAGAGGTTCATATGTTGCCATCCTTAAAGTTTCTTTAAGTAAATTATCATTTCATAACAAAAAGAACCCACCCTGTGGTAAACAATGAAGTATTCATAGAGTCGTTAATTCTCTCTCTCTCTCTCTCTCCAATATTTCACTAAAAAAACGGAAAGATTCTCAATATTTAAAGAATAGTGGTATGAGGGTTAGAATCCTAATATTCTATCCCTTTTGGAACTTCTGCTACTAATCCGGGCGTAACAGTTAGAAAGGAAAAAAAAATCGAGCTTAACAAAGCAGTCAATACGAGTTCTGCAAAAGTTTGGAACTTTATATCAGTATGTGTTCATTAGCTGGGAACCATGAGGTTATAGAAAGCAGGCGAATGCTGCCCATCTAATAAAAAAAAAATGTATGCTAAGGATGTAGTAATCAAAAGTCATCTTGGGTTCTCTGTATACCTTCGGGATGTCAACCTACTAGGCAGAAAGTCGCCATCTTTCAAGCCCATAGGAACAGTAGCAGCCTCAGCTAACAGGTCCATTTTACTATAATCATTAATTAACATATCAAACACCACGACCACGGCATTAGATTTAGACTCATCACATTTTCGGAAACAAACCTCAATAGCGGCGAAAATACCGGGAAGAGCGACCAGGAAATTCGAATCATACGCTGTAAAACACCCTTCGCAAGCCGATAATGCCTAGAGTTGCAGAGAGAAACAACAAGAAATGACAACATATCCAAATTCTGAAAGGTGCCGAGTTTGTCTTCGCACCAGAGGAAGAAGCCGAGGAGGCCGGAGAACGGAGCGGATGACATCTGGATTTAGCTTCCCCTGCAAGTCCGAGGATTCTAGTTGGAGCTTCCAGTTGCTATAGCTGAGAATGTTGGTGATTTCTCGCAAGGTGTCCTGAGTTTTTGAGGTGCAATTCTGCATTAAGAGAGGAAGAAGCGGACGAGGGAGAGAGGAGGAAGTTGTAGGCTTGTAAGGGCTTGGAAATAGTATTTGTACTGTAGATTAGTGTTTCCTCTAGGCTCTAACAGAGGAATTAGTGGATTTATCTTTTCGGCCTTTTCCGGGCAAGAACTGCGGCGATGTGACAAATTCCCCGGAGAAATTTATGATGATATTGGAAAAACTTCATAACTGAAAAATTAAAAAAGATGTGTATTTTGTTTGAGATCCACTACCTGCTCTCTCTTGAGTGGCACCCTTCTCTTGCAGGGAGTGCCACTCAAGAGAAAAACAGTAAATCAACTTTAGCAATTTAAATTTCCTCATTCTAGAGTATCCTCAAATTTTACTTCATCTATATGAAGCTATAACTTATAAATGCGTCTATATGTTATTGTGACAGTAAAAAGACAGTTTATTCTTTTTAAATTCTTTATTAAAAAATAAAAGTAGATTTTGAGAAGGCATAATTACCTTAGGAATATATTGTAGTTAGGATGAGTGGCGATCTAAGATCGGCTTAATCAGATTGCTCTGTTTCTCAACAAATATTTAGTTCTCGTTTGATCCGATGGTTGTTACTTGTTTGCCCAATCTTTGCTTTTCTGGACCGACTGCTTAGGCCCGTTGTCACTCGCTGAGAAATCCTAACCCGTAATGAGAGTGCCAGGCCATTGAGGCTGCTCTCTGCCTCTGTCATCACTCATCAAAAGCAAAACCCTTTGTATGGCCCCCGAACTCCTAAATTTTTCATCCCCAATGGCACCTGACGTCCACAATTCATAACCATGAAGCTCATGCCATAGCAAGCCCCAACGCACACAATCCTAAACTCCAAACACCCATCAATCTCACTTTACTGTGTTGTAGAAGCTGGAAACAAACACAATGGTGCTTCTGTCTCTCTCTCAGTGAGAGGAAGCTAGGATTACCCGCTTTTCACTTGGTTCCTTCTACTTCTACACAACCAGCTTGTTGAATCTTTGGTGCCATTGAACCTTGGAAACTTGAGTTTGACTGTGCAGCACAATTTAATAGTTGATAGCTTTGCTTCTCCCCTGTTTTGATCTGTTGCATTGGGTTCATTAGTGGCCTCTCCTATTTTTTGGTCTGCTGCTTTGTTCTTTTTGTCACATGACGTAATGATGGCCCTCTGTTAAGGCTTGCATTGCCTTCTCTAATTGGTTCATCTGGTTCTCTATCGATCTCCACTCGACCTCCACTCCACTTCAAGTAATAGATAAGATGGTTGGGTCTTGAATTAAGGAAAAATCAAAATAGACTATAGAGCTAGTTGATAGGGAGGCCGCTGTCCCCTCCTTCTCTTTAGCCTTCCCTCGACTTTATAGCTAGTGCCTAGTTGATAGCCCATTTTCCAGTCGACCTTTTCTAAATGCTACGACCTTTTTTAAATGCTAAAACCTCCACCACCCGCAACCCCCCCCCCCCCCCCCCTCTCTCTCCAAATCCAATATTTTGGTTTCATTCAAAGGGGACTGGTGTAAAATGAACATTGAAAAACAATTTTTCACAATTACGTAAATTGAGAGTTTGAAACGAAGGCAGAGGGTGACTTGAGCTGTCATGGGGCGTGTTACGACCGGTGATATGTTGAGTCAGAAAGCAATCTCTCCTGCACAATGGAGAGCATCATTTTCTTGGGAAATAGTAATAGACAGATTCTTGGGTTGGTGGTTGGTGGAAATGGGAGTTGGGCGTTCGGAGGTCAGCCCTAGTAGCAGAACCATATTCTACGGCGGCATTTATTTCTATTGAGCCCCATTTTTGTGCATAACCATATAGCATGTTGTCTCAGGGCAGTGGTGCTTGGTGTGACTTCAAAATTGCATCTTAGCACACCTACAATTGGGTTGACAAAGTGACTGAAAGACTGGATTATTTTATGTGTTATTCTGTGGAGCCATTGTGATGTTTCTTACTTCATTTGCATTCACATTTGCTTCTCAGTTTTGTTCACGTCACTGTTAAGGTTGGTACACTTTTTTCCATTGACATTGTAGGTGATTTTGACTGCAAAACGTATCAAAGTTCAAGCACATTCGCTATTGGCAAACGAGGGCTCGTTTTTCCCTTTGCTTTTTCTTATTTATTTGGTACTTGGTAGACTACTGTTCTTTTTGTTAGGCTCTGCTAAAAGAAATCCTCCAGGTTTACACGCTCATCTTGCAATGTTCTTGATAACTATTGGAAGCGTTCTATTGGCATGGCATGTATAGAGTTTGGAAACCGAGTTAATTTGAATTATATTACATTGGTATAAAAATCTACCAAACGCAAGAAAACTTTGACCCAACTGGGAGGATTGGTGTGTTCCAACTTTTAAGTCTAATATATTTTATGAAAGAAAATGACAACAAACAAGGTCCATGCCGATATACAGTGAGTTATAAATGGGCAATATAAGTCAACAAAGGCTCCCATAATTATTTTTGTGGATCTTAGCATTGCTGGCAGACTTTGACTTGAGTGCAATCTTCGTCACTGAAAACAAATAGATATTACACCAAACTTGTTCACATAAACAGACATTTTTCAATTTTTTTAGTCAAGTGTCGGCTTAAATAAATCCTAAGATTTTTGGCAGAATGAATTTGAAAAGGAATATATTGCCTTGGGTACAAAAATGCACTTCATTCCCTGTTGGTGAGCTGTGTCTGATTTTCCTTTTTGTCACTTTCGCATGCTGTGGGAAATGTTCTCTGCACTCTGCTCTGGCTCTGTTTTTTTTTTCTCTTCTTCTTCTACGTGTAAGCTTAAAACAGAGTGCACAAAATCCTCTAAACATGATACTAAACTAAACCCATCTGTCCAAACTAAATTGCAGGTTGGCATTTGTGGTAGGTTGATCCATAAAACATGGGAAAACAATCTTTAAGCCAGCCTAGGAGATGGGTGGGAATGGCTTTTTATAAGGCCTGTGTGAATCACATGAAAACTAGAGGTCTCACGTCGTCTATGTAGTGGTTAAGACGTGCCGCTCGTCATAGTTGACCATTTGGTGCAGGCTGCAGGACATGATGCACGCTACCGCTACGCTTGCTATTAATCTTGGAGTCTCGATCACTCTTTAACTCCTAACAAGTACAATTAATTACTTTTGCCCACAAAATTCACGATGCATAATAATTCTTGGGTAACAATTTAATTTCCTCCTTAACTCCGAAAGAAAGGAAGATTACCCGAAATCTCTGATTTACTCTTTTGTAGGATGATATATTTTTTTTCAGATGAAGATAACATTATGCAAAAGGTCAATCTATTGGGCACTTAGAAAAGCAATAAGTCTTGTGATTATTTATTTTTATATAATTAGAGAAATTCGTAGCATTGGTTTTGGACCGATACGATTCAACTAAGAATAGACTAACCGAGCTGAGAGCAACATAACAAATTTTGTATACTATAATCAACTGTTAACTTGAGTATTAATTAAGTTGCAAAGATGCTTGTGGTACATCGAATTTAAGCATTTAAGCTGAAATGTTAATTAAAACATTATTACAAATATTTTTGTTTTTAGATGCAGAGAAATATCATATTAAGATATGTCCAACACATGATATTTTATCTCCATCAACAAGCAACATCTTTAATTATTATTTTTTTTGTCAAAATAACTACTCTTATTACTAATAAAAGCGAAATACAAAAGCAAGAACTCGTTGACTCAAGGAGGATCAAAACCTGCAAAAACTCATGGATAATTACAAAGAAACTCATGAGAAGGGGGCATGCAGCCCAATCATGTGAAAGCAAGTTCGCACTACGAGGAGAAAAGACAACCTTACAAGCTTGCAAGGAATCTATAAGAATTTTAGCATTACACACATCCATTGAAATAATCCACGGGCAAGGGGTCGTTGAGCTCTGCAGGGCATCAACAACTAAAGAAGAGTCACCCTACAAAATCACTGAAGCTAAGCACAAGTCAATATCAGTCTGCAAACACAACACTGCACCTCTAGCTTCCTCAACAACCGGATCAGTAGCAACACCTAGAGCAACCGAAGCACCTAAAATGACACCTTCGAAATCACGTCAAACACACGCGACTGCATATCCAGAAGGGCAAATAGCTACATCATAATTCACAATATATGAATTGGTACAATATCATCCATTGGTCTACATGACTTCATCAGTCACTAATTAATTGATTAAATTTAAGCTCAACTACCTCGTTGAATATTTTTTTAGTAACAAGGAAAATCATGCATAGGGTACACATATCGTGAAACCTATTCAATAGATTGGAGAGAGACTCGAATATACGTCTTCCATTTAAGTCATTGATTTAATTCTCCTTTGAATATTTAATACAAGAGTGTAAGTTTGGTACTTTTGTTCAAGTAAAACAACTACCTCTAAATCTGATTTAATGCCCCCACGAAAGCTCCAAAACTCATGGATTAAGCAGACCAACCATCATCTTTTTGTTATATTTGTAATCGGACTTTCTTGAGAAAAACTCGAGTGCAAAAAAATCAGTCGGGAGAGGGAAAATGAGAAAATGGACATAAGAGTCAATAAAGTCAGCCTCATTGGGTTTTCAGCAAATCAACCACCCTCTGCATGTTCTGTTTCCGGATCTCCCTGTATATAGAAACACAAACGCGGACTTCCATTTCTAGCTGATTAGCATACTGCATAACTCCTTGCCTCTCTCACTCTCACTCTCACTCGCTCCGTGATCCTAAAAGCCCCTCGAAAACACAGGTACGAATCTCTCCGATTCTCATTATCCCTATTATCTAAAGCTTCGATTTTTTTCTCTTCCAAAATTTCCCCCCTCAATTTCTCATGCATTTATCTGGATTTTCCGTTCACGTGCGCACATCTTGAGATATTGACATTTTACTCACGTTGACGGTACCCACTCTATGTTTATATGAGATTGGATCTGCTCTTACTTAAGAAAGACTAGTGGGATTACGAGATTGATGGTGTGAGCCTGTGAGTCTGGATTCATGCATATGTGATCCAAGTGGAGCTTCACTTTGTGTTTAGTTGCTGAGAAATCCGTTACGAGACACAATTGATCTAAAAGCTTTGACTTCTTCTGATTTTGTGCCATCGATCAAACAACGAGAGAGAGAGAGAGAGAGAAATTATCTGTTGTTCCGCTTAAGAATTATTTGTTGCTTTGGCAGATAAATTTGGAAATAAGAGTGGCTGGATTTTCTATATTCGTTAAGTTTACAAGTATGCATCAGATGAGGAAGATTGTTTGTCCGTATGAGGGTCTATGTCTGGAAATAACAACGTTTTGGGTATGCAAATTTATTTTTGTGCTCGTCACTGAGTATGAGTAGCTTATGTATGATTTTTTATTTGCTTGATGTGGCAAAGTTTCCAGCTGAGTATTTTTGGGTTTCCCTTCTGTGAAGCTGTTTTCAGGATTAGTTCGTGAAGAGAATGACTTCAAAATTATTTATTTATTCTTTTTGAAGTTTAAACATCGCCTGTTTCTGTTTCGATCTTTTTTTTTCCTCCTCAGAAACAACAAGGTTAGTGAAAGAGAGAAAACCTGTATCTTTTGGGGGGGGCATCCATTAGGTTTATGCTTGTTTGTTCTGAGTTTGTGTCTGCTATCTTATTTTGATTATCTCATAAGCACATGATAATTAAATTGTTGGATATGCAGATTTTCCCATTGGCATATAGCCATGGCTCCAGTATCAGCACCAGTAACTTCAGAATCGATTAAGCCTAGAGGTCTTGTATCTGCTCTGTATTATGTATCCTGAAAATTGGTAAAATTATTGGCTAATTTGTGTGCATCTCCATTACCCTGGCATTGAAAGATTATAGTGATAATGCTGAAGTTACTTGAAAGTGAAAATTTAATGACGTCTTTGAGCTTTTTCTCTATGATTACTTACTTTTTACTTCTCTCTATGGAAATTGGGAATTTGACCTTGAGCTTGCCGATTCACACAATCTGGCTGATTTTACTTTGTGCAGATGTGTGCGTCGTTGGTGTTGCACGTACGCCAATGGGTGCACTTCTTGGATCTCTTTCATCTTTATCTGCCCCAAAGCTCGGATCTATTGTGATTCAAGGTAAGAGTATAGCCTTTTCTTCTGCTTTAACTTCTGTTTTAAGAAAGGTTTATCATGACCTTTTATTGAGTAATTTTCCATGTCCTTTGTAGCTGCCCTCAAGAGAGCAAATGTTGATCCGTCACTTGTGCAAGAAGTTTTCTTTGGCAATGTCCTCAGTGCCAATTTGGGGCAGGCTCCGGCCAGACAAGCTGCATTGGGTGCAGGACTACCTAATTCAGTGATTTCTACCACAGTTAACAAAGTTTGTGCATCAGGGATGAAAGGTGGACAGTCTAATCTCATGAAATGTCAATTTATTTGTTTTCTGTTTAATAAGCTTGAAGTTTCTTTTTATTCAATGACTGATAATTTGCTGTGGTATCAATTAATCTAACCATTTTGGTCATTGCAGCAACAATGCTTGCAGCACAAAGTATCCAGTTGGGCATCAATGATGTTGTTGTGGCTGGTGGCATGGAAAGCATGTCCAATGCGCCAAAGTATCTTGCAGAAGCGAGGTATATAACATTCCCTCATGTTTCTCTTAGTTTTGAAGTCAGTCTCAAATTCTCTCATGCATACCAAAATACAGGAAGGGGTCACGCTTTGGACACGATTCCCTAGTTGACGGAATGCTGAAAGATGGTTTATGGGATGTCTATAACGATTGTGCCATGGGGTCATGTGCTGAATTATGTGCAGATAAACATTCAATAACAAGGGAGGAGCAGGTGCTGTTCAAAACCCATTTACTTGTTACATAAATATTTATCGAGTTGACATAATAGAATTTCGTTTTTCTCTTTATGATTCCTGCAGGATGACTTTGCTATTCACAGCTTTGAGCGTGGTATTGCTGCCAAGGAAGCTGGTTCTTTTGCATGGGAAATTGTTCCGGTTTGACATTTATCAATAATTTTGATTATATGCCCTTGTGTTTTAATATATATACCATTTACCTCAATATGGCAACATGCAGGTTGAAGTTTCTGGAGGGAGGGGAAAACCATCGACCCTTGTCAATAGCGATGAAGGCCTAGGGAAGGTGAGAGAATTGATCCTTTTCAATCAGCTGTTGTAGAACTTAACTCTTCTTAGCTGCTCTCAGATAAGTAATTTTCCATGTTTCATAACACAGATAGCTCAACAGAAAGAAAGAGAAAAAGGGAGATTGGGGGGTGTTATTGTGAACTTTTAGCAATAATTGACTGTCTAGATCCTGTTTTTCTCAGTTTCAAGCTTTTGATTTATCTTCTCTGTTTGTGAGGACATATTTTTCTAACAACTAGGTATTAGCATATATATATCTGGTAGCAGCGAGTTGCCCAATTCCCTGTTGCTAATATCCCTAAATGTTTCTTCGTGCTATGCCAGTTTGATGCTGCCAAACTAAGGAAGCTCCGTCCCAGTTTTAAGGAGAGCGGAGGTTCTGTTACTGCTGGAAATGCTTCCAGTATAAGGTTTGTTGATTCTGTCTGTCTCTGTTCTTCTATATTTGCTTGCTCATTTTCATCAACTTATTTGTTTAGGCCAGGACCTCTGTGTTAGCATTCTGTACCAGGTAATTAATTGTTGTTCCATTAGAATGAAAGTACCATTACTAACTGGAAAAACCTTTATGGTGAACATACTAAGTTGACCCACTAATCTGGCCAGAAAAACTTGAGATCACTCTTTTAGAGGTTGACTCGCCCCTTGATAGAGATTTCTTCCCTACTCATCTTGATTATTTTGGTGAAAGAAATTTAGCATTTTCTTATCGCATCTTTATGTTTGAGGGCACATGGCAATCATGATGGTTTTTTGTCCGATATCTCTTGTAAACTGCTTATAGCCTTAGGTTTGTGTAGTATTTACCCTTAAACAAAATGCTGAAATGTTTGTTGTCTTTAATAGTAGAAGGGTAAGAAGTGTCATTCATTATTGACCATGTGTTTATGCACAGAATCTTGTCCATCGAAGGACGAAGTGCCCTCCATTTCGGTTAGGCAAGTCTTTTCAGACATGATCTGAAAGCTGTTACTGAAAACTGAAATTTATTCTCATTGACAGTGACGGTGCTGCCGCTTTAGTTTTAGTGAGTGGGGAGGTGGTACTAAGGCTTGGTCTGCAAGTGATTGCAAAGATCACTGGGTATGCTGATGCCGCACAGGTAATACACAAGTGTTAGTAACTTTTTGCTACCTTCAGGGCTGTTGTAAATATGCAGAAACTGTCTTTTTGGTCTTACCACTTTCCATCTTCAATATTAAGTTTTGGGTGTCATACCTTATGTCAATTTGAATCTGACTGTGCAGGCACCAGAATTCTTTACAACAGCTCCAGCTTTGGCAATTCCAAAAGCTATTTCAAATGCTGGCTTGGAGGCCTCTCAAATTGATTTCTATGAAATTAACGAAGCCTTTGCTGTAAGCTGTTAGACCTCAATTTTTTCATTTTGAGCTTATCAATCCATGAGGTTACCAATTGTATTATGTCATCTGTGATTGAAATAAATGAAGCCTTTGCTGTAAGCTGTTAGACCTCAATTCTTTCATTATTTGCTTATCAATCCATGAGGTTACCAATCGTATTTTCGTCATCTGTGCAGGTTGTGGCTCTTGCAAATCAGAAACTGCTTGGACTTAATCCCGTGAGTTTCTTTACACATCTCTCTGTCTCTGGATCTCTCCAAATAGACACATGCATTCCTTTCAGTGCTGCACTGCCTTAGTGCTGTGCACGTGCATGTCTATGTCAACTGTGCGCTTTTGCATGTGCAGGCATGTCTGCATCTTTGTGTGTAAGCATTGCCTCTGTTTCCAATCACTATGACCTTTTATGGAATTGAATGCTATAAGTCTCATGTAGCTTCCATATTGCCATGCAGCTCTCGTTGCCCTCTCTTTTATTCTATTTCTGCCATTCACTCTCTCTGCTGTTTTGGTTTTCCATTAGTATTCAAATACCTCTATTGCTTTATTTGTAGGAGAAAGTTAATGTGCATGGTGGAGGTGTAGCCTTGGGACATCCTCTGGGCTGTAGTGGAGCACGTATCTTGGTCACACTGTTGGGGGTATATATATATATGCTGGAATGCCTTTTTGCTCTGAACTTTTTTCCCAAATAGCTACCTTTTTTGTCCATATGTTGATTATTTCTCTCTCTCTCTTTGGCCTCCTGGTTTGGGGTACAGACCTGTTAATTTTTGTGTTTGATACAATGCTTCTTTTTGTATTCTCCTGACTAATCATGATGGTGTTGTAGGTACTGAGGCAGAAAAAGGGGAAATATGGTGTGGGCGGTGTTTGCAACGGAGGAGGTGGTGCATCTGCCCTTGTTGTAGAGCTTGTGTAAGCCTTTGTCATGCAAAGTAAGTCTCACTAATAAGTTATAAGAGCTTGGTTTTCTTGGTAATGAGCTTTTCGAAAAACTTTGTTAGTTTTGTCTTTGTTTTTCATTAGTTTATCTAGTTAATGTTAGTCACCTTTATGTGCTTCAGGTTTGATATGAAGTTGGTAGCTTCTCATTGAAGATGAAAATCTGTTGACATCAAAGTTCGATGCTTTTCAAGTTTATCTCCATTCCTTCTCTTATGTGCTTTCTCTAGAATAATCCATAGGTGTATTCAGCTTGCTTCGAAGAGAAATATATTATTTCTAATGTTGTTCGCCCATAATCTCTCTCTCTCTCTCTCTCATTTCCTCTGATTGTATCATCAAATTAGCATGATGTACTATTTTTTTCACCAATTTGGAAGAAGGAAAAAGGGATCTGCTAGGAGAATGAAAGAGAATGAGTAGATGTTTAGCAAACAAAGAAAAAAAAAAGAACAGAAAAAACAGTTGGTTCTGATCTAATGGATATAATTGGACAGCCAGGTAAAGCAAGTTGTTTTGAAGCTTTTAAAATGGTTTGGGCCCAAGTGGGAAATTGATCCCAAAGAGTAAAAGTGGTGCTGTTGGAGAAGATAGGAGAGCATATGCGACCTCAGTTGAGTTGGTTGTCTTAAATTTAATAAGTTCCAGCCGATAAATGCCCGATACTTGTTTGAATTCCCGATATGTCGTCAATTTCTAAACAAAGCTACTACTGCCAAAATGAAGAACCGATGAGCTCGCTAAGATGGACTTTTCTAGAGGATGCCTGTTTGAGCTTCAGTATCCGTTAAAAGCTAATTTCTAATATAATCCTATTCCTGCCTTGCCAATTCCATCCATTTTCTTTGGAGTAAAATCTATTCCATTTAGAATATGCTTTGCATGGCAAATCTGCATTCGCATGACTAAATGATGGGACTTTTTTTTTGGGTGTCTGAAAGAGTGAAAAGTACATTAATTGGTGTAAACCATTCAGGAGGATATCCTCCAGATTAGCCTCATTTTTTTAAAAAAAAAAATTATATTTTATATGTGATTTAAACAGAATTATCGATATGACCAAAGTTTTAAGCTTCTAATCCACCTGGAAGATCTTTTGCGTGGGGGGGGGGGGGGGGGGGGAAGGAAACATATTCCGCTTAAAATAGTGCAAACCAAACGGCCGTCCTAAATGAGTTGACTGGGCGAGGAATCAGGTGTGCGCTTAGCTGGAAGTAGTAAAAGCACCGTTAGGTCAGAGGTGGCTCAAACGAGGGTGGTCCGCACTCCAACAAATGCCGCTCTTTTTAACATCATGATCCGGTCGATTGGCCAGTCCAAAAATTTCTCTCTTTTCCTCTGTTTCTCTCCCTTTCCCTCTCCGGGACCAACTATTCGCTACCTCTCTTTTGGGGACACTGAAAGGAACGCAAAAGGGCAAAAGGGTAGCGGAGGTGAAGAAGAAGAACATAATTCTCGATTGCAAACATGGCAGTACGTTGAAATAATTCGATTTGGTTCATATTTTGATATGCTTTTTTTTTCCTTTTTTCCATTTTGCATTTTGGTCGATGAACAGTGTTTTATGTTCTCGTGCTTGCGAAATGACGTATTTTCTTATGCTCTTCTCTTTCATTTCAATCCCTTGACCTGTTTATGTGTATGGCTTCTGGTCATCGTTTGATATTATCTGTCTCCGCTATAGTTTGTTGATTAAGGATAGAAAAATGTATTCATTCACTGTTACCACTGATTCCCCTTTTCTTTTTACTATATTGTATCTGTACGCGCCTATTTTTTTTTCGTTCACATATGAGAGGATCTAATGATTCTAATTGCCGGGAGGTGTTTTCTGCATGTGTGTATATGCTAGTAGCTTTGTGTTAGTCATGTTAGTGGGATTCGTACGTAGTTCTCCTAAATCGTGGAATTGCATCCTCAATATTAGGCTTTGGTTGTTCAGAATTTATTGCTTGCTTGTGGTTCTATTAGTCTTCGACTACCACTTTGTTAACGTTGTTCTTGACATGATTCATATGGTTTTATGGTTTCCCCGGACCTGTGTGATGCTAGCTTTAGCGTTTCAGCTACCCATTCGTGTAAGCAAACCAACCTACGGAAAATATCTAGTGGTTATCATGTTATGCAATATTGAGATCATGCATACCATGATTGTGCGGATTATGATGTTTAATTCCCTTCTTTTCCCCTTTGACACAAATCTCTTGATTGTTGATATCTGTGTTCTGTGCTTAGCATCTCTTGGGTGTACGTCTGATATTGCTTTACAGATACTTATACCATTAGCTTGATTAGGGTCTCTGTGGTGGGAACCACCCATCTTACTTTTCCTTGACTCAATTTGTTAGACGTCAGCAGTTAAGTGTGCAAGAAGATAGCATCATGCATTCATATTATTCTGAATTTTGGTTTTCCCTGGGAAGTTAAGTGTGCAAGAAGACAGCATCATGCATTCATATTATTCTGAATTTTGGTTTTCCCTGGGAAGTTAAGTGTGCAAGAAGATATCATGCATTCATATTCTTTGAAATTTTGGTTTTCCTAGGAAAAGGATAGGCCGTTGCCAAAGTTTGGTGAATGGGATGTCAATGACCCAGCCTCAGCTGAGGGATTCACAGTAATCTTCAACAAGGCTCGAAATGAGAGAAAGACAGGTGGCAAGCTTGACTCACCACCAAAGGATCATCCACAATATAAGCACAGAGCAGTTCTTGGGAAACCTCATTCTGTAAGTTGCACTTGAATGTTGTTTACATTGGCTTCACCCTTTGGTTTCTCTAAAACCTCGATCAAGATTATACTTTGAGCCTTCATTTTTGGAACCCATACCTTAATACACAATAATAGTGGGGGAATTGTTTTATTTTGGCATTTCATTTGAACCTTTTTTATCACAGAACGTTCTAGTGCTTTACAAGTTGTTTTGATTATTTACAAATATCACATTCTGCATAAAGCAGTAAAATCTACGTCATACAATTCACTGTTTCCAGCTTGGGGCCAAGATGTGTAGATATTTCGCAGGATATATGTTGAAGTAATTAGTACTGCTACTTATCAATGAAACTCACATCTTACATGCCAAAATATTTCCTTTTTAGCCCCTAAATTTGCGTTAGAATTTATTTCATTATGCTCAACACAGGATAAATTACATAATAAACTCCAAAAGTTTGGCCTTAGTCTAATGCCAAACTTATAATTGAATCAGTATGCACCCAGTGGTTTCAAGATTGTTGCAATCTGGCTCTTTACCTGTTGACTAAAGACAGTGGAACATTGTAACTACACTTAGAACCTGTTTGGGCACCATAATTCCTCCCACATGAGCTAAACCCGATAGAATGATTTGTTTTATACATACAAGTTCCAACCTATTGACATATTTTTAGCAAAAATAAGTTCCTTTTGGATTCTTGTTTTGGCGCTAAACTATTTGTTGTTCTCCACATGTAAGGTTTTTTAGCATCCAGATAGGCTCCAAGTGCAGCTTGCTTGAGTTGCCGTAAGTGTTTTGTTAATAGGTCCCATGAGCACTCTAATGATCCAATGAGTCCTTGATTTCTACTTCGTTTTGCCCATACACACCTCTCAGCCACTATTCAAATCCACCACTAGCGTTTAGTGGTTTATTCATGCTCTCTTTTTTCCTTCATTTATTCAACACTTACCTCACGTGACTGCTGTAATGTTATTCTTACTTTTAGCTATGTTCATTCCTCAAAGTAACAAGCTTGTTCCAGTATAGTACTCATTTACTAGTGAATAATATCCCTGCTCATTGATTTTTTTGGCCTTCTTCTGAGGCTTGTTATGAATAAGAATGATGTGAACATTCGTGACAAAAGATATATCTCAGGACTTACTGAGGGGACATTGCTTTTGATTTGATTTTTATGGCAGAACAAATGGTGTTGCTGCATGCAATCCTCCCACGCAGAATCATGAGGCTGCTCTTACCTCGTGATAGCTTGAACAGGAAAACATTGTTCTTTTTCCCGAGCTGAAAGTATATTCCAGAAGACTGGAGCTGTATCAGAAGCTATGATGGATCCTTCCTGGAGTCTGTTTATTGTGTCTAAACTTTGTGATAATGTGCACCAAGAAAGTTTGAAGAACTATGTTTTATTATGTTCAGTATACTGGCTGATAGTGATTGGAGTGCTGCTTCTGTTCTTGAAATTATAATGCTCAACACTACTATTTGGGCAATGGTTTCTACATTCTTTTGAATGGATTTGATTTTCTTCTGCCATAATTGCCGACTTATACCTAATGAGGCTTCTCAAAAGATATTATTTATCATGGAATCAATGTCTGTTCCCTTAGTCACGAAACAAGTCCCTGAGTCTGCTATCTTTGCTAGTCAATCAACGAAGCTAAGATTTAGATTGGCTTTACAAAAAACTGATGACAGGACAAGAACTGCAAAATTATAAAGTAGATTTATTAATATGTAAACCAAAAATGGTAAGCAGAAGTTGATCTGTAGTATAATGCGTAATGATTATTTAATGTCAGCCTTCGGTTAAGCCGGGAGGTTTTCCAAGCGTCTTACAGGTATGGGATCCCATTGCTTAATAGGATAATGTAGGAAAGAAGTTGACTCCTTCAAACGTGTCATCTTGAAGACTGACGGTGCCAACAAAAGCTAGAATTATCAACAAATATTTTGCTCCAAATTGACATGATTTGATCCTCAGTTATGACAAAAAAGAATATGCAGTAGCCCATAACCAATGGGATATATGCAGTTGATCGGTTGCTGTGCAGTGTGGAACCAAACCATGGAAACTTTTGCTGTGTATAATAGAGAAATGGGGGACATAATCTGGGTAACGACAAGAAAGAAGCAAGACTTTCTGATTCAGCGCCACTAATGCCGAAATATGAAGTTCATTAGCATATAATGCGGCTGTTACGTGGGGCTCATGGGAAGGGGTGTCTTGTATTTATTCTATCTGCCATTCGGGAACCTCTATCTTGATCTGTCCCAGCCAACCAATTTAGCCCTACTAGCTGGCAAAGACATCATACTTCAATCCAAAAGGGAAAAACGAAAAAAAAAAAAATACACCAAAGAATTAAGTACCAACTCATATATCACCTGCCGAGAAAAAAAAAACTCATATATCACCAGCATAAATATCTTTAATTAAGCATACGTTAATGTATCTCTACAACAGTTTGAAAGGGTGTAAGGTCACTCAGCCAATGTGATACGCTACAAACCACTTAACAAGGTGAGAAGGCAATGGTCACATAAAGATATCTCCATCCTGTAATAGAACACATCCAATAATGAGGCAACAAATAAATCTAGACTCTCGATGCCCCAAGCTTGCGTTCAAACAACCGCCGCAGAAGGTAGACTTGAAGGACGCTAGCTCCAATGAGTGCTGCCGATTCAAACAGTGCCTTATGGACTGCTCCCCGATTCATTCCATCATTAACTGAAAGGTTATGAGCAGTATCGAGAGATTAATGAACTTCACCAAATTATTTCTTTAGTTATGACGCTTGAGAAAAACAGAACTGGGGAAAAAAAAGAGAGAGAGAAAAGTTTCATAACAATTCAATAGAGAACTCCAATCTATAATTTTTTTTTGATAAGTACCAATCTATAAATTCCTGAGGTGGTGACCTTATTGTGTGTGTGCTTAGGTACATTTGTGGAGGAGACATATCACGCATTCAACTTTCAACAATGGAAAGAAACCTAGTTCTTCAGATAGTACCTATTGCCTGGCGGTCAGTCTGAGCCTCTAACCAATGCTGTTCGAACTGGATGTTGTAAAGGGCTTCCTCCAGCTTTGCTATTTGTTCCAGCAGGGGGTTGAAATGCTCTGTGTAAAATAAAACAATCTCGGTAGTATTTTCTAAAGTTGACAATAAATGAAAAGGAAGAGAGGTTCAATAACTAAAAAGAACCGATGCTGCTTACCATCTTTTGCATGCTGATCAAAGTATGCGAAATGACCAACATGGACATCAAAATCAATAGTTTCATGGTAGGGAGATTTGTTGGTGAAACAGAACCGATATAGCCCTTTCCTGTGAGCCACAAACTCAAATTTCTCCCTTGTCCTGTCACGAAAATCTTGAATCTGCTCACCAGCAGGTCCCTTCACCTGGTAATCACAACACAATATGAGATTATGATAGGTTCAATGATGGAGTACAACGGAAAAAGAACGACGAAGTTCAAGATGATGTGGAAAATCTTAAGTTCATTAATTTAGAATTTGGCACGTGATTAAACAGTGTAAATTTTTTGTCGATCCAAAAAGTGTGTTGCTACACAGTCTGTATGATCTCTAGTCTTTTGAGCCATGAAAATAAATCTTTTGCCGGGCTTCACCTAAATAGAAAGTATGTGTAGTATGTGTCATCAACGCTCTCATGAAATAACCTGATACATTCAATAATAAACAATATAATCGATGCAAATATCATGAAGTGGTCTAAGGCAGCACGAGCACAAATGCAAGTACAGTAATCGCTCGACCTCAGAGAACAGTGTGCCTCAACAGAGGAGAAAAGTTCTCTTGATGGGAAACTTTTTAAATCTTCAAGCACATTAATTGAACCTGCTGTTGCTCTATGTTCTCCTAATGTGCTCATGCAGTAGAAATCAACAGGTGGTCTCTACATGGAATTCATAAGAAAACCTCCCTCAACCAGATTGCCACCAACTTTTGATTAAAAGATCTCGCCAAGATAATGTATCACTAGCAGCCAACTTAAAGTGGCCATTAAAAGAAATGCAGTAGATTCTCCTTCTGCTTCCAAATCAGAAAGCCCATCACACAAGAAAATGTAAGGCAGTCTTCTTTAGAGAGCATCGAATACTCATAGCATCCCCAACTTTCTTTCTCTTAGACAGCATGATAAAAACAAAGGATTAAAATCATGTTCTTTTTCCAACAAGTCCTCACCCAAAATTTCCTATCTTACCAATTTGTCTATATTGCGTAACCAGTATTCCCAAAATAAGCATGAAGGCACTCCACTCAAAAACAAACTTCACTTTCAAGCACAACAGAGCTTAATTTCCCCATGTATTACGTACCAGTCTAACAATGTCCTACAAATAAACCAACTGGGACTATATACCAAGGCAATATTCATCTCTTTACGTTTAGACCAGTAGTCGTGATTCACAGCTACCGTTCAAACTAACCAATGCTTTAACTACAATTGCAGGAGAAAAAGGGTGCGGTGGGAGGGAAGCGGAGGGGAATAAAGAGTGAAGAGGATGAGAAAATAAATACCACGAGATCGATACCGTCGTCGGAATACTGCCATTGAGAATCGGTCTTAATGACGACGAAAGAGGCATGAACTGTGTCCCCCTCGTACTGTACGTCGTGGGAGAAGCACTCCTCTCTGTCTAACGTCAACCTAATCGCTTCCGTTTCTTCGGTTGCGAATAGTAAACACATCGCCAGTATCACCGCCGCTATCACCGCACGCCTCACACTCGACAATTCCATCTCCCAAAATCGCTGTCCCTACGGAATCTGGAGCTCCCCGGAGAAGTAAAATTACAATCTTTTTTTTTTGTCCCAAAACCAAAGAAAATGACTGTCCACCGTTTCCAGGTTTTGCGTTTCAGTGGCCTTTGGATCTGGCTCTGACAGACAGAAACCAACTTGGAGGACTTCCAGGACTAAAGTTAACCAAACCCCACGGTTTCTTGTTTACTCTTACGTGGAAGTATGTGACTGGGTGAAACAAAGGCATTGACCAATGGACATTTACCACGTGGAGTTAAGTCATGTTCAGCTCTGTACTATAAGCTTGTAGTATGTCGTTTGTCTTCGGCATGAACATTTTTTTTGATGACGAGGAAATTTCCCAAAGTCGGACCCTTTTGGCCCAACTCTGAAGTACAAATCCCGGCCCACTGGACCGACCCCACAACTTAAGGAGCAGATAAGTCAAGGACGATAATGGGAATGTTGGGGCTCGAACTTGGGACATGTTAGAACCCAAGCCGAAGCCTTACCACCACACCAAACATTTTAGAATTTGAACTCGGCATGAACATTTTAGAATTTTAACTTGCCAAATAAAAAAAATGTCCTTTATATTATATGGAAAAAGGGAATGGAATCTGGTAAAAGTGAATCCCTGAATTAGATGTGTCCATCTTGTTCAATATATTTTTCAACTGAACTAGATCTGTCCGAAATCGGTGAACTAAATAGTTTTCTATTGATTATGGAGACAAAGCCTAGGACAATTCATAGCTCAAAGTGAAGGAAGATTTCAATGCACACTTGATTATTGATCATGGGTTATGTTATGGTCTCTGGACTGCAGATTTCATATGTTACTCTTTCTGGTGTATAGTAAGATGTAGCAGGAAAGAGTTCAAGTGGATATGTAGGCACTCAAATCAACAAATGTTTAAAACTTGCAGACATTATGGAATGATTTTTCCACATTTGGTAACGTAAAACAGTGCAACCTCGTCCCTTCTTACAAAATGCAAGCCTGATTATAAATTCATCAATCAGGATCCACATATTAGCACTGAAAGCAGAACAATAAAATGCCAGAAGAACACTATGTACAATCAGATTGTTGACTTTACATTTCACGCAAAAATCTACAGCCCAAAAAGCCCTCTTTGGACCAGTAGAAGATTCCAAGTACGTTGGAACAGGATTCCCTCAAAAACGCAGCTACAGGTACAGCAGATGGTGTATAACAAACACCACATGTGGATTGCATTGGCAAAAGCTTATGGCGAGCATATGCACAAGAAACTGAGCAGTTACACTGGATGCTGTAGCTGCAAGATCTCTTCAACATCCAAAGCTAGCCTCTCGCGCAATCGCATATGATGATCAAAGAATTCCACAAAAAAATCCTTCAGTAGCTTAGCTCTCCGAAATTCTTCAGTTCCCAAATAGACAAGCTTTAACCCATTGCTATTTTCAGTGCTCCCACTTACTAATATTTTCTGCAAATTGTAAATGCTAAATCAACAACTAATTATTCTTCCCCCCGCTGCAGAATAAAGTACACAAGCAAAAGTATGCTAGCATAAAGAAGTGGAGGATTGATCTTTTATACTAGCTACTGTTATATGTTAGCTTCTTTTTCTTTGTTCCTTTTTTTTTAGGGGGAGGCGGGGAAATGAAGACCTCATTATGAAGAGAGGCCTTGCAGGGAAAGCAAGGGAAAAAATTAAAGTTCTGTGGATGAACCAACAAAAGGTTGTAATTACATGTGCCAACTGAGCATTCCTGCATGTAAAAGGATGAAATTAAAAGCAAATACAAGAAGCGATTGGTCTGTACACACTATCACACAATTAATTCCAATGCCCTGTATCCCACCCTCTAGTGCTTGAGAGTGCAGCAGCATCTTTCCCTACTAAAATACCCAGGATATGCTCTATCACTTAGCAATAATAAATTCACCCCATTGGACCATAGCTATAGATTGAAGTGTAGGACTTGCCTGAGATATAAGCATCTGGATTCCAGTTGGTACTCCTACTGTATCACGTCCAGATATTTTCTCGATAATTACCCATGGCCTGTAGATAATGAATTAAGAAATGAATGCCAGCACTCTAATGCTCCAATTCAAACACAAAAAACAAACATAACAAATAGAAAAAGGCAAGGGATGCAACAATGTATAGTTTGACTACCGTAGGGCATACTGTTATCAATGAATGAGCAAAAGCATCACATATGTTGATTAGATACAAAACAAGGTCCATGGAAAACGAAATACAAGAAAGAAATAAAAGGGATATCGACTCATTAGATTAATTTTATATTGGGCCCACCCTTGAAGCTACAGAGTGACAACAACAATATGTATGACATTTGCATACCTTCCTATTGACGACAAGATAATGTGGTTGGGATTATCCAGAAAAGCACTCAGCTCTTGAAATTTCATTTTACAATCCAGCATAAGGGCTCCCTGGTTGGACAACTCTGAAGTCAAACTCGGGAAAACATATACCAGAGGTGATATGGAGGTTTCTCTGTGTATGAACTCTGCAACTTTGGAGGGAGATAAGCCTTTATCCAGATTCTCGAGCATTATCACGTACTGGTTTTGTACGCCGCCAAAATCCATATCTTCTGGGGTCGTCCTTTCTAGATGATTGACAATCCTTTCTTCTTCAGCAACACACATAGACCAAAGAGAACAGAAGAAACAACAAAAGTGGGGAACCGGTATTAAAAACACTAAACGTCCTGTATGATTGCAGGGTTGCTCGGAAATCCCTTTGCAACTTCCTGGATGTTCATACTTTGTTCTGTAGTCTTTAAATTACCGTATAGTTCATATAATCAAGGCTATAGGTCATTGTGACACTCATGAAGGATCAACCCCTCGGATTTTATGGTTCTTGGCCTCTATTCACACTTACACATCATAAGCAATGACAAAACAATGCATTTGGTAAAAGGCAACAACAACAAAGAGATGTTCATCTTGTCTAGTTTGCTTCAAAGGGCTCAATGACTATTCTAGAAAGAGCTGAAGTCAAACTCATTTTTCGAAGTGTTACTAGGACATAAAGACGGCCAAAGATACAAGTGATAAAGTAAGAAGCCTATGATTTAAAGGAGGATATTGCTCTAGAAGAAGCTGAATAACGGGAAATGACAGCTCCAATTGAGTAAGTGGCACTTTATTCTTAGGGACTTCCTGAGTTGACTTTTAGTTGAATCTCCACAGAGAACAAGGACAAACCTTCACTTGACAATTTGTTAGACTGCTTGGCATATCTTGTTTCCTACGCTAATTATGTGTGGTGTCAATATTAAAAGATAACGCAAGCAACTGAGTATGCAGCAGAATTCTATGTTGTCTCATTTATCAGATTAACGAAGACTGGTTTCTTCTTTGACAAAAAATCAAAAACTTCATACTGAAAGTAACCTGTCTGCTTGAGACATTGAAGAAACCTCTTCTTGTGCTGCATATTTGGGCTACCATCGCCTTTAGAAATCAAAGTGGGACTCCCATTAACTAGGAACCTCTCCCTGGCTAGTTTTAGGAATGATGCCACCTTGGGATCTATTTGTCCACTTGGCTGGATTTGGCAGATTTGTCCAATAGTTGTAGCAGTCAAGTTTCCAGCTTTTGGACCATGTAGCCAGTAAAGGATAAAAGTGCATAAGCACTCTTCCTCTTCTCCCTGTTTCTGAGCATGTTCATGGTACTCCACCTACCAAAACAAGCCCCATCAGGCCACTCGGGAAGTGAAAACCCTAAAATAATATTATTGGAGCAGGCTGCTCTACTGCTAAGAGAGGAGTAGGATAATCTTAACAGGTTCAGGAAACTGACTACCCTGAAATGAGATACTGTAATCCCCAACGAAAAATAAAAATTGAACTACTATGGTGATAGTCAATAAAAAACTCCCAAGCAAACTCTTCTCAAAGGAATGGTTAGAAACACATATAACCAAGACAACCACCAACTCAATGTTTAGCTCTGAATTAAGGTTATTTCACCAGTCCAGAGAAGAGAGCATTAAGGGAGAGAGCAACTACAAGCGAAGAAAGCAGAACATTGAATTCTATAGTCAAAGAACGACTACATGATGAGACGTAGACATGCAGATTGAAAATCATATTGATCAAAAGGCAATCCAACCCAGCCTTTTACAATGCACCTACTATTTCAGATTATCTGAGACTGTTACCATAAAACCACTCAGCACATTACAAGATTCTTGCAAGTAGAAATTTAAGTACCACCCACAAACTATCAAATCCATTTGCTATAAGCCTATAAGGAAGCAGAAATCTTATATATATAGATATATATATATATAAAGTTCACTACCAACTGGAACAAAAAGACAAAAAAACAACGTCGTTACTTTAACCGTACGCATAGGCTTCGGTATTGGTTCTCAGACAGACACCTAACGAAACGGAGACTTGCTTTCCTTCACAAAAACTTGTAGCGCTGATAATCAATCCAAACTAAAAGAAAACAATGCAAACAGAAACTAACCTATATCTAGAGCCCTATTTTATGAATCATACAAGAATTAATATGAGCCTCCTCGTATTCACAAGAAGATCATACTTTAAAAACTGAAAAAAGACAGAGGCCTCAGAGAGAGTGAAATATTTCAGTCGATGTTTTAGCAAAACAGAGAGAGACGCTAGAAGCAAACGAAGGCACGTACTCTGAGAAAATGTACACTCCTTATCCACTTACGGCTAAGAATGACTTCATGCACCCATTTGTGGATTGCAGTATTAATAATGGTTTAACGATGTATGAAACCAGAGTACAATGGATAATTATTAACTTATTCTGATGCCTACTGAATCTAACAACCTTTCCCCCTAAAAAATGGTAGGAAAAAACACAAATGAACTCAGTTTAAAGAAGCGTTTAGGAGAGACTGAGACTGAGAGAAAGAGAGAGACGCTGACCCCATCAACCAGGGCATCATAGAAGCGGAGTTCGTCGTATTCGAATGTAGAGGAAGCGCAGACGACGTCCCCTTCGAGCACTTTGGAGCACTCGGAGTCCTGGGCCTGAACCGAGGCGGGTCTGAACCGGTCCTCGAAGAACTCGATCTCGCTCAAGCTCTTGAAATCACCGGCTTTGAGAATTTGGTCGTGCTTTTCGGAGAAATCGCAGTACTTCAGCCTCAAAACGTCTCCATCCAACTCCACTGTCGCGCTATACCACGCGTCGTCGCATTCCGCCCGGAAGTCCATCTGCTCCGGCGACATGTCGTAGAGAACGCTAGAGTCGCAAAACAGGGTGGAAGCGCTCTTAAAACTATTTTCTGTTCCGTCCTTCCATCTTCCTTCTGTCGTTCCTTTGCCTTCGGTCTAGCTGAGGAGGCAGGAGGATCGTGGAGACTGCGTCAGATTTGTCCACGTAGCTTAATGCGGTGGACTCTCGTTCCAGTATTTTTACTTTTCCTGGGCACTCTCATTTTCGGTATAGTAGTGGATTGAGGCCCAGAAGATGACGATGATGGGAACAATGGACATTATGCTATAAAGGGAAAAATGTGAACCTTCCTGGCTGTATGCAAGTTTTTACCTTTAAGAATCTAACCAAGAAAACAAACATCTCTATTTTAATATTAATCATTGATTTCCTTTTCTTCGTGGTCCTTGATCTCTTTGGTAGAAGTTGCTGACTTCACGGTAATGCACCATAAAAACCAGACTGCAATTGTGGAAACGCCCCCTGGGACCAAGTTTAGTTCCCTTCAAAATGCTTTAAACGAAAAGAAAAGGAGAGAACAACAACATTCTAACCCTTTTTCGCCGTAAGTGAATTGCTTCTCGGTTTTCCACTAAAGAGAGAGCTTCAAGGAAAATTGCTAGGATACACTATACAGTAATTCTTGAATGCTTTCTTTATATCCGCACTTAGTTTTAGTAATACGAACATGTCACTAGCATTTTTGAGAAAATACAACTGAAACAACTACACTTTTTGAGGAGCCGGAACAGAAGAAAAATGCACATGGTGCAAATGAACCCGCAACTTTGACCATTTCACTCGGAGCCCACTTCCAGTTGGCGGAGGAAGGGTGTTAAGAACATTCTAAATTCTAACTCATAATGAAATATCCTTGCCAAAAAGTCCACTTATTCCCTTCCCAGGGTCACTCTGTTTCACAATTGATTCTCCAACCAAAACCTGTAGCCAAACAATACCGTGTTTCAGCTAATATACATGTAATAGTCGCACCAATAAGGCAAACAAAGTCAAACATGCATGGACAAAGAAAGCATACTGCTCTAACACCAGCTTCTTTTACAAAAGTGATATCATCCGGAGTAAATAATCCAGATTCCCCAACGACCTGAATAATCCCAATTCCAAAACAAAAAACAAAACCGTCAAACAACAGAAAGATTCCAAGTAAACACATACAAAAAGCAAAACCCATCTCAGTTCACATGAATGGTAAATGCAACACTTACAATTATGTCTTTTTCGCGGATCCTTTGACCACGCTCTCCTTCGAGAAGTTTTTTCGTATTACTTATATCAACCTCAAATGTCTCTGCAGAAAGGCAAAAGCTAAATAGTTATGCACGTAGGTTTTAATAAATTACCCCATATTTACCTATATTCTCAAGATTCTCATGGAACCATGCAAATAACCAAACCTATAGTACATAAAACCCACTAGTGGTTGCAGCTTGAATCTGAATCCCATGCTAATTCCCAAATACAGAAGTTGAGCTCTAGTGCGTGAACAGCCATACTAGGCAATCACGCCAAAAGCATTAATAATTGAAATGTAATTGATGCATATTTGGGTGTTGCATTTGAAGAGCAGGAAACTGGGTGATCTGCTTTCTATTTAAAGAAGGAACAGGTAAGAAACCATATAATGGAAACTGATCAAGCTATAAGTTCACGTGTGTGGCTTTAAAGGAACATTCCTCCAATTTGAGAAGCTAAAATTGGTGCAATTTCAAAATACTAGTCCTCGATTGACTTTCATTAAAGTAGAAGAATTTCAGATTGTCATATCCGGCGTATGGAAGGAAGAATTTATATATATGTCACTACAAATACGATTACAAAGTCTGACAATCAAAATGAAAACAGTGTTTAAGCCGATTTTCATAAGTTGGAATTTACCAAGATTGCGGTTGTTGATTCCAACGAGCTCGATCCCATCTATTCCAAGAACACGATTCAATTCTCTCTCATTATGCACCTACGGATAAAAAACAGTAGCATACTCACCAATCCAATCTGTGAGTAAAAACTTTACCTTTCTCATCTTTAACAAATTGATAAACGTCCAATACAACAAAGACAAGAATAAGATAGGAAAACTAGAGAACATTCGAATTCATATACTCTTGCATCCAAGACAATGAAAAGGAGAATAACAATGATAACCGACAGCAAGAGAAATTGAATTGAAACCGAAATCTTTGTTACAGTATGACATTTCAACCAATATTCAAGCATACGTGAAATCACAGTCAGGCAAAAACTCGTCTGGCATAGGTGTGAACTTCCAAATAAAGTATTAGTCATAGAA
Organism: Myrica gale; assembly: GCA_963930655.1. Classification (NCBI taxonomy): domain Eukaryota; kingdom Viridiplantae; phylum Streptophyta; class Magnoliopsida; order Fagales; family Myricaceae; genus Myrica; species Myrica gale. Next base: position 31,254,877 of record OZ005598.1, read on the forward strand.
GAGCAAACTAGTAATAGAGAGAAGCAGTTGCATTACATCCCTTTGATATGCTATGTTAAAGAGAAAAAACTGCCAGGTATACAAACCCAGACATTTAACTGAGATGATTAAGATAAGTCAAGTATCTAACCCTTTCTACATAAAAATATTTTACCACTTGAAAGGAGAATACTGCCTCGAAATCTTCAATTCCAATAAATTTTGGGTAGAATAACGAAGAAGAAAAAAGCATCATCCATACCTCAACAAGTACTGCCATACCGAGTATCTTGCAGATCTTACTCATGTATTTGATGTCAAGATCTGGCAAAACAGCAGCAATTAAAAGAATGGCATCTGCGCCTTTTACTCGGGCATTGTAGATCTGCCACGCGTCGACGATAAATTCTTTGCACAACAGAGGGCACTGCATAATTTGCTAGTATTAGATGCATAACTCATACCAATCACGAAATAACAGCTTCTACCACACATTATAAATTAAGCTACTACACAATTCAAGGAGCAGACCTTTACTCCAGCATTCCTTATCAACTCCAGATTTTCAAAGCTTCCCTAAATAGGAAACATAGAGCAAGTATTAAGGTTTGCTTCCAAACAGGCAAAAAGCCCACTTCGAGCACCTGAACTTAATCAAGAATAAATTAGATACAGCAACTTTCTATTGAAAGAAGAAGTGTGTACCTTAAAATACTTTTCATCTGTCAAAACACTGAGACATGCCGCTCCACCTCGCTCATAAGCTTGAGCAATCTCAACCTATCATGAGAATGTTTCAGAACAATAACACACAATGTGACAATGTCGCGAAAGATATAAATCAATACAAACTGAAATGCCAGGTGCACTGGTACAGTTCACTAAGGCCTTCCCAGGACAGTGGAAGAACTATGGGAGTAAGCAATGTTGCATGGACATATGAAGAATATAGCCATCTCCGCAGTAGATATTCAGAGAAGGCTCACATTTCCAATCTTCTGGAACAGACATTATTTTACATTTATGCAAATAGGACTTATCTACGCCAAAACTGCTGTCTCAAAACAGCACTTTTTGATGAACTAAGATAAGGTATGGAAATTCCTAAACCAAGTAGCTTTTTTAGTACTTGTTCATCATTTGTACCAACCTACAAGGCTTAATCATTGTAAATAGTCTAGAAGTAGCAATCAAATAGTAGAGGGGTAAGGCTCGACACTGATAAAAGCAACCAATTGTATTAATTAAGGACTTACAAGACTGGAGAAATCCTAATTAAATAACTGTAGGCTTCAACTGTACCTGTATCAGTTCAAATTACTTGGGTGCACCCAGGTGATGAGGAGTATGATAATAATATGTATGAACAAGAACACTGGGACATTTATTCTTATAAAGGATGTGGACTGAGGGATGCCTAATGTAGTACTAGACCTATTATCATTTGGAAGTTGATCTGGGGCAAGTGTCCGGACCTATTGTGACATAGACACAAGGCACTCAACCGACACTTTATAGTCTTTGCAATTTGCGTAGGAAAAAACTAAAGGATGAGCACTCACAGGATCAAAGTCCTCTCTTAGAACTCCTCTGCTTGGAGAAGCCTTTTTCACCTCGGCAATCAATCCAGGAAGGCCAGTTCGTAGATTCGCTGCCCTGAGTGCTCCAATAAAATCTCTTGTGGGAGGAACATGATCAAGGTTCTTCATCAGTGCTGAGAGGGGTCTTCTCTCTTTCAACTGATAAATAATAGCTAGTAGCATTACAGGAAATTCTGCAGAACAGCAAAAACAGGAAAAGAAAAAGAAAAACCATGCATTTGACACACCAAGTCGAAGAAATTACTTGTGAGACTTCCTTGTCCTTGTGCCAGATGATTTCCTCTAAAATGTTGCGAGGAGTATTGCCCTCATTCTGCAGCCGAAACTGAAAGGGTCCCACGTAGTGCAAAGGAGGGCCAGAAGGTGGCCTCCTCCTAATTCTTATTCCCTGGGTAGCAGCTACTTCATTGTGGAACATTCCCACTTCCCACTCCTTGATTTTAAGAGCATTTTCTTCGGATACAGTTACTGGTGCAACTGCAGCTGAATCATCTTTGGACTCTAGCTAAACAACGTTAGGACATAATTCAGTTCCAAAGCAAATACACCTCACCATTACCAACTACACTCCGAAGTGATAAAAAGGAAAAAATGTTGTACCTTTGAGGAGCCATGTTTATAAATTCATTCCCAAGGGAAAAAAGGGTTCTTTTCATTCAATCATTCCCAGAAATTTACAGGCTCAAAGAAACTCTCTATTGCTTAACTTACCACATCCTATAGGAGCCAAAATATTATAAAACCGCATTAAGCTCTATGTTGCACAAATGACCGACATTATTCTCAGGCAAAAATTAATTCACTTTCTTGAACTCAGTAATAAATAAACCCACCATAAAGCAGATAAATTTAGAAACCCATTACTTAAAACTAAAGAACTACATGATAAGGTTATATTGGACGTACATTTGAGAATAAATACCGAGTTTTTCCAAAATCCACAAAAGCATTAGCTCTGTACTGGGAAAAAGCGTAACCATATTGATAGGGGCAAAAAAAAGGTAAAGATTTCGAAGTTGAGTCAGAAACACGGGCAATTCAAAAGAAAAAATTTATAACCTGCTGGGCTCTAATTGAGGAAGAAGCAAAAGGACTCGACTTTCGCATATGCAAGTCCATTGCACGTCCTGGAATGAATCTCCTCAATGGGTTGGGTCTGAGAGTGAAAGATGGAGGCGTTGGTCTGGAACAAAGCAAACCATCCATTTTTTGATTGAATTTCGCAGATTTGAATATTTGATGACTGTTCGAAAAGGTCCCTTTCGCTTCGATGAAGAAGAATACTAGATAGTATTTGGTGCTGCCAGGTGTAGGATACTAGCAAAGTCATGAGTCACTCGTCGGGAATGCAATTAACGTGATAATTGTCACAGGATGCTTTTACGACGTCGCCCTTGAGGCTTTCGAGGCGGTAAACTCTCGCCGTGAGATACATGATCAGTAAGGAACCTACTCCAAGATGCGTTACGAAAACGAACGTAAACCAGGTCTCTCACGACCGACGGTGCTTGTGAAGATGTGAAGATTTCGTTAAGACAGTTGCAAGGTTGTAACAATGAAGCTGAGTTCTAATCAGATATTAAGGCAATCTAAAAAATAAAAAATTGAAGACCTTTCGAGGATATAACATAAAAATCAAAGATTGCGAAAAATTCAAAACAAAAAGGACAAGTTGAAAGTTTTAAGACCTTTTGAGCTCTAGCCGAGGAAGAAGCAAAAGGAACTAAGGCTTTGTTTGCGTAACAAAGTTTTAGTCACCTAAAATTTTATCATCATTACAAAACACTCTATTTCCTTACTTTTTTCATCAATTTTCATACACTTTTTCACTAACTTTTTCACTTTTTTACCAACTTTTTCACTCCCACTCCTCACTTTTTCATCAACCACAATACCTAAAATTTTACTTCTCAAACACAGTTGAACAAAAGTCCACTGTGGGTCTTGGAGCTGATCTTGTATGTGGGAATCTGTGTGGTCTGTAGGTGAGAGACAGATGGACGGCTTTTAGAGAAACCAAACCCTCCATTTATTCAAGTGAATCTCATATTGGTAGAGTCCGATTTTGAACAGCTAGTATGGATTGGGAACAAAAAGAATATGACATAAGTGAGAGAGACTTATAGGCTGAATCTACCACTCAACCCAAAACCTTAAGCTGATAGGAGAGAAAGATTTTCTTATTTGAATTATATTATCTAACACTCTCCATCACGTGTGGGTCATACTCTCCTTTTAATTGGGAGACCTAACACGTGCAATATTTAATTAAAAATTAGGGTGAAGTGCGGAGTCAGGTATCGAACTTAGGACCTTGGCTCTGATACCATGTGAATCTATCACTTAACTCAAAACCTTTCCTCTTCTTTCCTTTTAATGGCATCTTCAATTGTTGCAGCTTCTACCTTCACAACACCCAATATTGGACAACTTATCTCAGTCAGGTTGGATGGAACAAACTATCTGCAATGGATCTCCTAGTTTGTTCTAATGCTCAAATCCAATGACCTCAAGGGCTTTGTGGATGGTTCAGACCCATGCCCAGAGGAATTTCTCTCTGATAAAACAGGTCAAGCCACTCAAAACGGTGAATCCTCGGTATCTTCTTTGGAACAAGAAAGATCAATTTGTTATTTCTTGGATTAATGCCACTCTTTCTATCAAAGTCTTATCTTCTGTCTATGGCCTTCACACTACTCACAAGGTCTGGTCTTATCTTTCCACCCACTTTGCTTCACAATCTCGTTCGAGGATTAATCATCTCACCTATCAACTCCAAAGCCTTAAGCAGGAGAACCACACCTATATTGAATATCTCGACTAAGCCAACCATTTGGTTGATCAACTTGCAGCTGTGGGGAAACATGTGACTAATGATGATCTTGTCTCCCAACTTTTGTGTGGATTGAATGCATCTTGCACCCCCTTTCAGACATCCATCTCTATTTCTACTTGAGATCGTTCTCTTTTGAACTCCTCGAATCTCTATCATCTCTTTTGAACTCTTCTCTTTTCAAATCCCCCCGCCCCTTCTCTGCACAATAACTTCCTCGCACCTCCACCCCTCTCTTACCCACACCTCAACCTCACTCCAATGTCTTCAAGCTCCATGCTCCCCTTGTCAAATTTGTGGGAAAACCAACCACCAAGTTTTGGACTGTTATCATCGCATGGACTTCTCCTATCAAGGTCGTCATCCACTGGCTCAACTTGTTGTCATGGTTTCTCAAACCAATTCAAACTTTGGCACTGACACTTGGTATGCAGATAGTGGAGCCAACCAACACATTACTGCCAATCTTGAACAACTTTATCTTCAAGAGCCTTACACTGGCACAGTTAACATTGTTGTTGGCAATGACACCAGTTTGAACATAGCGAATACTGGTTCAATTCTCATAAACTCTCAACCCTCTCCTTTAATATTATCTCGTGTTTTACATTGTCCAAGGGTCTTCACTAATCTTTTATCTATTAATAAATTATGTTTAGATAACAACTGTTTTTTTCTTCTCACAGGTTCCCACTACTTTGTGAAGGACAATCTCTCAGGCCAGACTCTGTTGCAAGGCAAGAGTGAAGGAGGATTGTATCCCCTTAAGTTGCAGGCTGCATCTTTCTCCCAGAATCGCCAATTCTTTGATTTCTTAGGTGTCAAAGCCCCTATTTTGACTTGGCATTCCTGATTTGGCCATCCATCTCATTCTATTGTGTGTCGTCTTCTTTAAGACAATTCCCTTCCAGTTAGTGGTCCTATAAATAATATTGGAGTCTGTGAGCCTTGTTAATTAGGCAAGAGCAAACAAGTTCTCGTTGTTGCGTCCTCTTGCTAGAATATAATTCAAATAATAAAATTTTTCTCTTCCTATTAGTTTAAGCTTTTGGGATGAGTGGTAGATTCACATAGGCTGCGTTTCATACTAATCCTCCACAATAGACAACTAATTATAAATAGTCGATTGTCTATATTTGGTTTTGGTTAGGTGAATGAGTCTTTTTGGTAGTATATTTGATTGAAGGAAAGGGAATTTATTACCATGACAATGGCAAAATTTTCCCGATAGAAACAATATGCATTAAAATATAAAACCCACATGTTTCACCTAGGGCTGAAAAATCTGAATGCGGTCCGGTTTTTCGGACCGCATTCCGGTCCTAGTATATTAGAGGACCGGAAGTGGTCCGGTCCGGTTTTAATTTTTTTTTCAATTTTTTAATTTTTTTAAATTTTTTTAAAACTTTTTTTAGGTTAATTTCAAAGTGGGAAGTGTATATAAAAATGTTGAGTTTTAGTTTAGATTAAAATTAAACGTTTTAACTTTATAATTTGTATTAAAAATTAATAAAAAAATATATTTTTTATTTTTAATAAATGCAGTCTGGTCCGGTCCGGACCACATTTATTAAAAAGGAAGACCAGACCGGACCGCAAATCTGGTTCGGTCCACGGTCCGGTTGTGTTCACCCCTAGTTGTACCTGATTATGGAAACCAAAATGCGAGGTATTGTTCCCTGGATTTGGACTCAACAACCGCCAAGTGCATTGATTACAGTTATCACATGTTGATCCATGCGCTGATTATTTGGCCAATTGTGGAGATCTTTCATTCTTCCCCTTAGTAAGGCTGCGTTTGTTTAGACTGAATATGTTTTCATGCAGAATATTTTCAAAAAGATATGTGTTTGGTAGGGGCTAAAAAAAGAGTCAAAGGAAAATGGGATAAGCGGTTAAAGGAAAATAACCCCTAACAGGCTAAAAACAACTTACCCTTTGTAGAAGCTTAAGTTATTTTCCAGATGACTATATTTTCTCTATTTTATCTAATAGACGCTATCTATTATTTTTTTCTCATCTATATTCTCTTTACTAACAAAATAAACTTAAATGATTTTTCAGGTGACTATTTTTTATCTATTCTATCGCAAAATATGCTATCTACTATTTTTTCTCTAACAAAACAACTTAAATTATTTTTTCAGTTAACTATTTTTTCTCTATTCTCTACCAAAATGCTGAATATTAATTTATCATTATGAAAGTGACTAGTTTTGGGAATTTTATGTTAGCCATTATTTTTATTTTTATTCAGTATTTTTAATATCTTTATCGATAATAAAAATTTATTTTAGCGTTTCAGGTTGTAATTCATATTTTATTGGACCCTCCTTTTATTATTTTTAATATCTCGCTATCATTTGAACTTTGATTCCACATTTTCGCAATTAGTTTGCTGAGATAAAGTTACAAGAAGGCTATGATGACTCGAAGCTTTATAGATAGCTCTTCATTTGCTGATTGACAAATTTGTATGAAAGACACAACTTTCCCGATTAGAGTATTTGATAATTCAAATGGATAATTAGAGGAAGTATCTGTCTAGATCCTTCTAATATGATTGTTATTCTAAATCTAGAGGTACATCAAACTAAACAAGCTCACAAAATATTCTTTAAATTTTCAGGTGACAGTCAAACACTATATGTTTATTTTCAAGGAATTAGCCAAACACTAAAACTTGTTTTGTTTTCCCTGTAAATATTTTCAACTGCAAATATTTTCTTATTTTCCTCATTTTACGCCGAAACAAACACAGCCTAAGAGACACGAGCTGTATCATGAAATGTATGGGATGTTATATCTCAGAAGTTTTTTTACTTTTATTTTATATATAAGATCGTCCTTTAAAGGGAAGAAGGAGAGACCGAAAAAAAAAAACTCTAACATAACACCAAAGAATGCACGTCACTTTATCTAAGAATGTGTATGGAAAATAATTCTCTCTAATAAACCCCCCCCCCCCCCCCCCCAAAAAAAAATAAAAATAATAAGAAGAAGAAAAAAAGGAACATTCATCTCTCTCCGTACATTATGTATACACCTACCAACTTGAACAGGAAAACATAAAATTTTCAAAAGAGAAGCAAAAACTAATCTGCAGTGCTCCTATGTGGAAAACATGTATCTACTTCAGCAACTCCTCTGGTATCTACTTACCCAAAAACTAAAAAGAAACGCCACCAATATTAAATACCAAGCTTGATGCTCTATTTTCGTTGATTTCACAAACCCTGGATGAAGTCAATTGTTATTCCTACATCAGGCATAACTTCCATGAGAAAATATACTCTAATAGTTGCTACAATTTTACATGCAAGTACAGCACCATTTAAATTTAAGCATGGGAAAGGAGAGATCCATTCGGAATTGCCGATCGTCTTGGAATGAGGTCACATAAGATGATAAGAATCCATAGGACTTGAAGTAGAGCTCATAGTAACATGCTCCAGGTATCAATCCATTTCTGAATACCACGGACAGACTGCTTTCCCAATACCATTACTTGAATAGCTTCCTCAACCCATCAAAGAGATTTAGAGCTCTCAATTCACCTCTTCTTAAATCCCTCAATCTCCTTCTCAGTATCTGGAACGAGACATATAAGCACACTTAAAAAAAATCTTTAGATAAGTGATGTCTTGAATATTGAGTTCTAAGGAGAGATACAAGATACATGTGGTCATATATGAAATCTACCAAATACATAGGATATGCGTATAATTGCATAGTGCACTGTTTTACTCCAATGGTCTCTTAAAGGCAAAGCATTATAGCAAATCTACCACATGCAGGTGTTCATAAACTACGTATGATCAACTGTATGAGGCTTCCATGAATGCCCTTACTTAATGAATCTAACTTTTATCAAGACTCGTTCTCTGATAACCAATGACACTGCCAAAATGGCAAATCTAAATTCTTGGCTTGGAGGAGTAGACATAAGTTCGCATGTTTATCGACGAATGTGGCGGAAATGTATTACTGTCTCTGTCATTCGAATTCAGACAAAACAATTAAAATGTTAATGAGCAAGAATCTATGGAGTACTAAATATTAATACCACAGCAAAACGTTGTTGGAGCTTCCAATCCATATCATTAATAATTAGTATTTTAGGAAGCTCTTTAAGTTCGATGGTTGGTAATGTTGTATAAGAAGAAAATCAATTTCAGTCGGTAAAGGGGGCTTTCGCTTACATATTGGGCTCGGAAGAGAATTCTCCGTTCGCTGTTACACAAGTCTATTGCTAGCTGTTTCAGAAACAGTCTCCTATTGAGTTGCTTTGGAGATGTCACATCCAGATCCATTGATCCACTTGCCTGTCAGGATAATATGTTAGAGCTGATTCACAAGGAGTCATAGAACTTTCAGCAACCATGTAAAGAGTTTTTAAACAAAATGTTCCCTTACTTGCAAGAATTTGTTGTACTTGGATAAGCTAGATTCACAAGCATCCACTATGAATTGCAGTGCCTGTTCCTCTATTTCAGGGTATCTCAAGTCCTTCTTGGTGGTAGTTTTATTTGACGCTGCAGCAGCCATCTGAAATAAAAGATGTTTGAGAGAGGTGATACAATATTGAAACATGGATTCATAATTAAGAAGGCTATACTGTCCAACCTCTTTAAACTCTCTTCTCATACTTGGAGGACTGACTGCTAAATAAGCATAGGCCATTAACTCCGCTGGCCAACCAGTGATTTGTATAGGGAAACATTGGGATCTGCTAGAGATGTATATCTTGGTACTTAATTACGTTTTGTAGTAAGAATAATAATTTAACATAAAAGGAGGAAGTGCATATTACACAACAATGCCCAAGGGGAAATTTATCCGGAGATAAGAGCGAATAACAAATTGCATACTCTACCAAATTTCAGTTGCAACTGAAGATTGCCAAAAGAAACATACTAAAAGGATTGCGTAGTTACCTCAGAAAAATATACCCACAATGGTATGCATATAACAAAAGCTGAATAGCTAATATGGTAAAGAAATAAGACACAGAAAAGGGAAAGACTGTAGATGACTCCATTGAGGCATGATGTACTTACGCTGACAGTTCATAGTTCCTCAGAGCTTCCAACTTCTCCTCATAACATTTGTCAGACTTCTTAAGTGACAGGGCCAACTCAACTGAGTCGCTAGGGTTGGTACCCTCCTTTGGAACAAATCCATATGACAGCAATAGCTCTCCATTAGATTTCTTGCCATATGAAATGAAAACCTGTAGAAGTGACGGGAAAAATCTAGCATGGGAATCCTGATTTATATGGGACAAATTCCACCAGTGTTATCCTAACATTTATCTTTTAAGCAAGTGATACACATACCCAAATAGATCTTCAATCCAGCACCTCAGCCTCCATCCCATTCTTAAGAGGAGAAGTGCCATTTGAGTTTGTTCTCATTATCAAACTATTTCTAAGATGATTGATAGTTCTATAAAATGACACAGAAATTCACATCTAACACAGAGCTTGTGAATTGGTGGTGGAGTCGTAGCAGTTCCAACCCACCCACCCCGCTCTCTCATCTCTCATGTGGTGATTCGTCAATGATAAGATCCCTTAACATTGTTTACCTGCTCACCTGGCTCATAAGGTCGATCTGTTGTAAAGACAACTCCCTTGGATGGCTTATCATAATCCAAAAAGGTTTCCACCTAGGGAAGTCAATACCCAATATGACTAGTTAGATATTGAATCTTGAACAGTTTATTTCTAAACACATTTTCCCACAGAAAGTCTGGTTAACATACCCCACAACTGTGATTCAGCATATCTGCCCATGGAACCAAGGCAACTCTTCCATCCATTGAGCGTAAACGAACCTGTGCTTAGGAGAATAAAGAAGTCATTCATTCTTGTAAACCTATGTACTTGAGATCCATAAGGATCATTCAGTATCACCGTTCTGAGATATAATGAGAAACTACTTATCAATGTTATCAGCAAAGATGTAAGACGTAAAGTTAAAAAGTGATTGCAAACTTTCCATCTATAATTGCTTTTTCTCGGGTTTCAGAAATCGTAAGGGTCGCATCTTTGCACAACATTACAAATAAGTGCACAGCCAACTCATTTTTGACAGCAAAGACACGGTTTGCTTCCCTCTGTGGATTAGGCAGCAAAGGTATTGATATTATTCATTAAATTTACTTACCAAGCGTGAGAAAAGAATGCCAAATGACCACTTGAAGGTTTCAATATTGAATACCTGTAAATAATTCAGAGTGCAAAGTCAACAATTGTGCATGACTCAAAGTCAAAGAAGGCACATAATTAGTAATGGTGGAATGAAGTCTACTAAACTACGGAGTCATTATAGTTATAAGAAGGCCAAGGCAGCATAAAGTCCAAACAAAGATCATCTAACTGTTTCCACATATAAGGGCATCATCATGTCACAAAGTTCAGTCCAATTTGACATAGAGAATAGCAGTTAAGAAACATTGACCCACTACCTCTTCAGGGAATAAATCAGGATACTTGGAAAATATCCTAAGCCGTAAGTCATTGTATCTGCACAAGAAAGGAAACACATACGCAAGTTTATAAGGCAAAATTTTCTGGAATCTAGGAACACTAAACTGAGAATATAAGCCAGCCAAGGCGGTCAAAAGAATACACCCTGCTTCAAAGAAAAAAAAAATAGCAACACCATCATACGTTCCAACTACATCCATGACTCTGTCAATTGCCCGCTCTCTTATCTGTGATGCTTCCAAATATCTATCCAGTTCTGCACGTGTCCTGAAAGGACACAGTGAAGCTATAGCGGAAAAAACTGAAGACCCTTTCCACATTAGAGGAAAGAATATTAGAGACTCCACAATTAGATCAATAAATTAAGAATAAGAACTTGCCAGTACAGTAGTGAATATGGTTGTCGAGGTAAAGCTGAAATATAATTGCTCCATCTTGAAGATTTCATTACACTTGCTTCACTAATCAGGTAAGTTGCAAGAAGTGGCCAATCTGGTACAGAATTCCGTTTTAGGACTTTGCCAGCCTCCACACAGCTCCACTCCTAGCATTTGAGTATGGATATCGACAGGGAAAAAAATTAGTACTGCAGGTAATTTTAACATGACAGCTAAATCAACTTAATAAGTTCCAAAAAGATTACATAATAAGGCCTCACAGAAACAAAGAAAAAAATAAGCGCAATTCAGAAGTACAGACTCGGAGAGCATGAAAAGACTAGTAAAAAAGCTAAGTATTGTGAACTTGGCATTAAAGAAGTTTTATACAGTGCACGATAAGTTAACCGAGTCAAATGCTAAAGTCTGCAATGGCGCAGAAAGAATTTATAATTTTGTTGTTGTCGCTTTACTTGGTTGATTTGTTTTTGAGATGTTTTGTGTTTGCTTGCTACACGTTGCTATTTGTGAGCCTAGGCTATCTTTAGGTCTAAACTTGAGATCACTCGCAGTGATCAATAATTTCTATTCAGTCAACCAACATTTAAAGATCGATTGGAGCCTCAAGAACCTTTTCAAAACCTCGTATGAAGTACACATGTGGACTAATCACACACATTTATGGTCCAACTAAAATAAAGCATTCCGCAAGCATTTGTTTCATTTAACTGACAAGAATTTGCATCAAATCCAAGCTAATAAAACCCATTTGAGATTACAGGAACGCTTCAGCAGCTTTCCACAAACTTTCTCAACTCTCAGGTACATCTTACCGAGTCTGCAGTGATGACCAGTGATGGGGGCACAAAGAGCAACTTCTCGCCCTTCCTTATATTCTTCAAAGCAACTAATCCTCTTTCTCCCACTTCCACTCTTTGTATCTCCATTTTCTGCGGCGGGAGGCCTGACACGGACAACCATTTCTGCAAAGCAGACGCGTTTTCCAAGGAATCAATATCACAACCCCAGGGGACATCTCGAGTCACTGTGGCTTTGGTGGTGTCAGTTGTGGAAGCAGGGCAATGAATTGAGCGCTTATGAAAGATTACTGGGTGAGAGTGAGACTTAAAGCGAGTGGAAGAGATGGTCTTGTGGAGTGGATTGGAAATTGGAATAAATGGGATGTGAAAGAGTCTTGAAGCTTCAGCCATGGCTGTGGGCAGAAAGAGAGAGAGAGTAGATCTACCTTATCTGCTGTCCGCTAAGGTTGTGGGTTGGGTTATGGTCGTTGTGGCAGTTGCAGAACGCTCGGTAACTTTTTGTCCTGTTGTGGAAAAGCATGAGCCAGAGCCAGCTGCCAGACTGCCAGAGTGTCTTTGGGGCTAATCAACGACGTCGTATTTATGGTTGTAGCTTCCTTATAAACTAGAACCAGTCCGTTTAGTGGATTATCTTCGTAAAATCCAAAGATCTTCAGCATGTTTGTTAATGGCAACATTATCTCCTGCAATTCCTCTACCTTACCAGCGCTTTCTGTCCATGACCCCAAACTGAAAACTTCACTTGAAAGGCAAAATCTTAAACCCAGAGTCTCATGTCTCAAAACAATCTCAAACTCTTCAGCTTTTTTCAAACCCCAGAACCGTAGAAGTTCGATCCTAGCATTTCAGGAAAAGGGTCGTATACAGGTTTGTCACAGTATCTTAACCAGTCAGAACTCAGAAGACGCAACTGAGGACAAAGGAGATTCCTTGGAAGGTGGGTTTGGTGGCGGTGGAAATGGTGGACAGGGAAGGGACTGGACAACCTCAATTTTGCTCTTTGTGTTATGGGCAGCACTCATGTATTATGTTTTCAATCTTACTCCAAACCAGACACCGGTACTACAGCATTCTGATTTTTTTTTTTCATATTTATTGTCGTGCATTTTTCTGGCAGTTTTGTTTAATTTGGAGGGTTGTATTGCACATCATCAACTGTAAGGTACCATTTGGTTTGCTTTGTTAAAATATCTCCATTCATTAGCTCAGAAGGAGAAAAACAAGTCTCCGTTAATTTAGATTGTAGCAATATGGCACTAGTTTTTCGTTTTCTAATTGGTGCTAGCGCCTAGCGGCAGTACTTCAAGTGCTCATTTTGTTGCTTAGAAAAAGAAAAAAAAAAGAGTGCTGATTTTGTTAGTTGGTATGAAATGCTAAACATACATGTAACGAGTGTATCAATCATGTCTTCTCTTAGAGCGAGAGAGAGGTGGAGTGTGAAAAGGTGTGGGGGGGGGGGGGGAGGAGGTTAATTTCACATTTGGCAGAGCAAACTCCCTGCTTTATATCTCTCAACTTTTGAGCAGTCCTATTCAAAAAAACCAGTCTCATTTATTTATGTGGATGTTGCAATTAAAGTTGTCATCCTCATTTTATTCTGTCATTTCAATTATTGACATATTAAGTCTTTTCAGTCAAGAGATATGTATTTCTTGAAAAAGCTCCTGAATTTGAAAGGAGATGATGGCTTCAGGATGAATGAAGTGCTTGTGTCTCTGTGGTACATAATGGGTTTATGGCCTTTGGTTTATAGCATGCTGCTGCTCCCAACAGGTAGAAGGTACCTTTCTTTCCGTTAGCTTGGTTATCAATGACTGTACATACCTCTTCTCCTGCACAACCTTTTCGGGTGCATTAATGACAACGCTAAGGCCTACTAGAATGAGAAAATATCCGGGCCTTCACTTTCTTGGTCGTTGGAAAAATTAGACATCAAGGTGTGCTGCCCTCTCTTCTGAGCCAAGGAGTCCGCCAATACTTAATTCCCAAACTAATTGCTTTTCTTTTGAAAAAGCAGTTTCCAACGGTAGAACTGGGGAGTCATAATTCACAATAATTCACTTTTGTTCTTCAAGGTCACATTTTTTTTGGCAAATGATGCAATGAAATGGAGTAAGAGTACTCCAGGATTCTTAAATTTCTTAACCATTAGTGTTTTTGAGCTGAAAGAATCTGATTTATCCTTTTTCTGTATCCGCAGCTCAAAAAGCAACATTCCTGTCTGGCCATTCCTAGTACTTTCATTTTTCGGAGGTGCATATGCTATTCTCCCGTATTTTGTTCTTTGGAGACCCCCACCACCGCCTGTTGAAGAAACTGAAATCAGAAGATGGCCTCTGAATTTTCTGGAGTCAAAATTAACTGCTGGGGTGAGAAATTGCTTACCTATAACAAAAATAAACTATTTCTCTTGCCAAAATATGCAGACTCTTTCTGTGAGCTTTGGAAGTACTTTATAAGAAGCCAACAGGGGACCCAAATGGTGTGTAATAAAAGCATAACAATAAACATGATTAATCAAAACCATAGCCTTATTATCGATGACATTACAAAAAGTTGAGCGATGTAGTGACATGAAAACAGTGGATGGTCCTTATCCCCCCCAAAAAAAAGTGGATGGTGCATCTATCTTGGATAATGTCCTATCGATATCATTATTATCTCATCGAAGATTAGCTCTAGATGTGAGCGTTGTGTTGAAGAAACTTACATATACTGTCATGTCGGTATCATGTTTCATATTCTCTTCACGAAATAATAACCACTGACCCTTTTGCTCTTGTGGTGGCATGTCTTCCCTGCAAAGGGGAGTTTCCATGTTCAGACCTGCTCAACAGTTGGGGTTGGAGTGGGGAAAGCTAAGGGTAATTGTAGTTCCAAATTATTCCCCTGGAACTAGGGTTAAGCCCAGGATGAAAGTAGTTGCAACTTATTCTTCCTCATTAAGTAGGAGTCTCGTGTAGCATTTCTAGCCCGTTA
Organism: Myrica gale; assembly: GCA_963930655.1. NCBI lineage: Eukaryota > Viridiplantae > Streptophyta > Magnoliopsida > Fagales > Myricaceae > Myrica > Myrica gale. The sequence continues at coordinate 31,269,961 of OZ005598.1, forward strand.
ATGCTTTGTGAAGTCTTTCCCTTGTATTGAAAACATGGTTGCAATGTTCAGCAAATGAAAGAGAGAGAGAGAGAGAAGTTGAAGTAGCAGCAATTACATTTTTATTTGGTGGTTTTATATGGGAATTGCAAGTTAACTCCATTATCCATCAGCTATCACTTGCTGCAGGACTGGGTATAATTGTTTATGCAGGTTTAGCTAATCCGGGTGATTGGAAGGAATTTTACCAGTATTTCAGGGAAAGCAAATTTGTAAGTGTTGTGAACTCTGATTTTTATGATTGTTTATGCAGGTCAATGATTTTTCAAGAGTGCCTTATAACATTTCAATAGTTCATTATAGTTAAGGATGACAAACACTCTGTAGCATTTTGATAATAGGACAGAATTGAGGATCGATTATAACCTCTCTTTGTAGGATTACCTCTTTCGAACTTTTGAACTTTCTGTGGCAAACTTGAAATTTTGAATTGTAAAATGTTTATATAATTTGCTTCCGGGATGCAAATCCTGATCTCAAGAGTACTTTATGTACGATATAGGAGGTGTCTTTAGATTGGAACTCGTTCATTTCTTCATTGTTCATTCATATGGCCGTTTAGTCATGACATCTAAAATCTCAGAAGTCCTACAAAAACTTACTAGTAGATTGGACCTCGATGCTGCAGATCCATGTCACATGCCTTGATTTCACTGTACTATCTGCGTTTGCTCCCTTTTGGGTTTACAACGATATGACTGCAAGGAAATGGTGAGGTTCTGGAAACTCTTGAGTCCTTCAAGTGCTTCTTTCCATTTTGAGCTGGAAATTCCTCTTTCCGAAGCGTTTAGGTAGCCTAACATTGGAGGCTTATCACAGGTTTGACAAAGGTTCTTGGCTTCTTCCCCTGTCGCTGGTGCCATTCTTGGGTCCTGCTTTGTATCTAGTCCTGCGGCCATCACTATCAACAACGTCCATTTCGATTGGCCGTGCTACAACAGAGCCTAAATGAAACTCACACTTTTGGCGCGATGTCAGTTGTATGCGGATTTTAATCACTGTATGAAGAAAGAAGCATTCCCAGCATGGCTTAGATGGATAAACAAACTTAATAGGATGAATTTGGAAATGCCAGTATTGATAGATATGCAACCTGCTGCAAGGTAACTAAGTCATTTTTCCATAATACAGCCCGCTATATATGCTCATGCAGAACAGAGCCAGCAGGCAATGGTTGTCAGAAACTTCCATCAAAAGGCAGAAATGGCTGTAATTTCAATTCTCTCTTCAAGTTTTGGCATTAGGCACGATTGGTTTCATCAGCAACATATATGTCTGTTTGTTTTGGCCATGGTACACAGATATAAGAAGGTTATTGCAGTGAAACTAGAGTTTTGAAAATTCCAACATTTTTACTAAATGCACTAGAAAAATTAATTTTGAATGATCTATGAGCAGTAGGGCTGTCCAATGGCCGGGCCGGTCCGGCCGGCCAAACCGGTATTTTTGTAGAGTGAACATACCGGACCGAACCGGTCATTCTAATAGAACCGGTATGGTCCGGTCCTCGGTTTCATTGGTCCGAATTGGCCGGTTTGGGCCATGATATTTTGGACCTTTTTTTGGTTTGAGCCTCTTAGCATTTTTATTTTTTTAAAGCCGTTTTTGGGTTTTTTTTTACCAGTAAGGACTAGTTTGGAGTTGTATACTCCGGTCCAGTTGCGGTTTTTCATATAGGTAATCCGAAACCGGACCTGAGTACACCGATTTCGGTCCAGGTTATCCGGTACCGTCGGTAACTTGGGCACCCCTGATGAGCAGTATAGATCTCTGTAGCAGGCCAGACTCAACGTCGTGCATGGCAATCTGTATTAGTCGTAAATGTAAATTCATGCAGTCTTTTCATATCCACTGTACTAAATTGCCTCGTCTATCAAGGACGCAGTCAGAGAAAAGACAGACGAGAGGTAAAATGAAAATGGGGATTCTTCTACCGTCAAACCCGGATCCCTACGGTCCACTTCACAGTTCATCAAGCAGACTAACGAATATATTGCTCCAATTATCAAGGGCATTGTTTAATTTGGCAGAGGCAAATATTTCTTCTTCTCTTTTTTTTTTTAAACACCAATATGGTCTGTATAGCATAGCAATCAGCAGTAACTTAAACCTCGATACAAGCCAAGAAAAAAAAAACCTTGATACAAGCATCATTAGCAATTTGTTTCACTGGCAAATCCAGAGTACAAAAGTTAATTGAAGGGAGGCATCAAGGACGCCCAGAGCTTCATCTCCTGTTCTTCTCATTCCGACTTTGAAATATGGCGCAATTGTGGAGAACACAAACCAATACATATCAAGCATACAATTTTTGAAGCTCGTCCTTGAACTTGGCCTTCAGTTGTTCCCTCTTTATCTTGAGAGCAGCAGTAACTAGACCAGACTCAGGGGTCCATGGTTCAGGCAGCAACCTAATCTTTGCAGGAATTTCAAACTTATCCAACTTTGCAGCTTTCCCTAACTGTGTGACCAAAAACGCCGTTATGTCAGCATTAAGAATTTAATTGGAAAAAAAATGAAATTACCTTTATGCTTTGGAACTTTCAGCACATTCAAAACCATCACTCCCTTGTACGAATAAAGAAAAAATTCCACACTATTGGGATGAGTTTTAAGTAAATTCATGGTAATCTGTGAGATAATGGTCAAAAGTGATACCATTTCCAACTATGTGAATCTAATTGTCTCAAAGGAAGCAAAAGGATCAGGGAAAATATAATGCAAAATGACATCATGACAGAGGATGCTGGTAACTCGTTGGTAGCTTTACTTTTTTCTTTATCAGTGAATGACTGCTTGAAAATCTGCTTCTGTATGCATGTGTGTATCTCAACAACAAGCTCAATATAGACTCTCCTCAAATGTCCTTTGCAGTTCCAGCAGCACTAGCAATATAATAAAGATGGCCTTGTCGACATAGTTTGAAGTAAGTCTCCGAAAGATAAGCGAAATACACAAACCTTAGTAAGTGATTGTTGAACCTCACTGACAGCTTCAACTTTGTCACACAGCTCAGAAAAATCTTTGTAGCTAATGCCAGCTTCCTGGGCCCACTTCTCGAGGACCTGATGTGGTGGAACCACCAGTGCTACACAGTAGTTGTTGAAGGGATCTGCGTATACCATGACATTTTCCACATAACTACAAGCTGCAAGAGCTGCCTCAACCTGCAACAATGTAGTCACTAATTGAATGAGCACCGCTGAGGCATAGTCTGAAATATGAGCTGAAGTTTTAAATGCACCTTGCCAAGGGAGATATATTCTCCATGTTGAAGTTTCACAATATCTTTCTTCCTATCAATAATTTCAAGGCATCCATCAGGGTGAAATTGTCCAATGTCACCAGTGTAAAACCAGCGCATGCCCCTATCATCGACCTATTGAATGCCATAGATCATGAGTGAATGGACATACAGGCAACAAGAACAAGTAGCAGCACTTGGGAAAAATGAATAGAAATAAGATATGCAGCAGCAGGAAATTACCTTGTACAACTCATTAGTTTTTTCTTGATTATTGAAGTAACCAGCAGTCACACTGAACCCCCCCACGATAATCTCTCCTCGGGGCATTGGTTTGTCAGTTGTTCTATACCCACCTTCTTCCCAGGAAACAAGCTACAATACCAAAGTAAAGAAACTTATCAAAACCCACTTGAAAGTATCCTACGGTGCAACTCACAAACTTAACATGTATAGTATAACTCATGCTTGCGGAATGAACTAACAACCTTTCGTACTGCCACAGAACAACAGAATTTTGATGGCTATTGCCAATTGGAAGCACTCACCAAATATAAGCTGGTAGGGGTTAACATGTGCCTATCATGGTACAACTTAATAATCCTCTTTGGATATAACAGTAGAGTTCCGATCATACTTCATTAACAAGTAGGAGCCTACCTTAATGTAGCAACAAGGAAGAGGTGGCCCAACACGTCCAACTGTTAAATCATCCGCATCAGAAAAAGCACCTCCAGCAAATGTTTCGGTCAAGCCATATGCTTGACCGATTGGAGCCCTGACAAAGAGCATTTTCAGAAGATCATCTTGGAGATGAATGTGAAGCACAGAAAAGAAAATAGGAGGAGCCTACTTACCCCATGCAGACATTGATAAACCGCTGTGAATCGGCAGATAAAGGTGCTCCACCACAGAGCACGAATCTGATGTGTCCTCCAAGCAAAGCGCGTACTTTCTGAAAGACCATGATATCCCAAAAATTTTTTTCCAAACCCCAGGCCCCAAACCAGCTTCCTTCCACAGCAGCTAGTCGTCGCTTATATGCAATGTCGAATAGCTGCTTCACTAACCCCCCATGCTTTTCAACCTAGATTATGTCAGAAAGATATTAAATAATAATGCTTAATATTTGCCTAAGAATCCACACCCAATGGATATGCACTGCTTTAGAACTGGAAACAAAGACAACGAATTCGAACCTCTTTCAGAACTCCATCTCGAATTCGATCTAAAATAGCTGGAACTGCTGTCATGAGGGTTGGCTCTAACGCAGATGCATCTCCCTTGGTTCCTTTCTTAATCTTACTCGCATTGTCAGTTAAAGTCAATGCTGAACCATAACCCAAACGACAACCTATGGCCAATACAACAGACTGGACAACCAAATGATGTAAGGACAATCTCAACCAATTACTATTGAAAATAAAGATATAAACAAGAAGGTACCTCAGCTGCCAGTTCAAAAACATGAGCTAGGGGCAAGTATGCCAAGTATACATCATTTGTGGTAAGATCTGGGATTATTTTCATAACAGCTGCGACAGTGGCTACGATGTTGCCGTGAGTAATCATGACTCCCTACATTGTGACAGGATACACCTTGTTAAACGACAAAAACAAACATCGGCTATATGTATGCTAAGATTTAGTGTCAAGGAGCACATGTCAAAGAAAGATGGAGCACTTAGGTTTCTGGACCACATTCAAACTGGGATATATAACCCAGAAAAAGGAACTGAAAAGGAAAACATTCAAGTTCATTGCCTTCCAGGGGATGGGCAATTGGCAAAGATTTACTAAGCATGATTCTGGATCCACCCTCCTCGCATGTGCAGCAAAGAATAAAGGAGCAACAGAAGGGACTAAAGAAGGAACAAACCTTTGGTAGACCTGTACTGCCACTTGTATACATGACAACAGCAATACCATTTTTGGATGGGAAGCTTGGAGGAACAGGACTTTTGCTCCCAAGTTTCTCAACCTCAGAAAAAGATGCGATTGTCCACTTGCTCGTACTTCCAGAAACAGTATCATTTTCTGTTCCATCATCTTCAAAGTATATAACATTTTGTATACTCTTTAGGCTGGGGCTGATTGCATCCAACTTCTTCAACTGCTTGGAATCACAAATAAGTGTCGATACCTGGGCCTACAAAATTTTATAGCTCTGAGTCAGGACTGTTTGTTAGCTATGTTATTAGCATAACATATAGCATGGATTTACATGTCTCTACTCATCGCTATTAAGATAATATGATCAAATATACAAGAGCAGGGACTTCCTGACCTCGTTAAGTGAGTGGATCAGGGCATCCTCCCCTAGAGAAGCATAAATAGTAACAACAGTGATACTCTGTCGAAAGCAACCCTGCAATTCAGAAAGGGAATCTTTTTTAGCATGGCCTGCATCCACGAATTTAAAGGAAAGGAAAAGAAAAATAAAGAACCAACTTCAGAATAAAGTATGATAACAAGCCTACCTGAAGAGCGATGAACCATTCTGCTCTAGTTTCAGAAAAGATGGCAGCACGGCTGTCCAAATTATGACCCAATCTGACAAGCCCAGAGGCAAAATTGCAGACACGACCAAATACGTCTCCATAAGTTTGCCATTCATAATCCCCTAAGTGTACCTTCTCAAACTTCCTACCATCACTAGCAGTGACAAATTCTTTGCTAATTAGCTTTCTTGTTCCAAGATATTGATTTTGGGAATTCTTTTTACAAGATTGCTCAAATAGAGCTGCCATGGTTGTCGCTCCTTGCCAAGGAACTTCAACCAAATCAGTTACTTGTGCATTACGAACTGCATAACCTGCCTCACCACCAACTTCCACTGGTACTCCTCTTTGCTTTTCCTTTGTCTTTCCCATGAACATAGCTGACAGCAATATGGGTATAAGTATACCAATGATAACAGCACCCAAAATCCCATATGCCCCATAGCTTTTCCAAACTGACAAGTAGTCATCAGAACCCAAATTTTCCAGGAGTGGTGAGTTCAACAAGCCCCCATCCGAATCCCCCATTTTCAATTTTATAATACAAAATTTCCTTTATCAACAAATCATCCAATACCTATCATATATTAGAAGTATTAGTGAAATATTAATTTTTTGACTTGTAGTGAACTACCATGATCATCTATTATGATGAAAAGGTAATGATTCCCTTCCTTAACATGCATCATAAAACTAGATTAAGTTTCCTCAGTTTATGTACCAAATACCAAGGCACTACAGCACGTGTTTCAAAACTTAGAATTTTTTAGGAACGCAGGTAAGATCGAAAGCATAATATGCAAAGCCGACCAAGATCATCAGTGAGAAACAGGAACCTTTTCATGAAAAATCACTCAAGGAAAATTTGGCATAGTCAGCAAGATTCAAGGATAACCATTGCCAGAGAAGGGTTAAATACAGTCTAATGAAATCCCAAATTTGATCAAGATAACATGATTCAAGGATAGCCACTTCAATAACATGTAGAAAAAACTAAACGCCCAGTCACCTCCACTCCTAGCATGTGTTTAAGCTTGCGATGGAAACATAAGAAGGAAATACGGAGAATTGAATTAATGAAAAATAGCGTTACTTAAAACAGAAAAACACTAGCCAGAGGCCCAATGCCACTAACTAAATGTTTTACGCTTCATTAACAAAGCATCCTAATTTTGTCGGAAACAAAAAGAAATACCAAGCTTCAGCTGAATCAGACACTGTCACTGTGGTTCCACTTCATAACTAACCAATTGTAGATAACGAAAATTCCAAAGGGAAAAAGGACAATCAGACCCAAAACTCTCGGATGCATAAAGATTTGACTTTGTAATCAAATGCTCACTCCTATAGGATTGACATCAGAGCTCACGAGCAACCAAAGATCAGCCACAGAACACTCAAATTCCAAAGAGGGATACACGAACACATAATCAGAACCACAAAAAAATTAAACAAAAAACCCCTTAAATCGTATTCCGCAATCTAGCAACATATCGGTAATGAAATGAAGCTGATTCTGGCAAGAGTAATACCTGAAAGAATTATGAGAAAGAAGCAATCACTATGAGAAGCGCGAAACAAAAAGAGATTGAAGCGACACGGGAAATGGAAATCATAACGGAAAGATCTTACCTTGGGATTGAAGCAAATGCTTGCTAGGATGTTGTGTGTGTCGGCGTACGAGTGTTTCTCAGCTCGAAAAGCGGGAGCAATAGAAAGCGGGGCACTCGGAAAAGTTGGAGTAGATACGCCACCGTAGCTAGCATACATTAGTGGGATGTTGGGTATTGGCTATGAGAAATATCGTAAAGTTAAGATATCTCAACAGAGTCAGTGGAAAAAGTGCTGGGGGAAGTTTTTTAATAAATATTATAATAAAAAAATTTTAAATTTTTGGGTCTAAATTATTTGGGCTTAAACAAGACTTAGAAATTGAGAAAAATTACATATATTGGAATGTTTGAGTGTAGAAATTTTAGTTATTAAGATTTGAGAAATATTATAAAGTTATGAGAGTTGGTAAAAAAATGAAGAGAGAATATTTTTAATAAATATTATAATAATAAAAAATTATGTGATGAATTTTTTATTATTAAATTTAAATAATTGATTCCAAATAATTAGGCACGAACAAGTCCACAGTATCTTTAAGATGGGGGCCACATTAGCAAGCGGCAGTTTCGGTATTGGGGAAATAACAATGAATGTGTAATCTTTTTTTTCTTTTTTTTTAATTCTTTTATTGTAAGCGACAATGAATGGGTTTAGTTGTTTACAGAACTCACGTGCAGTAAGACGCGTGGTGCAGTGTTTGAAGACGTCCTCTGGTCTGGAGGAGCAGCACGTGCGTGGGGGTGATAGGGTAATGGTTCTTCCACATTTCTGAGAGGCACGCGTATGGATAGTCTGTGTCATCCCGTGGAGGATATGTGCGATCGCCCCTGAAAGAGTAATGTGAGCAATTTACAATACCACGTTGCCTCCTTCAGTTCACGCTTGGCCTTCCATTCACGCATCCGAATAACCTTGATAACGAGAAGAGAAGTTAACTGGAAAGTTCCTCTTCAAGGGGGTCCAATGATCGACCCAATTTTCACTTCCAAGGATCAACAGAGATCAATCCAATCTTTCTTGTCTATTAAATAAGGTAAAAGTTCACCACATAATTGGAACAAGGAAATTATAAAAGAACCATGTCACTCTCTCTACATATCCTCCCAACATTCCTTTATTTTAATTGGGTTAGCATTATTGAAGCTGGCTTGTTTTGGTGCAGAGCCGACACCAGTTATCAACTACCAACATTCTATATGGGTACGGCCATTGTGATAGAAGAACCTGGGGTTGAATGGTTTCCATAAATAGGCATTGTAGGAGAAGCGACTTCTTTGCGCGCCCAGCTTGAAGTATGCCAGACTTGTTAGCTTATCATTGAACCACATCCCTCCCCATACATACAGTAGATCATACATTAGTAAAGCCAAATATGCCGTACAGATGCTTTCTCTATGAAAGAGAATTTGATAATTTTTCATTTACTCCAATTTTTTTTTTTGATAAATCATTTACTCCAACTTCATTGTCTCAGCTTTATACAAGAGAATTGGATAGTTAGAACCAATACTCCACACTCCACAGGCATCGCTCAGGAAAAAGGACAATCATATATATAGAACAAGAGACAGATGCCTAACTAGAATGCAACTCCGATCATTGACAGAAAGGTCTATATATGCTGATCTAACTTCAGTTGTCTAAGCCAAAGCCTGAACACGAACAGACTAATGGTTACTCTGGTCTTCGGGATAGTGCCTCTTGCAGGAAATGCCTCGTGAAAATCACAAAAAGGGTGCACTGAAGAGAAAGAAACCTGCAAGCAACTTCTATTCGAAAGCTTAAAATCTACCTTGCACAAGGATGGTAATGTCTACTGCCACCAATACCCACCCTACTACTGTATATTCCTCCTGGCCCTCCATAACTAGCACCAGGGAAGCCTGAACCGCAATAACTTCAATAGCCTCCACTTCCCTATGCACCTAACCCACTCCCACCATATCCCCCGCCAAGGCCTCCCATATAGGAACCAAAGCGACTAGAATAGCCAAATGACAACTATCCTCTATAACCAGCATAACCGCCACCAACAAATCCCCCATAGCCACCACCAAAATCATTGGCCCCACAATATCTTTCTTTGGTTCAGCCTTCTTGATCTCAACCTACAAAAAAGAAGTGAGTTAACCTATCTCTTTCCAGTATCAAACTATCTCGAAGAGCCCGTCTTGAGAAAAACAAGAAATCTGTAATGAACTCCACTGATTCTAAAGAAAAAACAAGATAAGACCACAAATTTAAAAGAAAATGCATGATATAACGAAGTGGTAAGAAGCAATAACGAACAGTTATTTTTACTAAGCAAGCACTTTGAAGTGCAACATCGTATGGCCGTTTTGTATAGGTCACACAAATATGACTCTTTACATCCGACATCGAGGAGTACCATTGCGCCAAACTCACCTGTGTTCCTTCCATATCAATCATATTGCCATTTGCCAGGACATTATCAACAACCTTTTCACTGTCAAATAACAAAAATCCAAAGCCTGAAAGCCTCCAGAGCGTTTTAGTCACATGATCGCATATAATCTCATGTTCCATGATTTCTCCGTAGTTAAAAAATAAATTCTTGAAAGTTATCTAACCCCCCACAAAAAAGCACGAAACATGAAGAAAGGGAGAACAAATTAATATCTGTATAGTTACAAAAAAGAATAACATTATAATCTAAGGTTAAAAAGTTCAAACTTCAGACCTTCAGCGACTGAAGTTGGAATCTCCCGGACATAAATTTTCTTTTTCTTAGTCTTGAAATCATTAGCTTGTGCAGGACCTTTAGGAATGGTTCTTTTTATCTCAATCTGGTCCAAACTCATTAGTCATGTCACAATCACACGACTCAAAAGTCAAAACATTGTCCAAACAGTCACTACGTAGAAACTGCAATGGGACAGAGTACTCAAGAGAATACCAAACAGTCACTATAACGAATTGGGCAGAAGAAACCAAATGCATCGAATTATGTTAGAGAAAAAAGAGCAACCTGCTTGCCATTGATGATATGGGTCTCTTGGACAACCTGGTCGACAACAGAAGGGTCCTCGTAGGTAATGAAGCCAAATCCCCTGGGTCGATGTGTGTGCCGGTCTTTCATAATCACGGCGTCTGTTATCTTCCCATACCTCTCAAAGTAACTCACGGAGGATTCTGAACTCGGGCACAAAAGGAAACCTCACGGTATGTGACACAAACAATAATACACATCACCAGAAAACCACATAATCATAACTTATGGCTTACCCGTAACCCACTCACACATGCGCATTCACATCTAAACTCGATCACACAGGAACAACAGCAACCAATGTCACAAGATTCTTTCTTTCTTTTTTAGGCCCGACCGTATCGCAGATTCAACAACACCCGTCAAGAGAAAAGACGCTGAAGCATAACTTATCCATAAAAACGAGGGGGGAAAAACAAACTTGCACACTAGCACAGAGGGAGAAGTATAGAAAAGGATGTGTTGTGTTAAAAACGGTGAGATCGTATAGAGCTCTCTGTTACCTTCTGTAGTGTCCTTTGCTAAGCCTCCAATGAAGATTTTACTGCATACGAAAAACAAAAAGTCACAAAAGACCAATACCCGTGAAAAACCCACAAACCATTTCGAACAGACAGGGACAGAGAGCAAACGAACCCAGGGCTGGCACCGTGACTGTTGTGGGAGTTTTCGCTCTTCTTGGAACCCATGGGAACGGTTGTGTAAGCTTTTATGATCTCCCAGTGAAAGACGGGGGGGGACCGTCTGTCCGACAGGGTGACTAGAACGGAGAGCTTCGAGTGAAAGAGGAAGAAGATTGACAAAATGGTCTTCTCAGGGATTGAAGGGCTTTGAAATCGGACCCAAATTTTAAGACAAATATATTGCTTAAGCCCAAGGTTAAAATTTTATCGTTTTAACCTCAAAACTGAGGATTCAGGTTTGGGCTAGCCAAGCCCCGTCGACTCTCTTAGGCCCCATTGGCTGGTTTTTGGAGAAAACCTTCAAATACTAATGGCTTTGCCGCTTGGAGTTTGTTTAACGCGCGCACGTGTCTGATGTGCGCTTTTATCATCAACTACTGAGTCCCTCTTGGCATAGCATATATCCTATAAACTCTACTCCTGAATTTAGAATTCAATCACTTTTATCTCATAACTTGAGGATACTATTGGGTTGGAAAACGCGCGACTGTCTAAATTGGAATCTTGTCTTGAAGCATTAGCTAGCTGCGGTCGAATAATTAGACTGTTAATCACTTTCCCCTGTTTTGGTCAAACTAAACTGTTAATGGTTCTTGGTATATTCTCTGGACTCAACTCCTAGGAGAAAACAAAAAAACTGCTTGATTGGCAAACCCCTTAATGAGGAAGCTGGTAAGCTCGAGCTGCACCACCTGAACCATCCAAATTTTTCCTACGAAACATTTATACCTTCTTTTGACAAACTATTTGCTACCAAAATACGCAATTATCAATATCAGCTTACTTAAAAGACTAGAAGGTATATATAGATCAGACTTCTGGCGAAGGGGTTCTTTTAACGAATTCTATACATTTAGATGCCATGCATATTAAGATGAAATATCAGCTGATCAAGGGTTCTTATTAATTATATGTAACAATTATACATGAAATTAAAGACCGAAACGTCAACAGACCATTTAAGCAGCCTGGTCAAACTGAAGATCCACCCCACTAACCCCGAAGTTTAAAAGGAGTTTATCCAAAAGCCACGCCATTATTGCACTATGTAAGATTCTCACGTCACTGCTTAACGTAGAAAAATTGGTCCATTATCTCTACAATGACGCTGTCTCAGTGTACTGCATATATCTACTCCATTAATTATATCACTAGTTCGCAGGTTTTCGGGTTGGCTTTTGTATGCAGGTTCTTCTTTTTCATATTCTGGTTGGTATTTCACTATTTCATGTGTGGCCAAGGGCGGGCAGGCAGCTGATACTAAACACTTCATTTTATTTCTCATGCTAATTTGACTCCACCTTTTTCCCGAGTTTTGGAACATCTGTATGGTATCTTTCCTAGTTTATAGGGGCGTGGCGGCCAGCCGATCGAACTTCCCAGAGTTTGAAGACTTAAAAGGCATTCCAACCATGCATATATATTTTCTAGATATTCCAACCATACATATACTTGTGCAGTAGTTATGTTTTTCTACATGTCCCACTAATCTGTGTATATATGTATTATAAATATCGTATCAAACACTTGACCTGATTAGCGATTACTATCAGGAGCAGACCAACTGTATATGTCTACGACGCAGTTGATCATTTTGTAACTTGTAGTGGTACTAGGATTATTCTTTTAGTGGAGTTATTTAATTTCTTTAAGAATGTGCCTCGTTGCTTAAAACAATAACGAAAGCTGGCCGAAACACTAGGGCCAAGTCAAAACCCAATCAAGTGGGCTGGTGAAGCCTACAAAATATTCGCAATTGTTACAGTAATCTCGTTGGAATATTTTCATGTTGCAAGTGCATGACATTGAGAAATCTTGAGATAGCTAGATATAATATTTGCGGTTTTGGTGTATTGCACCCAGAGAATGTTGAGTCGGACCAAGTTAATGCCTTCGTCTAGGTCGAGCCCATTTGGTTCTTTGACTTCACCATGCTCTGGAATTGCATCTTAAGAGAAATATAAATATACATTGTGGCTCTCAAACCCAAGCCAACGGGTCTAGTACTCATAGCAAAATTAGGTTCCAAATGGTGTCAAAAGATACATTAAGTAACTTCCTCCGATTTACGCAAGGAGCACACAAAGAGGGTCCAAATGGGAGGGTAGTACTCTATTCCCTTAGTACCAAATTGTACACATATTTCATATGGGTTTAGTTGGGTCTCTGACAGATCAACATTTTCTGCATGTCTCCACAAGAGTCGGCTACTCGGACAAATTTGGCACTAGTAGTTCTCCTACATTCAACATTTTTCGTGCGTGTCCTGATTTGACAAGTGAATTTCCTGTTTATATTGTTAGCTTACAAACATAAATAATTACCAAAAGATTTTATAGCCCTTACTAATCAGTCACACCAACAATTGGAGTAATGTCAGACTGAAACGTATCATATAAAATAAAAACGTATCAATTTTTTTTTTTTTTTTCGTTCAACATGTACTGAATGTCTAATCAAATAATGTACACTTAAAATTATGGCAAAAAAATAAAAATAAATTTGATATATTAAAGTCTATCTTTTTTAAAAAATTAAATTTTGGTTATATACGCACAGTGAGTAGTACTATCAATGTATGGATTCAGTCAAGAAAAGAAGAGTAAAAAAGGTGACCATTGGAACAAAAAGGAAAACCCATGCACTTGAGTTCCTACATGCTACAGTAACGTACTTGTATACAGTTTTGTGGTTGGATTTGGAAGTGGGAGCGACGAACGTCTGGAAAGCAGACACTCGCAAGAACTTACACAAGAAGGTAAAGAAGATTGGAAAAAGAAAAAATAGTAAAAAGAAAGTTGAAACAAGGAAGAAAGAAAATAAAAATATAAAAATGCAAGGGGAAAAAACGGGAAAAGCCCTACACTACAAGAGACACTCTCTCTCTCTCTCTCTCTCTCTCTCTACTTTTCTTCTTCTACCTCTTCCTCTTCCTCTTCCTTTCGCACAGATCAAATTCAAAAACTGAGGAAAAATAAAATCTGTGTCCTGCCAATTTTCTCCCAAGCATCTCCACCCCAATCCTTCGACCACTTCATTTCCTCCATCTTTGTTTTTTCTCTGGGGTCCTCTGTTTCTTGTCTCCAATTGTACACAAATACAGGCTCACTCGTAATTATATTTATAAATAGTCATATAGTCTTTGTTTGCCGGCTTTGCTTGTTTTCTCTGGGGTTTGCAAAGATGAGCGGTTTGGGTTCCAGGGTTTCCATCCCAAGCAGTGTGAAGAAGATGATCCAGAACATCAAGGAGATCGCGGACAATCACACTGACGAGGAGATTTACGCAATGCTCAAAGATTGTTCCATGGATCCCAACGAGACCGCTCAGAAGCTCCTTCTTCAGGGTACGGCTGCTACTGTTTTCAGCTTGCATGGGTTTGTGATCCTGATCGCGTTTTAATGGTTCTTTGGTGATCCCTGTCGGGGCTCCTTCTTCTCTTCCCTGTGTTCTGTTGGTTCAGTGTTATTTTGTTGTGGGTCTGATTTGATTTTGGGTTTGATTAAAGTTTGCTTGTGGAAGAAGTGGGAATTTGTTCAGTTTGCTATGATGGGTTTTGACTGTTGCTTTGCTTTTTGTAAGACTAAGTTGGAGATTCTGATAGCGTCTTTATGATTTTTACACCTTTCTATTTCTGTAAGGGAAGCTCTCTCTCTCCCTCTCTCTTTCTTTTAATCTTCATTATCTTGAAAGCTTATTTTTTCTGGATGCTGGGAATCACATTCAGTACTTTTTAACGGTTCGTGTCTATAGTTAGATTGGTCTGTTCGACTTTTACAGAATAAGGACTATTCTATGCGATGGGGTTTTATTTCACAAAATCAGTGTTGGGTCCTCGTGAATTGCTCCAAATTTACGTAGTTCTTCCCAAATGTTTTCTTACGGGATTTTTTCCCTTTATTCTCCTCTGGTTTGCTCAGAAAGACGAGCAAAAAGAAGATAGATAGGTAGAGAACATGGTGTCGGAAGTAAAAAGCCCAGATGGCTATAGAAGAAACTTGTTTCAGGCATGATAATGTGGCGATTTGGGCTTAACTGGTGCACAGAAGCGAAAATTTATGTTAAGAAGGGGTGATGTTTGCATAACCATTTGGCAGAAAATATGAATTTTATGTCCAATGTTTTACCTCCCAAACCCAATATCAATTTCTAGCAACCCCAATGTGCCTCTCTTAATGGCTAAGGTTTTGTTTTATAGTCATCACTGTCGTATGCAGTAATACATGTATAGTTGTGCTTGTCAAAATCCAGTTCAGAAAAAAATTAGCTTCTATTGCTAGCATTTCAGTCTTGGTTATCATGCATTTACTGCGCCTCTTTTCCTTGGAGGAACTTTAGTATGGTGAATGTTTGTGCAAAAGGCCGGATTGTTGCTATTCCGAGCAAGTACTTATTTGGTGGTTGGTTTGAACAATGTGTTCGAGACTTTTTAGTATCACACGTGGTGCAAGTGATTAATTTTGTTACTAGTATAGAGCAGTATTGCTATGGATTTAGACCCATATTTTTAATAGTAACTTGGCAAAAAAGTTTTCATGCAGTAAACCATATGTCCGTCTCTTATGAGTTCTTGGTTCAAGCAAGCAGTTGGCAAGTCTTCTTGGTGGTGCTTTCCTTTTTCACATCACCTTTTGTTTATGTGAATTTTGCATCCTTCTATCTATTATATTTTGAATGGTTAAGAAGACATTTTTGTTAAAACAACAGGCCATAAAACATGCTCATTTTTTTTCTTTCTATCTCTTCTTTTGTTTTCCTTTATTTTCTTTTTGATCCCCTTTTCACCTCCTCACCATGTTAACCTGTGTGTATGTTGCTCAACAGACACCTTTCACGAGGTCAAAAGGAAACGCGAGAGGAGAAAAGAGGTAAGAGGTTTCTATTGTGAGTTGAAAAAAGTACAAGGTACTTCGGACTTTCTATATTTGAAAGAGGTCTTTATATTTGCCTGTGGCTGTAGGTCTGTGCTCCCTTCCCTCCCCCACAGACATAGAGTCACAGGAAGACTAATGCCTATGAAATTGCGTGTGCTTTTACCTAGTTGTTGTGATCTTGACCATGCATAATCATCGTTTTGATGTAGTACTAGTGGACATGCTTGTCAGAAGTTAGTTAGGAGCACATGTGATTAATTTTTTTCTTTTTGATAAGTAAGAAGTATTATTAACGAAAAGGTGAAGCATCAGTACAAAGATTGTACTGACAAGTTACAACATACAAACAAAGAAACTAAGGAAATCCTGAAAATCAAGAAAAGGTCCCCCCATCAACACATTAGCCCAAAGAAACAAAGTAAGCAACAAACCACCCTGCAAACGCTCAATGGACAACGAAGAAGCCTCAAAACAGCGCCTATTTCTCTCCTTCCAAAGGCTCCACCATATGCAAGGAGGAATCATCCTCCAAATAACCTTAGCAAAAGGATCCTTAAGCTTTCTCCCCCAACAGATCAAAACATCCCCCACCCGCTCCGGCATGACCCAATGAAGATTTAGCAAGTAGAAAACATGCTGCCACAAACCTCTCGCCACCGGGCAATGGAGTAAAACATGGTTAATCGATTCGCCATTCCTCTTACATAAATAGTACCAATCAAGCACATAAAGCCCTTGACGCCTTAAGTTATCAAAAGTCAAAATCCTACCATGCGTAGCCTCCCAAACAAAGAAGGAGACTCTTGAGGGGACTTTAGAATTCCAGATCCGACGCCAAGGGAAGGACACAACTCTACCACCATCAAGCAAAGCATAGAAGGATTTTACAGAAAACCTGTCATCCTTGCAACCCACCCAACACAACTTGTCCTCAACACCTCGAAGCAACACTAACACATAAAGGGTGGAAAAAAAGATGAAAATTCTTCCACTCCCAATCATTTGCATGTCGTAAGAACTGAACATTCCAAACAACAGTGCTAACATCAGAATCCATACAATCCACCACTAGACCATCCGGATCCAAAGAAAGGGAAAACACAGTTGGAAAAGAGCACCTCAACGGACAATCCCCACACCACACATCATGCCAAAACCTCGTCCTTTGCCCATTCCCCACCACCACTCGAGTATGCACCTTGAAAGCCTCCCAACCCTTGCTAATATGCTTCCAGAGACTAACCCCATAAGACCCATGAGGAGATAAAGAGCACCACTCCCCCTCAATGGCTCCATATTTCTCCGTAATAACATTCTGCCACATACGATCTAGCTCAGTAGCAAACCTCCATAACCATTTACCCAACAGAGCTTTATTAAACACGGAGATATGTGGGCTGCACTATGGATAGTTACGTACTGTGAAGGACTTGAAATAAGTGTTTGCCTGGCTTGATTTGTCTTATTCTCAATTTTCAAATTATTGTGTTTCGGGTAGGATCAGTGGAAGAAGAGGTTGTATATATATTTTTTCTGTTTTAAAATTTCCCACCTCCAGCAAATCTTAATTGAGTGAAGGGGGTTTTTTTCCCCCATTTTGGGTGGGAAGGGATCATAGGAGAATGTGCTGATGTATTGAATCTCGAAACTTGTTTGGAAAAAAGGAGTGAGCAGGAGATATTTTTTGTTTGATTGTATAATTTAGTTACTTAAAGCAGCTTCTTGTTTTATTTCTATGATAGTGTTTGCTTACAAGTGCTTAGATGGTTATGTGTACTTGTTATATTTTTCTTCAGTCATATTATGAGCTCACTGAGGTTTATGTTGGTTGCTTATATTCCTGCAGAATCTAAACAATAAAGAGTCTGCAGAATCAAGATGGAGGCCGGGCACTCAGGGGCGGGGGGGTAGGGGTGCTCGAGGGAGTTTTGCACCTCGTCACATGTCACATGGTGAACAAATATTTCCAACCAACACTTTCTTTAGGATTATTGGCTGGAATAACTTTTTCCTTAACCGTTATCATTAATAAATTTGGGTTTGATCTTATTACAATTAGTTGTGTTTTCTATTGATTATTTCCAAATATCCTCGTGCTCTGACTATTACTGGTGTGTGCTCATATGACATTTTTGTTGATGGATCAAATAAGTACCGAATTTGGTTACTTTTGTCTAAAACATATTTCTGTCCTACTCAACCCACGTTTCCTCTTTAAAAGAAATTTTCATTTCATTGGGGTCAGTAATACTTCATAACGGGTAAGCTAACTTGCTTCTTTATACTTCTTTGCAGATGCTGGTGGTGGCAGGAACACTGGCCCTGCTAAGGAGAATGGAGTCACCCAAGCTGCAGAGAAAGCTGTCATTCCATCTGTATCAACTTCTCAGGATACAAAAACTAAAGATAAAAGTCTGGTAACAAGGTGGCTATGGTTTGCAAAGTCCAACTCCCTTTTATACTTCTTAGGTCAACTAAAACTGTAGTTTCATAGTTCAAAAATATCCCTTGCAGCTCTGCACCTGTCATTGCCAATGGTCCCTCTGATGGTCCTGAAGAAGCTTTATCGTCTGTTCCGCTGCCCCCTGCTAATGCAGACAAAAATCCTGTCAATACCTTTGGAACTGGGGACTCGCATGGGCAGCCCTCACCAAGCTCCAGTAACTGCTCAGTGTCAACAACGCCATCATCTTCATCAGCAATCTGTTTCTCATCTTTGGACCCTGTACTAGTTCCATCTAGTGATTTACGCCTCCCAGGTCCTGTGGGTGCAATTAAACGTGAAATCGGGAGCAATCGACCTCCAGGTGAACCAAATGCAGTTATCCTTGCAGAGAACAAGTTAGCTGCTTGTCAGGACTCTAAAGACCGTATTCAATTCAGTCTTTTGGTTTTCCTTATGCTTTGATTAACGTAGATTAGGTTGTGTTAATGACTGACATGGCAGCTTCCGAGATTGGTAGCTCTTCCATACAAGGAAAGATGCTGAGCAAATCCCAAGGTGTTGGGAAAAATCAGCTCATCGAGTCATCACAACCTTCATCTACCTCAACTCACACTGGCTCTTCAGTTAGTCGGCCTTCTTCTAATTACAGTAGCAGGTCGCAACAAATAATTGGCCCTCAGAAAGGTATTAAATTTAAAATAATGTTCGTTTGTGTCAATCTTTGTTTAACTCAAGGTTATTGTTTGAAAATGTTGAGGGGTCAGATGGGTTTCACGAGATTCTTTAAGGACTTTAGGTCATTTTATAATGGTTTTTTTTTTGGCAAAATACAAGTTCTCGACAGATGCTGAAGTTGTTAGTTGTTTGTACCTGTAGTAGGCATTGAAGCTTAGTAGTTATGAGAGTTATTAACAGATGTTTTTCCTGAATGTTGTGGATGTCTTTGGCTTCTGGGCAAGTAGAGTTTTCTCATCTGTTTCTGTCTTATTGCCTAGCATATTTTTTAATCAGTTGATGCATTTTTAGGCATATGTCTAATCTATTTTCTTTTGGCTGCAAATAGGAAGTTAGATCAGTTTCAATTTTTTTTCCTAATACTCTGGTGTATTTAATAACATTTTCCTACCAGTCAGAATTATTTACTGGATGTAATGCTGATTATTTTCACCGCAGTTATTAATGTAGTTAGGATGGACTGCTTAAAGGCTTATGAGAAATTGACAGTTTCTGTTTTCTACAGTTGGTTCTAATAAGGAATGGAAACCGAAGCCAATGAATTCTAATGTTGTTCAAAGTTCTGGAACAGCTGGTACAACTGGTGCATCTGAGGTTTCTGCTGTTTCAGTCGAAGCTACTGATGAGAAACAGCCTGAATCTTGTGTCCTTCAGGTGGAAGAAGCAAATTCAAAACTACAGAAGAAGCTGGAGGAGTTACATCTTCCTCAACGTCGACTTGTTATACTTCCAAACCATATACATGTCCCTGAATCTGAAAGGAATAAGTTGAGTTTTGGTAGTTTTGGTGCTAGTTTTGGAGTAACTCCAAGCTGTGCTGGTGGTCCTGGGAGTGACACGAGCTCTACACCTCTTTCTGAAGCTTCACGAGATGTTGAAGAAACTGTGGAAGAACAGGCTTCGAGGTTTTAACTCATACATTTTTCAACTTCTATGAAGTTTTAATGTACTCCTTAGTCATAATATAACCCTCTTAGAAGTGGCTGTGGTAGTGGGCTACTGTATAGGTACTCTTTAATTTAGTTAACCTGCAGCTCAGGAAAATGACAAAAGTAATTTGGTAACGTATGGGTCGTTTTGCTTACAAAGACTAGATATTTTCTGGGTTATTGGTGCAACCAGGCATTTGTAAACCATAAACAAGAAAAGATGAACTGTCACTATAGATTTGTGGAGCTGACCTGCCTTCATAATTAGTTTTTTGGTGGCCTTCCATCCTTACCGCTGTTTCTCCCTTGTTGAATGAGGCTTTTAAATGGTCTACTATTTCTAAGTGTGAGGAAGAGATACACTTTTGGTCCTTGCATTTCTACCCTATTGTACTCTACATGCATATTCTGCTATATTGAACTCCATGTTGATGTTTTTCTTAATTATGTTATTGGATCCAGCAATCAAAATGCACTGGCAACTGGTGAGGAGGGAGATTATCCTGATAACTCGCCTTCACCTACAAATGTACCAGAAAATTTATCTTCTGGTTATGGTGATGTCTCATCCAGTGCAATCCCCAAGTATAATGAATCCAAGCAGAAGACTGCACTGCCTCCCGAAGGCCATCAATACTCAGTGGTTCATACTTCTCCGAACTACAGTTTTGGCTTTGTGCCTCCAATGTTAGGGAGTCAGCTTCCACCATTTGAAAACTCTGACTCTCAAGCACTTGATGTGTCCCGTCTTCCAAGATTTGTTGTGAGCCCTCATCCTCAATTTTCCTATCTTATATGTTGATCTAGCTACGCTATGATTATATCAGAGTTGGTTCTAGTTGCAAATTTTAATTTCCAGAGTTAAAACTGTAACATGTTGATTGAATGTGCCATACATATTCTTCTTCCCACATTTGATGTAATGACGTCATGGCAGATGTTCTGTTTTCTGAAGTTCTGTAATTTTTTCGTTGACTCCATTTTAGGGTTTAAAAGTATTTACTGGTGGTTATTAGTTCCCTTTGTGTCTATTGGTCTAACAGCCATTTGATCCGAGTTACTATGCCCAATTCTACCGGTCTGGTGCTGATAGTGATGGTCGTCTTTCTCCTTTTCCTTCTACTGGGGTTGCCACCAAGTACAACGGGAGTGTTGCAGCATTGCCTCCACCAAGTTCACAGTCTCCTCAAGAGGTTTACACAATGTTTTTGAGAAAAATTCTGATTTTATTATTTGTATCTTGCCAGATAGTATCATTTTCTTTAAGTAACTTAAAGCTTTGCTTTTTGATTGAATGATTTTTCTGCATGGTCTACCCTCCCATGAATGTATTCCAATGCTCTTCAACTCTTTTGCTTGTTTTTAATCAATTTTTGGGTTCCAATTCAATAATTTGGCATAATAACACTAAACCATATACAAACAGGAACAGAATGGTAGAATTTGGTGAGGGAATAGTCACTGCAAATCTGCTTCTCAGGTGCCAGTTCTTCAAATGGCCAAACTAAGACCAATAAGTAATTTTAAGAATGGTCTCAATCGATTTAACCACCGCAAATAGGCACCTTGGAATTAGTTTGATTTGATAGATTATTATCTCTCGCATCAAAGGCAAAATTTTCAAGTTCAGTTATATTTGTGAGTCCTTTATGCTTTGAACACGACTACCTTGTCCAACAGTAGAGAATCATGCCTAGAAAAACTTGAAGCATTGCGGCTAACTCATGCCCAAGCACCTGCAGGTGTGATTTTGACAACGGTATTCAGGATAACTATAACCTTTCCTCTCAAGAAAATTATTGTGCTGCTCACGGTTGTGCTTATTAGGGCTGTCCAAGTTCCGGTCCGGGCCGGTTCGGTCCGGTTTGGCCGGCCAAACTGGTCATTTTGTAGAGTATATAGACCGGACCGGACCAGACATATGACCGGTGCGGTCCCGGTTTGGCTGGTCCGGTCTGGGTCGGTTTGCAATTTTGGGCCGGTTTTGGGTTGGGTCATGCCATTTTGGGGTTGGGCCGTGCTATTTTGGGCCAATTTCCGGTTCGGGCCGGTTTGGAGAGGTATACTCCGGTCCGGTCTCGGGTTTTCATGAGGGTAACCCGGAACCGGACCGTAATACACCGGTTTATCGGTCTGGTCAACCCGGTTTCAAAAAAGTCAACCGGTTTCGCCCAAAACCGGTCCGGGTTGGCCGGCCGGTATTTTGGACAGCCCTAGTGCTTATTACCAAATCTTACCATGAACTAATTTGGGAATAACCATTCATTTGTTTTGGATTTTACGAGGAAAAGATTAAATTTTATCACGAATGTTGGTTTTCCAAGATCGACAGTCACTATATGTATTTTGTTTATTTGCCATGCAAACATGCACTGAAACATATCTTGATATTTTTAAACCTTATATATATATACATATATATGTATATTTTGATAAGTAAACCTTCTATATTTTGTTCTTAGTAGATTGCTTATTTGCAGGGTGGCGTCCTGTCCACAGCAAGTCCGACGCCTCTGGCGACTCAGGCCGCGGGGCTCATGCAAAGCTCATTAGCCATGACACAGCAGCCAGTCCCCGTCTTCCGACCCCCAGCGGGGGTTCATATATCCCATTATCCTCCAAACTACATTCCATATGCCCATTATTTTTCTCCATTCTATGTTCCACCACCAGCCATCCACCAATATTTGGGCAATAGTACATTTCCTCAGCAGCCTCCGGCTGGCAGTGTGTATCCAGCTCCGGTGGCTACGGCTGCGGCCGGGGTCAAATTTTCACTTCCACAATACAAACCAGGAACTAACACAGGAAATCCAGCACACATTGGAATGCAAAGTGGCTATGGGCTGTATGGCTCCTCCCCAGTTGGTTATAATCCCAGTTCTGCCGCAAATGCAGGAAACTCAACCGGTAATGAGGATCTTTCTGCGTCCCAGTACAAGGAAAATAATGTATACATTAGTGGGCAGCAGGTTAGCTTTTATTTCCTGTTCTCTTCTGTTTTGTTCCTCTAACTCATATGGCATTTTTAAGTTTAAAAGGGCTGTGTTAGAAAGTGTAGTTTTAAATTGAGCAAGTAATATTATAGTGAAAACAATTGTTGAAACCAAAATGATGTACTTTTCCTTGTTGTATGTTACTGGGCTTGTTTTGTTTAAGGTTCTGGTTGGGGATATTTTGAAATGGTTTTGTGCTTATGTTTAGATCATCATGAGGTGAACAGAGTGTTATGATCTGGGGCTTCCTATTCCTTGTTGGAATCCTCTTGTAATTTTGTATGTTCACAGCTTAAGTACAACTTACCATTTACCCCCCCCCCCCACAACAAAAAAAAAACCATGGTTGGAAGCTATACCTCCTTGTACTGGAGTTCAAATAACTACAACGTGGTTCCGAAATATGTGATGATGGTGCGAAGATGTGCTGGTAGCAGCATTGGAGCTTGGGGAATTATGGTGAAGTGGTCGAGTCTTTTGCGGTATATGCAATTGTTAATAAGCAGGAAATATACCTTCGAAACAGGAGTGGATTATGAATAAAGTGGTAGCCATAAAAATTTTTGCTTCTTTTTCCCTTTTCATTTCTTTTTCAATCTTCTTTTTTTTTCTGGGGGGGGGGTCGGTCTCTGGATGATTGCACCATATACAATTGAGTTTCTCTTTTCTTCGTCCTTTCTAGCTTTTACATTTTCTTTCTCTGCTAACATATCTTATTACTTACAGAGCATGCATATACCTATACCCTTTCCTTGGATTTCTGCTTGTTATCTGGGTGGCATTAAGATCAGATTTGATACAGTTTGGTCCTTTATGAAATTTGTGCCCTAGTATTCTCATTGTTATCTTGTTTGGCTGTCTGTTGGTTTGTTTGTGTGATGGTTAGGCATGACAAAAATCGAGACTAGACATCAAGTTGCTATTATCTTGTTTCCTTTTGTTTTTTTATAAGACACCATTTCATCAGTGTCAATGACTGAATGGATGGGCAATTTTTGCAGAGCGAAGGTTCGCCTGTATGGGTGGCTGCACCTGGCCGTGACATATCCAGCTTACCGACAAATTCATTTTACAACCTTCCACCTCAGGGACAGCATGTAACTTTCACCCCAACACAGGCTGGCCATGGCACCTTTCCTGGTGTCTATCACCCTGCTCAAGCAGCAACGGCAACAATGGTTCACCCACTTCTGCAACAGTCTCAGACCATGGCTGGAGGGGTTGATATGGTGGGAGTTGGTGGTAGTGTTTATCAGAAGCCTCAGCAAGCACAGATCAACTGGCCAAGTAACTACTGAAACATAGCCGAGTTTTCCTTTTTTGTAAACAGCAAACAAGAAATTCAAGTCCAATCTTAGGATTTTTTGGGGGAACTCCAACAAGTTTGGGTGGAAGGACACATCAAGAAGATACAAAAATGACCGGATTTTTGTGTAAATCCAACTAAGGAGGCTCGAAAAGTTAAAGCAGTACTATCTTCTGATTGCTTGGGTTAAGGACATAAAAGGTGCTGTCCACCTGTAACCCATATTGACCATTTTTAAGTTAGTCAAGGTAGGCATGTGCAGGTCTTCTCTTTCTAGCTGCTGCTATGTGGTTTCATCGTTTTCCTCTTTTCATAGTTCCAAGCTTTTCTCCTGTTATATTAAAATTTTGAAGTCTTCGACGTAGGGTTTCCGTTGAGTGGTGAGAATCTCTTTCATTCTTTTTCTCGTTGATACTTGAGCTTTAATATGTTCTTGGAAGGTAAGATGTAGGGTGTTGGGAAACTTTACCATTCCTTTCTGTCGTCTCTCTGCTGTCTTACCTGTAAAGTGAATTTTGATAGCAAGAAAGGGATTTACGTTAACTGTTGTATTGTTAAAAAGCAAAAAATGGAAATATGTCAATTGTTGTACTTGACTCATATATTATCGATGCTTGCTTAGTATAGAGGATTTTGGGGGCAGAGTATCAGGAACGTGTGAATATATGCTTTTGGCCCAAAAGGAAAAAGGAAGGGTGTCACTCTTATTTGCAGGAGGCCTAGATATTGTCGTACATGATTGTAAATACTCGTCAAGATTTGACTCAAATAGTGACCTAATTCGTTGCCAGCAACCCAATTTGGTTAGGTGAAGTGTCATTCTTGAAGTCGAAAGCACATTTCATCATCAAGAAACACATGGATAAACATAAAAGCCAAGAGGGTCGACTTCATTTGTTGGTGCTCTTGGACGTCTTGTGCTTGTCGTGACTCTTAGGAATATGGCCCCCCAATAATCCCTTTAAACCATCCTTTTTTTTATTAGTCCTTTAAACCATCCTTCGTTTATAGGACCTGAAGTTTCGATTAGTCCTATTCAAGACCCCCCTCGAATCATACAAAACGACAAGCAGAAAGAAAGATCAGGCTTATAACGAAGATCAAGAAGAATCAACCCCTTAGTTTTAGTGATCTGCATAATTATCAAATACAAAAGGCATATCGTATTGCAGAAAGAAAGATCATGTGTTAAACTATATACTTAAGAGCCTAAAAGCAATTAAAACTTATATTTTAAAGCAATATAACGTCTTGGTCCTTGGAAGATCCAATAATTAGGAACCCTGTTTTTGGGTTAATTTTTCTTTTGTGAAACGGGGAAGAAAATAAAACTGATAAGAAGCCAATCCTCAAAGGATTGGAAAGAGAGAAAAGACTTCCACACTCAGAGAGAGAGGGGGAGAGGGGGAGAGGGAGAGAATGGGACAGGAAGACACAGTAGCAGTGGAAGTGAGAGAGCGAGAGGAAGAGGAAGAGGTTGAGAAATGGAACCAGAGGAAGAAAACCCAGATACTGCAACTCTCCGAGAAGCTCATCCATGGGGATCTTGAGTCCCAGATAGAAGCAGCCAGAGATATAAGAAAGTTGGTCAGAAAATCATCGTCATCAACGTCTTCGTCTTCGTCGTCATCTATGATGACCCGCTCAAAGTTGGCAGCAGCGGGCGTGATTCAGCCCCTTGTTTTCATGCTTGTCGCTCCCAGTCTGGATGCTCGGGAAGCCTCTCTCCTCGCCCTCCTCAACCTCGCTGTACGCAACGAACGGTAACAACTCTCCCCCTTCGGTGTTCTCTTTCTGTCTCCCCCCCCCCCCCCGTTCTTGTATTGGTATGTATGCTGTAAGTTGTAAAATATGTTATGTGGGTAGGTATTGGGTTTTGGTGTTTCTCGTTGGGCGTGCGTGATCTTTTGTATTTCTGAGGAATGCTTGATAATGGAAAAAGTACGCAAATTTGATATTTCTGAGGGGTGGTAATTTGATCTGATTAACTGAACTTCTTAGTATTCTTCTTATTATGTGACATTTTTACGTTGGAAATCGAATTAGCATGGTTGATGGCCCCGCAATGATGGGTTTGTTTTCCTGGGTCTATGCTAAAAGCCTTTGTGATGTTTTCGGGTGCTTATCGGATTTAGGATATCCATTTTCAAGTTCAGAATCTGAGTTTCGGGTATGTCTTGTACTTGCTCAGAAATTAAGGAAAAGAGTTTGGGTTTTGTTCTTTTTGGATGCAGAGTTATGTTATAATGGAAACTAAATCAACATGCACGTGTTATTTAGATTAAGATATTTACTTATTTTTAATATTTGGTTGAGGTAAACACTATGACGGTGATTTTTTTTTTTTTTTCTCATTTAGAGTTTCCTAGCTGAAGCCTCTAAATCCAATTTCGTTATGAGTCTTGACACTAGGTGAAATCTTTTTGTTTAAAGTCCCTTATTTGGGGAGCTACAGAAGAATCTAGACAATCTTGAACACATCGCCTGCCTGGTTGCTCAGAAAATTGAGAAAAAAGTTTAGGAAGTTTTGATGCATGTGATTCTTTGCTGAGGGGGTTATTTGAGATTTTTGAAAGTCAAGTCAATCGACCTCCTTGATTGTGTTAGGCTGGAGTTTAGGGGAATACCATGCTTCTTGTTCTTATAAATGCTTAAGATTTTGACCTTTAACAGATGATCTTACTCGATTTTGCTATGAATATGGACAAACCAAAAGGAAAATGTTTGACAATGTGAAGAGCTGAGCTTAAGTCCTATCCTTTTCTCAGCAACCAAAGCGCCAGAGTTTTTTAATGAAGAGTTTTTACAGTCGGTTGATGCATTGGCAGTCGGTTGATTTTGCTTTTAAGGCTAAACACTTCTGTAGGATAGCTAACTGGGCTGGTTATGTATGGAGTATTCGGCTTGCAGAAAATTGTTTGCCTTGGACCTCATTTCTTGATAAGAATGAACTTTTATATGATGTTCATAGGAGATATTTATTTTAGTTGGAATCTAGATAAAAAGTTGTTTTCGTTTGGTAAGTGGCTGAATGGGGGCCAAAAGCAGACATATGTGCAGCGTTGAAACACAATATCTATAGGTTTGGTTTTGCAAAAGATATTTTTCATTCTTTCTTGTCCTCTAGTCTGGCACTGTCTGGCACTAGCACTCCGCTGTCAAGAAAGCAACATTTTGCTTGCTGAATGTCCACAATGGTGGTTCTTTTCAGTAGTAGAAGTGAATCATGTATCTGCTGGAAAATAAATCCTTTAATTAGTATTGTTTTAGTTCACTTGTATCTGCTTCTTGATTTTTGTTATATTGTAATTTTATTTGATTCTTACCAGAAATAAGGTTAGGATAGTCACAGCCGGTGCTGTCCCTCCTCTTGTGGAGCTTCTCAAGTTCCAAAACAGCAGTCTTAGGGAACTAGCCACTGCGGCCATCTTAACACTCTCAGCTGCTGCACCAAACAAGCCGATGATTGTAGCCTCTGGAGCTGCACCTCTCCTGGTCCATATCCTTTGTTCTGGGAGCGTTCAAGGAAAAGTTGATGCCGTTACAGCGCTACATAACCTCTCCGCCTGCACAGAGAATTCCACTGCAATTCTTGATGCGAGAGCGGTTCCCCCTCTCATTGTCCTCCTTAAAGAATGCAAGAAGTACTCCAAATTTGCTGAAAAAACAACAGGCCTGCTAGAAATCCTTTCTAAATCCGAAGAAGGACAAATTGCAATTTCAAATTTTGATGGTGGAATTCTAACTCTTGTAGAGACTGTTGAAGATGGATCCCTAGTTAGCGCTGAACACGCAATCGGAGCTTTGCTTTCTTTGTGCCAGAGCTGCCGAGATAAATACCGAGGGCTCATCCTTAATGAAGGTGCTATCCCAGGCCTTCTGAAACTGACAGTTGAGGGCACATCTGAAGCTCGGGAGAGAGCTCGCACACTTTTGGATTTGCTTAGAGATTCTCCACAGGAAAAGAGACTGGCTTCCTCCGTTTTGGAGAGGATTGTTTATGACATTGCGGAACGGGTCGATGGAGCAGATAAAGCTGCTGAAACTGCTAGGAGGTTACTGCAAGACATGGTTCAAAGAAGTATGGAGCGTAGCTTGAGCAGCATCCAGCAAAGGGCTGCTGCATCTTGTACGCCATCGGATATTTCACCTGCATAAATATAACCCCCCATCTTGTCTTTTGTTCAACAAGGTAGTTTACTGGGA
The DNA here is from genome assembly GCA_963930655.1 of Myrica gale. Lineage (NCBI taxonomy): Eukaryota > Viridiplantae > Streptophyta > Magnoliopsida > Fagales > Myricaceae > Myrica > Myrica gale. The sequence continues at coordinate 31,298,544 of OZ005598.1, forward strand.
AAATGGGTTGGAGTTTTAATCGGATCTGTTTTGCTTGGCCTGTTAAAACACTTGAGCCCGGCTACTTTATGGTTGAAAGTGGAAATAGCTAGATTTAACGTGAATCGTATTTACTGATGTTAGCTTTTTCAGGGGTGACATGCTGACCTCTTGGGTATGTTGTGTATCTTGACTTGGATCTTGTACATATAGAAATCTCTCAGTTCCATATGACATATAAACCTCTTTTAATCACAAATGTAGGAGAGGCCGTGTCACCATGGCAACAATTCTCTGTGCAGAACTGCGAAAAGCCTAACTTGTGATGCCCCTGGTTATCATGCAGGCTGCAGCTATGAATCCATTCCCTAGTTGCTAAAGCCAAGGCCAGCAAATATGAAGATGTATCTTAAATAACTGGAAAGAGGGATGCCCTGCTCCTTCGAGCAAGCGTTCTGGTCCAATCGTAAATATAGTTTCCTTGCACTTAATTGGAGTAAATTCTCAGACCCATCACGGTTTGGCCTCTTGAGGGAGTGGGCCTACGCAATAAAATTTTAATTTTTTTTTAAATTTTAACACAGTAAAAAATTACAAAAATAAATACCATATAATAACACTCGAAACACAAAAATTACAGATTGCCACTGTCGGTGCATCTGTGAAGCAAAGCAGAAGGACACCGTTGCTTTGCTCCGTCCACGTGATCGATCTGTCTACGTGGAAGAATCCTAATTGAATACCATGTGCTCACTCCAAGGACTTAGTTTTTAAAATAATATGAAATCTTTACCGATCTGGTTCCGGCTCCGCAATCACGTACGTAGTAAAGACTTGATGGGAAATCTACCTCATACCTCACCTGCATCCACACACCCACACACACAGTCTTGACTTTTCAGACTCGCTGAGAGGGAGAGATTGCGGGGAAAGAGAGATAGTGGGGCGAATGAATTATTGTGCTGTACCTGCTTGATCTTCTGCCGGGAAAGGTAGAAAATCTATCGGCAATCTTGTCGAATTCGTATAATTTTTGTTTTTATTTTCTTTGTATAGCCACTCTTAAAAACTGTCTTCTTTCCATACTTACTGATAGATCTCCAAAACCCATCCTTATGGTATTTTCATCTTCCACGCATTACATCCAAGATCTGAAATTTCATCATCCCATAGCTAAACCCTAAATCTTCTTTCTTAATTCCTTCATTCTTTGATTGTTTTTCCTCGTGTTTTGGCATTTTAGCTTTCTGGTTGTTTTGTTTCGTTGTTTTATAATAGATTTGGTTGATTGTCGGAGCTTCTCGTGCTGAAATTTTTTCTTGGTATTTTTGTTCTCTGTTAGATTGTAGTCTGGGTGATTGTCGAAGCAACTTCTGGTTATTAGACATGTTGGGTCGGTCCTATCTATCGAGAACCGGAAGCTTCCGGCCGGAGAACTTGGGCCAGAATGCCCTGGCAATGGTAGGAAATCTCTGCTTCACTGTGTTTGTGCTTGGTGTCTTAATCTTTACAATTATCGCCGCCACTTATGAACCCGAAGATCCTTTGTTTCACCCATCGACCAAGATCACCACATTCCTCACGTCCACCTCCAATGCCACTTTTAAATCCGATAACACCGTTGTCAAGACAGGCGAGGATTTCATGGCTGCGAACCAAACTGCATTTGCCACATTTATTAACATTACGGACGTTGACAAAGTGACTCAAGTTGCAGACCCTGGCAGCGGTAGTAGTAATCTTGAGCTGACCTCATGTGAGGGCAGTGTGGATGGCCCGATTGATTGCAGGGATCCAGAGGTGTTTCATACGATGATGAGGGCAACTATTGAAAGGTTTAAGGATATCCATTTTTATCGGTTTGGGAAACCGGTTCGTGGATCTAATGATAGCACCTGTGATATGGCATGGCGGTTTAGGCCTAAGGAAGGAAAGAGAGCTGCCTTTTATAAAGACTACCGGAGGTTTGTGATTTCAAGGTCTGAGAACTGTACGCTTAGTGTGATTGGAATTGGGGACTACCACACAGGTGTGAACGCAAGGAAGAGGAAGAAGAATCAGAAAGCTGGGTTTGAGAAGAAATCAGAGAAGCAAGAGCAGGTTGTTACATTGCCTGTTGTTGGAGAGGTTGTGAATGATACCTTACCAGTGATTGAATCTGAGGGGTCATTTAGCCAAGGGAAGCACTTGATTTACGTCGGTGGCGGCGATAGATGCAAGAGCATGAACCATTACTTGTGGAGCTTCTTGTGTGCTTTAGGCGAAGCACAGTACTTGAATCGAACATTGGTTATGGATCTGAGTATCTGTCTGTCTTCAATTTATAGTTCATCGAATCAGGATGAGGAAGGGAAAGACTTCAGGTTTTATTTTGATTTTGAGCATTTGAAAGATGCGGCATCTGTGTTGGACCAGGGTCAATTTTGGTTAGATTGGAGTAAATGGCAGAAGAAAGATGGGTTGGGTCTCCATCTGGTGGAGGATTATAGGGTCACCCCGATGAAACTCGCAGAGGTGAAGGATGCTTTGATTATGAGAAAGTTTGGTTCTGTGGAGCCTGATAACTACTGGTATAGGGTCTGTGAAGGAGAGACCGAGTCTGTTGTTCAACGACCATGGCATCTAATATGGAAATCGAGAAGGTTGCTAGATATAGTGTCAGCTATCGCATCAAGATTGAATTGGGATTATGATTCTGTCCATATCGTGAGAGGGGACAAAGCAAAGAACAAGGAGCTCTGGCCTAATCTTGGCATTGATACTTCACCTGATGCTCTTCTCTCGAGCTTGAAGGACAAGATTGAAGATGGGAGGAACCTTTATATTGCAACAAATGAACCTGAGACGTCGTACTTTGACCCTCTAAAGGACAAGTATTCCACTCATTTCCTTGGTGAGTACAAGGATCTTTGGGATGAGAGTAGTGAGTGGTACTCAGAGATGACGAAGCTTAACCATGGGAATCCAGTCGAATTTGATGGTTACATGAGGGTGTCAGTTGATACGGAAGTATTCTTGAGAGGGAAAAAGCAGATCGAAACCTTCAACGATCTCACCAACGATTGCAAAGATGGCATCAACACCTGCAGCGCTTCGGCCAGCTAATCACCATGTATGAGGATTGAAAACCTGTTGCGTCCTTATATTTGAAGATGTCCCTTTGTACTTTTAGCTATTGTGCTGCATCTGAAAATTTGTAGTCTTTAATTCTTTGTTTTAGCACGGAGTAGCATAATCATGAGTTTTGTTCGTGTAAAAGCAACAACCAATGTCTTAATACTCGCTATCTTTCGAGATGCGAATTGTACATGGGTTAGAGCTTGAATTTAATCTGTGTTCTCTACTATGGGAATTTGTCGGGATGCCATGTGCTTATAAATTCTTAAGACTGTTTTAATGATTTCCTGAATCTACGTCATGTTTACCAAACATTGTTTAGTTTAGTTTACCAACTTTGCAACTTTATCTCCTGTGAGCGTACAAGTTGGAAGTGCTTTTCGTTTTTGAACTGAGGTGTTGTATGTGCTCTGAAACGATTAGGTCTCGGTCAGTCATTTGTGTGTAAAAACAAGTACCTCGAGACTGTTCTCATGAAAAAACGATAAAAAAAAAAAAAAAGTACGCCAAGACTGCAAGCACTTTTTCTTGACAGAACAACGCGACTGCAGGGCGCTGGGATTATCTTGTGATTTGATCGCAGAAATCAACAACCCCGAGTGCCAAATTTTTGTGCTTCCAACCGTTGGTACATGGGATTGTATGATCGTGGTCCACCAACGAACAAGTGAAATAAGCATATTTTAGGGACACTCGCGTAATTGAGAGAAGAAAGTGAATCAGTTGCTATTCTTCTTGAATTGCTAATTGCTGCCCCTGTCAATCAATAGAAACATTCTGTACTCGAGAACAAAACTCCTCAGCCTAGCAATGTTCGAAAATGTACCTTCCCAACTTTCAAGTGCCTGGGCGGGCAATAATGAACCAAACAAATCACTATGATATTCTTATCCCTTCGCTAATTTCGTAGCAAAAATGATGTAATGCATGTCTGTATAGACAAAAGCAACTGAAGCCGCAGCAAAATTTCATTTCCCACTGGTCTTCCATCTTTTGACAGGAATGAGGGTTACTTTCTTGGCATAACCGTTAGTCGTGGTCTCCGGTGGTCGTAAAATAGAAATGGTGGCTTGATGCTGATTTTTGTTTGCCTTTTCATCTGTTAAAGGTTTGACTTCGAATGCGCCCCTGGTGAGACCTCTAGCAACCTGATAGATCACAGCTTTGTCAATCCATGGCTAGCATTGCCAATTATGAAAACATGAAGATTCATCACCCATATGGGTCAACTGAAACCAGTTTTCATAATTTTTTCTGGATTCCGTACAGACCAAAATGACAACAATGCCCCTCACCCAATTTCCATATGTTCATATCTGATCGAGGGCATTATTGTCAATTCTTCAAGTCACCGAGAACATTATTTTTATTTCAGATGAAAAAAAAATCAATTCTCATCCAATTTGACGAAGGGTGCAAAATGTTTAACAGTGATAGTTAAAGGGTGCAATGTGTCAAATCTAGTAGTTTAGGACATAATGTGCCTAACTCCCTATAGATCATGGGTGAAAAGTGTATATATCTCTTTTATTTTATTTTATTTTAACTCCTATAATAATGTTATTTCGAAAATAAGAATTGGAATATACTTCCTATTAAGATACCTTCAGAAGAATCCAAACTTTGAGCGAACTACTTAGGATTGCAAGTCTCATCCTTTTCCCTGAGGTTAAATAGTTGCACATGTGATGGTCAACCCTCAAAATAAATTTTGGCCAGGACTTGGGGTTTTCAGGATCTGCTTTCTGGTTCATCATTGCCTGAAAAATAAACATACAACCAAACTGCTTGTATAAGTGATAACAGCACCGCATCTTAGTGGACGCGAGGAATAAGGCACTTGTTTTTGAAGTTAACATTTGTCTAAAGGTGGGTGTACCTCTACAAATAATAAGTGCTTTAAGAAAGAAACGCATGAAAGAAATGTGTGATCTTATCCAAACTACCATGTTCAAATAATGTGTTTCGCTGTTTCATTTTTAGAAGTTGATAAAGTAGAGCAAAAGGCTTCTAAAAAACTTACTAGCAATCGACATATTTCTTGTTCAATTTTTGAAAAGGAAGTCTCTAAAGCTTCCACTCTCCCGGTAGCATGACAGCACGTGCATGGCTCACTAATCATAAATGTCACACTAGGTCGAACCTGTCCAGCATTGTGCCACGATTCATTTGATGCAATAAGAGAAAGCAGTTGTGAACTCATTATGTTGCGAAAAAGTTCTTTAGAAATATTTTGCCTACAGATTAGCTAAACATGACAAAGTATAAAATGAGTGTTACGTTTTACCAATCCCAAACAGTTGGGACAAGGCTGAGTTGCACATTTTCCCTAGCCATTGCCATGTTGGTTTCAGGAGATTCCTACAAAGTGAATGAAAAGAGCATAGAGCATTTAAAATGAAGGAACATACCCTCTTCCTTGTTATTTCCATAAGTCCGTGTCTAGATAATTCAGATACTTTCACCATTGACCTGTCTCTCTCTACAGCCTTCTTAACTTCTTCATAGACCAACCTCTTATTTGCTGAAAGAGAAGACCAGCTGGATAATTGGATCGATACAGCTATGCACTTTAAATGGCAATCACAGCAACCTAGTACCTCTTTCAGAGTGCTCGTTTCTTCAATAAAAAACGATACAAATTTCATATAATAGCTGATAACAAAAGTTCCAAAGGCTTCACTACATAAGTTCTCCCTCATGCATGGCTATAGTTGGCTTTAGTATGGAAGACCACCTTCTTTTATGTTGATGAAATCTTCCTGAAGAAGCAATGCAAGGCCTAAATATTACTGACGAAGCCATGCAAGGCCTATAAAAAGTCTTAAGTTTGCTACAAAGGTGGTCAGGCAAGTGAATCTCTTCTTTGTTCCCACGTCTCTTTACAAAGAAGCTTCTAGTGAGTATGTGGTGCAGGTGATAAGCTCTAGTGGATCCTGGAATACATATTTTTATTACAAATTTCAACACTTCACTAGCAGGCTATATGGTCAAAAATTAAATGGAAATACTATGGTTGGCTTGGGTAGTAGTCAAATAATATGGACATAGATAACAGAAGAAATATACCAGAACCTCCTCGTAGAGTATAGGAAAAGCAATAAGTAGTCTCTCTTTGAATCTGTAGAATTGGCTGAAATAGACAAAGATCTGTGCGACACTCTATTTAGCATGATGGTAGAACAGACGAAGAAGGAAACCTCAAACGACTGCTCCTAATCTAGAGAAATTAGATGGGCCAAGAACAAACTCAAGCAGTTGACCCTTAAACTGTTGAAATGACATAAACCAACCACCCCTAGGAACAGATACAACACCCGAAACGGGGAAAAGGTGGAGAGAGAGAGAGAGAGAGAGATTTTCTAACTTACAGTCATCAGTCATATCAATAAAATCTACGACGATAATGCCGCCGACATCCCTCAGCCGCAACTCCCTCGCAATCTGAAAAAATGTTATTTTCTTTCAGAACAGAAGTATTTTTACGAAACAAGATGGCACAATGAGCAACTCCATTAGAGAACATCAAAAGAAAGAGCAACAGCAATCAATGAAAATAAAGTATGTAAAAAGGGCCAAAGAAAAAATAGTAAGAATAAGAAGGTTGTCTGTGTCGACTGTAAACACAGCAACCCTCAAAATTATATACACGCTGGCCAGAGGATGATGCATATAAACGTTTCAGAAAGACTCCAACATGGCAAAACTGCAGAAAAGAAGCATTGCTTCTTCAATATGAATGTTACTGTTAGCTGCTTTTTGCCTTTTCATTTTCACCCACTTCTTACATCTATCAATCCCAATATTTACTTCTGCCAAACTAGAGATTGAGTGTTTGTTAGATATAGGGAGAAGGGGGAGAAGCAAAGGCAATATAGATGGAATGTATAGAAATTTGTTACAAGTTGGATTTGTAGAAAACTACCAAAGTAATTACTGATTAATGAACTCTCTAGCTAGTAGGAAACATAAACCTTAGGTCAACATCTGGTTGCTTATCTCGCAAGTAGACCAATGCAATTTGAACTTAGCTTATGAACTACATGGATGTACATACAAAGCGGCGGTAAGAGCTCAGCATACTTGTTTTGCAGCCGCAAGGTTGACATCTAGAATAGCATTCTCCTGTGAAGTCCCATGACCGAAAACGCCATGGCCCCCATTGACATCAATAGAGACTAATGCCTCAGTTTGTTCAATCACAAGAGAGCCTCCATTAGCAAGTGGAACCCTGACAGCAAAGAGAGGTTATCAACATGAACAAACGGGCCCTAAAAGTGCAAAATATAGTTTACCAGCGACACTTAACTTTGCAATCATATGAACATTCAAGGAAACGGTTCAATTTTCTGTGAACATTATATGTTGAGGAAAGAGTATGTATATCAGTAAATCAAAAGCGCATGATGAGACGATCCTCACATTGGTGATATACTGATCCTTCAACCATATTTTACTCACTAGAGAGATATTGCAAAATTTTAAATTTCAATCATTTTGAAGTTCTACGACCATATCCCTCTGGACGCACATCAACAGAAGTCAAACCACGTTTTAAAAAAAAAAACCTCTCTTGTAATGGGCGGGAATACCCAGTGAGTAGCATACATTGCCCTTTAAACCATTAAGGACTGGGATGAATTTATTTTGTACTTGGATGCTTTATACCGATGATTGCTGCGTGTTACAAGCTTATTCAGAAAACCTAGGATCAGTTAGGTATAAGCTTGTATTGAGATAATTAATGTGTGGCATGGCATGATTTATTTTGTTGGCCCACTTCAATGGTGAACCAACCTATAGATCATAACATGCATTTATGAACAAACAGCTTCACTATGCAGCTTCAATGCTAGATATGTGAAAACTGACAAACTACAGACAGACCCTCACCTTTTACTGAGCATATTATTGATCTCTTCTTCAACATTAAATTCAGTGAAAAGGGGAATTCTTTTATCGTATAACTCAACTCGATCACAAAGATCAGGGGCAATTTCCTGAAGGTAATTGGTAACCTGCAAAAGAACATCGCAAAGGTTGACATCTGTCACATTTCATAGCAAAGAAGTAAAGATGTGTTATCAATATTTAAATCTGCAGAAACCAAGTGACTCCACAAAACAGTTATAGTGGACAAATTCTTTATATTATATATGTGCATATAACTAGCTATTTACCGAATAAACATGCATAATAACCTCTGGGCAGTCAAACACCATTAAATGATCTTTACATGTATAAAGTTCAACTGATTAACTCTGTGATATATATTAGTGTGGACCAACCTCATATACACAAGCTTATGTATCACTCAATTAATAACCCACTCTCCTAGAGAGGCCAAAGAAATAACAAGCACACACACATGTATCCTGATTCAGGAATAGTCCTTTCTGGTTTTCAGCTGATGTCATACCTCGTGATATGTCCTTGGTGAGTCAACTATCATTCTCTTAACCTGAATATAAGTTATAATAATGCAAGAGTTAGATTGTAAGGTTGTTGAGTATATGTCAACATTTAAAGAAAAGTGTAGATAACATGAGAATAGAGACTTAGATTCACCATATTGTTAAAATAATCCTGAACAACTGAGAGTGTTTGACCCATTGCCCTATGGAGAATAATGGGAATGGCCCCTTCGACGCCTTCATCTGCAGCAAGAGCTGCAGATTTTGCATGCTCCACTATGTGTTTCCAAGTTGAAAGCAAATCATCCAAGTCCTTCTGCAATTCCTCTAAAGAATGACCAGCAGCAACTGTCCTTACAGTCAGACCAAAACCCTGAGGCTGCAAAGTTTTTGCAATGACTTTCAAGCGTGTACGCTCAACACCAGAAATTTTTTTGGAGACTCCAATCCTATTGCAACGAGTTATCAGGATCTGCAAGCCAGGAAGCTGGGTCAGAGGAAACACAAACTAATGGTTGAATATAACACAAAGGTAAACAACTAGATATAGTCATACCCAGAACCTGCTTCTTAATTTGGGATAAGCAGTTAGCGTGGGACCTTTTGTTCCCAACCCCTCTTTGACAACTTGAACGACAATTTTGGTGCCTTTCCGAACTTGGGCCCATTTGTTTCCATTGCTGATTGTATGATTCGGATGCATAATGTGCTGGGAATGAGACATTTGAGAATCATTTGATCCATCTATGTCTGCAGGAAGCAAACCGTTCATAGTTTCGCCTTCAAGATGATTTTCAACTCGGTCTAAGTGGTCCTCAAAATCAGCTTCCACTTCATCATAATCTCCAATACCACCATTTTCACTTTCCTCTAGAACTTCTGAAACATCGAAATCATCCTCAACTTCATGTGGCGCAAAGTCATTGTGTGTAAATAGTGTAGGATCATCCTGAGAGTCAACCTCCGTATGATGATCATTTCCTAAAACATCAGGAGATGCAGGTTCATTTTCAGGGGCAGCTGGATGCTCTTTCAGCGCTCCAACAACAGAGCCATTGACTTCTTGTTTCTTTGTCCTTCGACAAAATGGAGGGAATATAAACGGTTCCCTATTTTGCTTGATGTCCATAAGAGAGTGTCTAGAATTTCCAATATTTACAAAAGCTCCTCCCATATGGGGAACAAGTTTTGTGATCACCCCTAGATACATGCTATCACACTGCACATTAGTTTTAACAGGTTCCAATAATAACTCAACCAAATTCCCATCTTCCAGTATGGCGATCCTTTGCATGGTACAAATTGAAGAATTAATCAGAATAACAGTAGAAAAGGGGTCCTCTGACATGAGATTATTTCGTTCATCAGGCAATAACTCTCCTGTATCTTCCATCTTGGCCACCTGATATTCCATAGAATCAGTAGTTTTGGACACATCAGACCCCGCCTTATCCTTAGAAACAGGAAAAAGGAGAGCTGATGGGAGTAACCAGGGCTCCTCAACAGGCTGCTCTCTTTCGGTGAGATCTCTCTCAGTGTCATTATATGCTGCACCAATAGTATCCTCACTTTTAGAGTGCAAAATATCATTGAACATGGAATCATTCGCGGATGGCATCAACTCGGTTGTGTCAATTTCCAGGCATCTTGCTATCTCATGTTCATCTGTCAAACCACTGGAAGCATTTGAGTGTTCAGAAACACTTTAGGAGCAGACGTTACGTATACAAGTGTATGCAGATGGAGAATTTACCTATGGCCAGAGCTGAAATTAAAGTTTGTGTGGGAAGATATGTCTCCTCTATCCATGAATCCCACGCTTTCACTGGAAGCCTTTTGGCATCAAACCTCATCCACGAGTCTCTGATTACAATTTTTTGACCTTGTTCTACATGTTGAGGTACTGATATAGAATACTGAGGTCCAGGTCTCCAAATGATGTCCCATGAAGGCCAAGTTTCTCCCTTTACGAAATAATTATACTTGAAATTTACACCACAGGCCATCTGCAAGCACAAAAGGATGGCTAGGGAATCCACAATGATTATGATTATGTAATGTTATGGGAAGTCAAAACATTAGTTCAAGTGGCTCCCATCAGTTTCCTGTTAAGGATAGTATTAGAGTTCAACTACCTGTTTGTCGTAAAAAGAAAGATCCCTTTAGTAAGATTTCTGAAGAAAGAAAGAAAAAGAACTGGCAGATGGGGAGGGTGGGGGTTGTTTTACGTAGCACATTGTTGGGCTTCTCCTAGACCTGTCTGAATAAACTCAATTTCCTGACACTATTTAAGCATGTTGAATCACAGGCTGTCAAAACAGATGGCATCAACCAATAAAGCAAATATTCTACAGTAGTCGACGCTTCATTATGATATACACATTTCCCAACCAAAAGTGTTACCACCTATACCAGCTGGGAGAAATTACCTTGACTTCAACCTTCCATAAGTTTGCATGTTCAGTTGGAGACACTAGCACTGCCATCTCTGGTTTCCAGCAGCCTAATACAACAGGATCCCCAGTAATGTATAGAAACTGACCAGCTGTCAAATCAGCTTCTATAGTCCAAGCTACGATGCACGATCCTTTCAAAGTAGTGTTTGAATTGCCTGAGAAATGAGAATATGCAAGATCTATCAGCCCTCCTAAATTATAAAAAGTACATCCTGAAAGGACGACTTAAACATGAATACCTATGATGAAAAATATGACTGTGACGACTTAAACATGAATACCAGCTGGGAAGTATCGATTTATAAATACTATTTCATTCAGCTAAGATGAAATACCAACCTAAATCGAGATATTGTAGGGGAATGTTCCCAAAAAAGTAGCAGCAAACTAGTATACCCAGATACGGCCTAAAAAAGTATTCAGATCTCACCCGCAAAAGGTTCATTATGGGAATCATAATTTACCTTTCACAATAGCGTAACAGGGGAATGTTCCCCTAAAAAAGTAGCAGCAAATGTGTATACCCAGATACGGCCTAAAAAAGTATTCAGATCTCACCAATAATTTACCTTTCACAATAGCCGTTATAGAGGATCTTCTCAAAGAATTAGGATTCAGTACACAAACTGTGAATCTGAACATGCTTCCAAAGGGTGTGTGGTGGCTCATATGCCTGATTGAAAGCTACAAACATATTAGCCATTTTCCAAAGACAAGAAGAGAAAGCAAGCCTAGCAATGAAAGCTTAAGCTGATATATCAGCAAAATTTGAATACTAGGGCAACTTGATTTCATTGTTCATGGCCATAAGTGTTATACAAATAGTTGACTCATGCTATAATCAATAATAAAAGATGATTACATGCATTTGTAAAGGACGACTCCAAATGACAACCAAGGGAAGGCACTATCGAATGCATGTATACTGCAGTTTTCCCCCCGCCCCTTATTCATTGGTTGAGTTATGGAGAGGTAAAAGAGAAACCCTACAAAGGAATGGTTTCAACATCATCAAGCCAATATGCCGATCTGGAGACCAAATTGCTTATATCAAGGTTTCCATCATTTCGCCAAGTAGAGGTAGCAATGCTTTTTATATGCAATGAGGGCCAACCAATACGTTTACTCATCTCCATAAAAAGTGAAAGTTTTGACACAAACGTGCCTGGCAAGTGTCAACCATATTCTGTTAGATTAAGCAAACCGCCCCCTGGAAACCTACCCAACAAAAAATCTTCGCTTGGACTTGGGAATACAACAGGACTGAGCAAAGGGAAACTGCTCACTTAGCCCATAAGTAAATTTAGGGCCTAACAGAATGAGAGACTACTTGGGTGATATAAACTGTTGACATAACCGTGAAATATTTAACTGTGTGAAGGTGCAGTGTACTTCAAATCCAATTAAATTCAGAAAAACTAAAACCATAGTGAATGAGCGAATTCAAGAAGCCATAGACACATATATGCTGAATGGATGAATGTGAGGTGAGAGTTAACTCACGGAGTGAGAGACCTCTCGGAGCGGATAAGCGAAGAAGAGGAAGAAGAGAAGGGAATGACGCCTGTGCGTCGACGGAGATGATGGAGGTCCATGAACATAAACCTGAACCCCCCGGCATGAACTTGAACTTTTTTAGTTGAGAAATATGGACAACAAGCCATGAAACCTGGTCCTTAGCAGGTAAATTAGAACTGACTGGGGTGTTATTTTCGCCATTTGAAGAGGATGAATGGTCAGCTTAAACCTGGTGACTCGGGGGAAAAGATACAGCTAGCAAAGAAGAAGAGGATAAAAGGATGGGCTTGGCGCCTCGTACGGCTTTGTATCAAAATTTTAATATCATTATATTCTCATTCTCTAGGTACTTCTTCTCCTTTTTCACAGCTACTAAAATTTATTTACCCAAACACCATGGTTACTTCTCATTTACTGTTTTCTCTTTCCCTGTTCGCTGGGACGAGCTTCGGGTGAAACATAAAAAAGATGTATTTTTTTTTTGTTTTTCCATTGCATTTAAACCTGCTTCTAAGCTTAAAATATTTTGAAGAAGGTTGCTGAAACACAAGTAGATAAACATGTGTTCTATGTAGATAACCGCTTTTTTTATCTTTGATACCAACCAAATAGAGTCGGCTGCTTTATTATGAATTGCCTCGAGAAGAGGCTAATACCACGATATTTCTGTCTTTTTCAAAAAATTCTCTCAAGAGGAAGAACCCGGAGTATCTATTATGGTTTCTAGACTTCGTCCATCCCATCTAAATTGCCACCTTTATCTGTATGGGGCATAGAAGGTTCAAGTGTTCAACCCCATAAAAAAGAAAAAAGAAGCGATGACTATAATTAAAAGAGCTAAATGTACTCTAAGTACGGTTGCACCTTCTGATGTCCTGTCGTCTTACATCATCTTCACGACAGTTTCAGTATTTTTTCACCGATAAATTTCATGACTGCCGTTTGTTTTGTGTCGCTCGAAACTCTCGGTATCTCTTCTCCCTTTAATATAGTCAATTAAAAGCAAGAAGATTACCTCGAGAGAGAGCCAGATCGTCGCACTGATCGTCTTTTCTTTAGTGGCAGTTGTTGTTGCTACGAGTGACGGTCGCGTGGTGTCCTGACCCTTGTGATCGTTTTTTGTTTGTATTGTGATACAATCTTTGAAGCCAGTTTGGGCTCGAATCTTTAGATTCAGCATATTATAGGCTTATGGTCCGTTTAGTTTTTTTTTTTCCTAGTTTTATGGGTGTGATTCTTGTTTGTATCAACAGTTTTTTCTTGGATATTAATATATGATTACAATAATTTCTTCATGCTTGTTCCAAGTTCGAAGTAATATTTATACAAATAAGAATTCGTTTCATATGATTTCTTCTTCATCTTTTCTATTGCTTCTTTTTGAGGCACTTTGGTTTGTTACCCCTCCCAATTCATTTTTGTTATAACTCTTTTAGCAGTGCCCGTCCTTCCGAACAAACTGCTATCAATAGAGGTCAGAATGAGATGGAGCACACATTCCTGTGGCAACTTGCTGTACTTATTTCTCCGGACATGGTCATAGCAACTTTTTTTTTATATATATAGATAGGGTCATAGCAACTTACTAAAAGTCTACTCAGCTTGTTTCTTGCTTCCTATAGTTGCCTATGGCACCCAAACCAAAACAGACCTACTTACAGTCACGGAGAAGTTAATCGACCATATTGCCACAATGATATAGGACTAGGAAAACCATACTGTTCTAGCTGTTGATCACAAATATTATCCTCAGTGAAACACAAACACCTTAGGTACCTGCAGGTTATAGCGCCAATTGTTTCTTTAAGCATATGGAAGACTTTGGGGTTTAGAACTTCACATCCAACCCAATCGAATCAAGGCATCTTCACTACTCATTCCAGATCTAGATTCTATTACTCTTCCACTAAGATGGAACGTTTTCAAGTATGGAAAAGTTCACTTGGCTACTAGCAGGCTGCCTGATGAAGGCGACTACGAAGTAAAAAAAGAACCAGCACAGAAGCATGGCAGACATCTGCATAATGATCACTGGGCAATGCTGAGGGGACCGATTCCATCTCAATCAGGCTTGGAATAGTGGTATTGGGTTCAAATTGTAATACAATACTATGATTGGAACCTCCCAAATTCTCTGGCAAATACAGCAACAGGGCAACCAAAGAAAACACATCTTCACAAAACGCTCAAGCCAGAAGTGCCACGCATATCACAACTGAACGTCAGAAACACCACAATATTTACAAGAGTAAAATTTCGGTCTAAAAGACCCATAAACATTTCACACTTGATCTCCTGCATAATATGCGTATAAGACTACATCCAGCCGAAGCTTTCGTGCAGTAACTGTACACTGCTGTACATGGAACTCTATCAACTAGAAAAAGTCACATTCTTGTAAACGCTCACCAAAAACAAGATGCTTCTTCCTCGGGCATTAAGGGAGTCCTACAAAGAGGACATGTAATGTTCCAATATTCCAGCCACTTCTCCAAGCATGCTTTATGAAAAAGATGCCCACAAGACAAGCGGTTTATCTCTGATTCAGGTTCAAACTGAGTCAAGCAAACTGAGCACTCGTGTTCAGGCTGTTTACAGCTACACACTGTCTCAAACCGAATAGCTGGATACCGGCTCTTGAACTCCTCAATGTAACCCTCAGATGCAGAAAGATGGAATTCGAAGGACTCTGGGGGGTTTTGAGTGGAATCTGATGATGACGAGGGAGAAACTGACGATGAGAGACAAATACCCACAATGTGAAGGATTGTTCGGACTATGCCTTTGACAATAGAGATGGATAGGGCAGTGTTTACCAGAAGTATGCATAGTACTCCCTCAGATGGAGCTGGGAGGCTTGAGAGACCCATTTTTTATATAAATAATCCAAGTTGAAGTTTTGGGGATTCAAAACCGCAAAAGTATGTGTTTCTAGAAATTTCAGGCTCAAATCCAGCTTGGCTGAACAAATTCTTCGAAATCACAGAATCGGGTTGCGGCCAAAAGTGGGGATTGGATTTTTTACTCGGTCTGATCAGTCAGAGAAAAGAAAACGAGGATGAGAGTGTCTTCACTCCCTTCTTGATACCTAATCCGAAACAAGTAAAGGAAAGATTAGAATACTATAGGAAATAACAGACAATACTAAACAACTAATCAAAACCTCGAAGTTTTACCCTAAGACAGAAAATTTATTTTCAACAATACGAGAGAAAAGGCATTGCCACAAAAATGCTGATCTTTCAAAATGCTGCATGCAAGACAAATTAAGTCATACTTGTGCAAGAAGAAACTGATCTGCAATAAATCCATCCATACTACAGTAGGGAAAATCACATCATTGGAACAAAAACAAGTTGTCATAATCTCTCAAAGAACTGTAATTAGATATAAATAAAAAGAAAAGGAAGATGGGTTTTAGATGTTAATGATGGTTTAAAAAGGCCCCTTCACCACCAGCCTCACCACGTCCCAGTGACCCAGCATTCAGCAATAGTGAGCTGTCTCGCATGGAGGAAGTAAGAGAAAACAGGGTATATGCCCAATACCCAAAACTCTGACAGTTATTAACATTTGAATTTTTTTGGAAAAGCTATGTATGAGCATATTACGAACAAAGAAATCGAAACGCTGAGTCATAAAAGACAAACCATTAAAAGGTTTCAGCTTTCAATGGATAAGAGATAGCATTTTCTAAGCCCACTTCACATCAAGATCTACCTGAATTCAGAGTGGGATAGTATATGCTTATTAAAGAAAAGAGAGACAAAGTACTGTACAACTCCAATGCTTGCATAAAATGATCACAATCTACAAAGATATTTCCCAACCGAAATATCCCTTTTGGATACATCACAAGATCTACAATTTTTTTCATATGATTCAAACATCAAAAATAAGAAAAGAATGGCAGCAAATAATGGCACCCCTAGAGGACCCAGAAGAGGAAAATGAACAAACAATTTTACAGAAGAAGTGAGCGAGACTTACACAAAAATGAGCCTAGACAGAGATACTATGACCAGGACGAGCTTATCAGCCACAGATTCATGGGATCAGGGGGATATGCATAGGGAATTTTAGACGGCCATATGTATAGTGACTGTGGGGTTGATAAGGGCTGCTTTGTCGAACTTCCTCTTCCTCCTGTACATACATATAGCAACTCCCTCCACCTTCACGAACCACGATTATCATTTATCAGCATCTAACCGTGTTTATTAACCATGGTTATACTTCCGTAGTTTCCGGTGTCTATCTTTCTCTGACCATGGTTACTTTATATCATCGTCTTTTTTGTTTTTCGTTTTTCTGAGTAGTTGCAAATAAGAACATCGCCTCTTGTTTACCTTTCTAAAATGGGAATTTGACAACTTAGTCCCTGAGTTTATACCCCTTTGACAAATGAGTCTTTGAATTTCAAATTTCAAAATTTCAAAATTTTAGTCCTTGAATTTTCGTTGTTTGACAAAATGGTCCTTCCTTTAATCTGTCGTCCATATGCTTAACGGATTTGAAGTGGTCGACCGCTACAAGTCAGCAATTTGTACCGATCGTTCGCTATATGAAGCGGTCGACCGCTTCATATAGCGGACGACTGCTCACTTTTTACACATGTATACGGTCGACCGCTTCAAATCCGTTAAGCATATGGACGGCAGACTAATGAAAGGACCATTTTGTCAAACAACGAAAACCCAAGGACTAAAATTTTGAAATTTGAAATCCAAGGACTCATTTGCCAAAGGGGTATAAACCCAGGGACTAAGTTGTCAAATTCCCTTCTAAAATCTTAAAGAGTGTTTATAACTTTTTTTTCTTTTTCTAAGCGTCTCAGTTATCATAGTTTAAACGTGCTTCATTTAATTTCTCTTTTATGCAAATTGTCTTCTCCTCGACCAACAAATTAATGGTAACATTCCAAAATAATAAAAAATAGCACAGTTATGCACCCTCCAATTTGAACGATTTGAGGTTAAAAAATACTCATATTTGTAATTCCATATGTATTAAGAATAATTCGGCCTTAATGTATAACTGAAGGTTGGACCGTGACTTGAATTACAATCTGTGAACAAAACAAAATACAATTGGTTTATTTCAGGAGTCAACTATATATATATATATATATATATATATATATATATATATATATATATGTGTGTGTGTGCTCCCACAAATAAATTATATGCAAATGTGTGTATTGTATATATATATATATACATAATTGTCCAAAATATGACAAACATGCATCATATTCCTACCTCGTTTCTATCTATACTTGTTCACGGGCATCGGGCTGTTCCATCTACAATTTTAAGCCTCCTCCTTCTTGTCTTGGGGTTGAATCTTAACGTTCATTCAAAGTACAAACTTCTCTCTCACCTACAAACAGAAGTCAGAAGCAAAGCAATGGATGTTTACAGGAAAGACCGCATAGGAGGAAAGGGGCGAGGGAGCTCCTTCGTAAGGCCCAAGGACCAGAGGATTACAGGGATGCAATTAGGGCGTTAGGGATCAGAGAGAGTGAGAGAGAGAGTAGGCAGCATATTGGAAAGCATCTTGTGTCTCCACCTGTGCTGATCAGAAGGCACTTATAATTAATTCGAGCATTGGAATTTGATTATGTATGATCTAAAGTCGACTTACACATCATATTCTATGGACATATATTCGAACTTTTGTGACATCTCTATATTGTCGGGTAGGTTCTTGATTGGAAAGAGCTAGATCTCGTCTATGATTGATAGCGAAATATGCAAACACGAGATATTTCCTTGAGATTATCTGTAAGCAATGAAGTGGAAAGTTCTTTCTACCCACCGAATGCATGGTGTTCGACAGAGACGACTCTGCATATATCCATGTGTGTTTATGTAATACATACATCATTTTCTCTCATACTAAAAAGCGCAGTTACGTACTTCATCTTCTTACCTTATCAGAATATATATTGTACAGATTGCGTTCCCTGATCAGTCAACATGGATTCGATTGGTTGCATTGCATACTAGCTCCTTCCAAGATTACCGGGTTATAAACCGGTGGTCTTAGGATGGCAACTAGCCTTTACAGTATTTGGTTGTTCTGTGGCCTACGCCTAGGTATGTTTCTATAAGCTTCTGATGAATGAAAGATTTTAACCGTTTGTCCTGACATTATCCATTTCCTTGTCTATTGAGTCCCCACAGAAACCTGGATGTGAACTACCAATAGCACGGGTGGGCACAAACTCCTCTTTGGTAATTAGTATCAACATCTTCTAATGTTAAATCTAAGCTCCCATTGCTTTGATCATTCTTGTCCTTGATGACCAGACGTTGGAGAAATTAGATGCATGTGTAATTGCTGTTGAAAGATGTTTAAAAGCAAAAAGAGCATACAAGTCAACTGAATGCTGTACGTGTACAGTTGTTCTTGAAATTGTACGTGCATCTGGTTGTATGGTAAGCTGGGAGTGACAGCCTCTAATTAACATTTAGGTTGGTTAACGGTTCGTGTCTGATCGTTGGGCAAATCCGAATACGTTGTTGTGTTACTGCTTCATAGGAAGTTGTTTTGATCCGTAACGTGTAGTACTTTTTTTTTTTTTATAGATGACACGTGTAGTACTTTATTCGTCAATGGTCATACAAATCAATGTTCTGGGCAATATATGGCTTCTTTCGCATTTGCTCGACTTTCTTCGGGTATGATATCTCCTTTCACCAAAGTGGATGAGAAAGTGAAAGAAACAGTTAATAATATTCTAAGCGGGGGGGCATACATATTACCCTTGACCTAATAATATTTCGATTTCTAAATGACCGGATGGGCAGGACCAAATTGTGAACAGTACCCCTGCCGAACGTGACGCCAGGGAGACAGCATATAATTCATGAAAACAAGTCCTTGTTTGTAGTGTGAACAGTACCCCTGCCGAACGTGACGCCAGGGAGACAATATAATTAATGAAAACAAGTCCTTGTTTGTAGTACTTCACAAGATCTCTTTTGCAGACAAACATCCAGGATTAAAGTTGCATCCTCCTCAACATGAAAATCCTTCACATTCATAGGCACCTAAAAACTACATCAATTTCTACACTCATATAAAACCACACGCCTATTGTCTCGTTGATAGCATATATGTATATATATACTGTACAACAAGTATTTTGTCTGTCCACACAACTCTTTTTGACCAGACATCGCACTCTCCTAACTGGATCTATAAATCTGTGCTACACATCAAAATTTAAAATAAACGAGAATATTCGAGTGTACTGGCTGCTTAATTGATCTGGCCAATGAATGCGAGCACAGCCATCCACCGTGCCATGGTGAGGTCATTCATAGAAGTGACGAGAGCAAGGAATACAATAGACATTAATTAATGAGATATTATGGCTGGAGAGAACCAGTAAGGTTCTCCTTCCCTTAGAACTGTGAAGATACAATCACAAGAACCAATAACTTGATCACGGGTGCAGTGTGGTCTGTTCTGTTTGATGAAGCACTTAAAAGTGATGGAGAACTTAAAAGTGTGCTCAACCTTATTGGTGAAGCACTGGAACATGGCATTCATATCCACCATTTTCTCCTGATGCAAAACCAAGGCCCCTGAGATACAATCGTACACTCTGTCATTACACAAGGAAATAATGCATTAGTTTCATCACTTGTTAGGTAATGACAAATTCTTTCCAACTAAAGCTCAAGGAATTCTTTCCTTTTTATAAAGCAATGGTTTAAAATTGTACTCTCAGTAGCTTCTGGTTTGTGTCAATGGATCATAATCATAAGCATCACCCGCTTTGACAAAGCGTCCCTTAACACGTCTTCTCACATCAGCCCTGGCTTTGCGAGAGGCATACCTGACTCTTTTCTCAAACCTTGAAAACAATTAGATAAAGGTTAAGAACATCAAAACCTTAAATAGAAGAAATCATGCCACACAATGTGGAAAAATATGAGTTCAAATGAAAATGCCACCGTATCAGCCAGGATCAAGTAATCATATTTGTGGGCATGTATAGCAATGCGATGGAATATTATGTTGCACACTTCATAGACGGACATGCATATTGACAAATGCATGCATCAAGTCATTCTTATAATGTAACCCAGTCCAGTCCAGTCCAACCGGTAGACATTTATGGGGAGAAGTTTCTATCCCCAATGCGTTACAAGAGGCGACCGAAATGGAACCATGAAATTGTCATAAAATTGAATATACCATGTCCAAATAACTGGTAATGATGGGGAGAAATTTAAACACAAGAACCGCATTCTCTGGAGGCTATAACACCAAGTAAAGCAAGTGGAACACAAAGCTTTCAACTTCACAATGATCAAAGAAAAGGCAGTGACGTATCATTATCCAACTATTTGTCTATTGAGCCATAATTTATTTATTTGCAACAAACTTACTTGCGTGCCTTCTTCTTCTCCTTGTAACGCATAACAGCATCATTACGGTTAGCAGATTGGAAGGAACTCTCAGGACATGAAGGACACCATGGAGGCTCTCCCATGAGAAACACTGAAGAAGCCCCACAATCTTGATAATCCCCAGCACTACTCTCTCCACTAACACCAGAAAATGAAAGGCTTAAATGTGCTTGCCTAGTCGTGAAACAAACTACTGGTTCAGTTTTAGTACTAATCATAGAATCAGCAGACGCCACATTGCTGCATGCTGGTTGCGTTGCACTAACAAGTCCAACTGATGACACCTGTGGTGTAGAACAACATTTAGATCTGACAATTGAACACATTTTGCAGAACAACTATAATAAGCTACAACCGAAGACAGGATTCTCAAAACAAACTCTTTACAATGAACTGAATCAGCACTCACAAAACATGTTTTTACAAATTATATTAAGAGGAAGACAAATTTCAGATATAGGCATAGACAGACTATTTGAGGCCAAACAAATACTATAATTAAGGCCTTTGTCTCAAGGAGGATAATATGGACCGGAATACAAGGTGATGAGTACCTCAGCAGCAACTGCACCCTGACAACTGGAATCAGCAGCAGACATGTCCTTCGTCCCAAACAAGCTATCAATGCCACCGTTCTCGAAAAGCTCTTCAGAATGACTGAGAGCTACACCAAAGAGTTCTTCGTAGTTTTCAAGATTCAAATCCATTTCATCCATATCAAAATCCTCATAGAGATCATTTTCTTGACAGAGTCCAGGACCTTTCATTCCAGGACAGCAGAGCTGCATAGTGTAATGTAAAAGTTGCATAAGTCCTTGATGAAGAAACTATGAGATTTTTCTAATCACACAAAAAAACTACGGAACTCTCACCATATACTAATTACACATGCATAAAGCTACAATATGGCCATTTCCACTAGTAAACAAGATCGAATTGGTAAACTATAAACAGCCTGCAACTTATCTTAATTTTGAATGCTGAAAGAATAAAACAAAGTTTGACATAGATACAAATAATCTCATTCTACATCTTTAATATGTGAAGTTCAGAGTTGAAGACCATAAAGTCAGCCCAGGATGCCATAGACTGATCTTTGCACCAAGAACTCAACTAACAGAAAAACATCCAATTATGAATCATACAGAAAGGTCAATGATAGAACAAAAAGGCAGAACCTGAGTCTTTAATTTAAGCAGGAAGACTACCGGTGGGACCACAATGATTACATATCTCTGTAATCACACTCCCTAATTATTTTAGCTTCAACGGCCAGGTTGTGCAAAGTTTACAGTGTTTGAAATAGAATTGTCAATATACCTTCTTTGTCCAAGAAAGAGTAGGATATTTGAATAAATGGTACATAACCATTAACTGCTGGAGCCATAAAAAAAAATTTATAAAATCCTTTACAGCTTTGTTGCACATTGTAACTCAGACTAAATTTATGGCATCTGCTGTAAGGTAGATCCATCAAACTTTGAATATAAGCTAACAACATCTGAAATCAATAATCAGCAAGTTAAGAAAATTTAAGAAGCAGCAAGCCAAAGAAATCAATTAGAAGAAACAAGCTAACTGCCAGCATGACCAGAATGTTTCCAATTACACGGTCCCTATCTCTACCTTGGGCAAAGATGCAGTTGCTGATCTAATCGGCTGGTCCTGAGGCCAGGAGTCAACTTCGGGCACTGAAGAGGACCCAACCCAAACACTGGACTTCTCTATGCTGTGCACACCATTCAATTCACCCAAGCTAGATACATCTTGGCTCATATTGTTTTCTGAAGGGCCACATGCAGTTTTTGCAGTGCTCTCAGTTATGCTCATCAATCCCAGTTCCTGCTCACAAGTGGATTCACCCACAGAAGGAATATCTAACACGAATGGCCAAATTGAAGAAAGTTCTGCCGCGGAAGGGCATCCAGAATAGCAATTGATTGTTTGTCTCTTATGTGTCGAAGTTGAGGTAGAAGTGCCATGACCCATCCAATCACAATTTTGACACAGAGAAACCCTCTCTTGGGCACATCTTACGAATGCAGGTTGTGAATTGCATCTTTCACATAGTAGCGTTCTTGAGTGGCGTTTGGATAGGGCATTAGCAGAGTGGACATTCCGGTCACATGACAAGCACAAGCATGCAGCATCTGACCGGCAGTATACCATCGACTTCTGTTCCCCACAAAAGTCACATAAATAACCCATGTTTCAACTTATACTTCTTCAATTATCAAACCAGTAGCCAAATTTTATATCAGACTACAAAAAGTGCTCCTTACACGAACCACAATTCTTCCAAGTGTCCTCACTACCTTCAGTCCAAATAGAAGGAAACAAAAAATATCAGTTCAGGTTAAGCAAAAAGCAGCTTCACTTGTAAGAAATTCAGATGACACCTCTAAGACTAATTGGATATAGTTAAAGTTCTTCTACTTCTCTACGTAGTAAAGAAATAGGTCAATTTCAGAAGAATATTATGATACCTCGAGTTCAAACAATAAAATAAAACATTTAAAAAAGGGGAAACAAATTCCGTTGTGATACCACGAACGGAAGAAGTGACGCAAACCAGTTACAGTTTGCTTCCATAAACAAACGAGAGAAAGAAAAATACTTTTATAACGAATAACTGTTCAAGGGTACAGTTACAGTTTGCTTATAAATAAAAAAAAAAAACTGTTCAAGGGTACAAAGGCGATCTTGAGTACCTTAAATTTTATTAAGTGACATAAAATCAAATCTTCTGTCGTCGGAATAATTTCAACAGACAAACAGTTCAAGAGATTCCAGGAAAAAATACGAACTTTATTCACACAATCGGTTTGTTCATATCTCTCAAACTACAATCAAGCCACAGAAATATTGCTACTAATCCAAATGAAATATGAACGACAGAATCAAGCAACAAATAAAATAAAGCTCAAAATTCTAGAATAAAGGAAGATACACAGAAAATTTTAAGACTCAAACGAAATAGACAAAGTAAACCGCAGAATTAACTCCAAAAATAAGATTCACTTCGGAATCATAGAAAGCACGACACACAAAACTAAGCCTATAATTCTGAAAAAAAATACAAGGTAGCCAAGTGATTATTTATCAGCATGTCAGACATGCATACCGCCACATACACAAGACCAACAAGGGATAGGCACGACAAATCTAGCGGGAGAACAAATTTTTTCCTTCAATTTTTATTTACACCACCCACCCGAAGATCAAAAGAAGAAGAAGAAGAAGAATTACCGTACGGAAAAAGACCGGAAGAGATCGGTAACGAGCTAAGTTTCTAATAAATTATCGGAAAATACACAAAGCTAAGTAAGCCCAAGAACAAGACCTTCTCTGGACTCTCTCTCTCCCTCAATTGCCGAGACAGATAGGAAGAGATAGAAATGGGATGGGTGTGAGAAGAGAGTAATAATATCTGTATGTATAATGTATTGGTGTAAAGGACATGTGACATCATAATATACTAAGCTGATAAAAACTAAAAAGTGCAGAGAGAGAAAGACACAGAGACAGAGACAGAAAGAAAGAGGGAGGGTTGAAAAGTTTGCGGGTAGGGGAAAGTGGGCCCCCATTCCTTTTTGGTAGTGAAAGGCGTAGAAAATTAGAAATAAAAGCTTTTAAAGCCTTCCTTTTCTGGGCCCCGCCCATAATAAATAACGCTTTCCCGTTTCTTTTAGTATTTCCTAAAGTTATATATGTTGGGGGAAAAAGTGCTCGGCATACTCGCCGTCGCGGAAGAATAAGATCCCCAGTTGCGCCACTTCTATTTTGTCTCTCTGTTTTCTTTTTAAGCATTTGGAATTATAATAAGGTGCTTTTGTTGCTTTTCTTAGGCTTCCTTCCTTTGGTTTTGGTTAGGTACTTGGGAGGCCATTCTGGTCTCCGGTCTGCCCTTTCGACAGTTTCGAGTCCATAGCACTCCCAAATCAAGAGGGTAGAAGAAGTGTTTTGGAGACGTGGCATTTAGATAGAGGATGCCGCTCATCCTATTTATTTTATTACATAATATAATATTCAGTGGCGACTTGCCCACGTACACTAACATGTGTCTGCCACCCGGCGTTCTGCAATTTTCACATTCCAAAAGGTAAAGTGAAAATTATAATGGGGGCGTCTTTACCATATTAATATAATTACAAAAGAAGAAAAATACACGTGTGAAGAAAAGGGCGATGAAGTGTTTTTTTTTAAGCAAAAATAAAAAAATAAACTTTTCGCCACGACAAGTAAAGGAGGGAACCCAACCCATAAAAAGTGGCAAGCATGGAGAGCGAGTAGGCGACCTTGTGTGCAGTCGAGGAAATGGAGAAGCAACCTCAAACTATTTGTACAGATAAGATGGCAATTTGAAGGTAATGAAAATATCTCACTTGATAGACAAAGGAAACAAAAGCGTCGCGCCTTTCAACATGTTATTTACCGGACTGCCCTTCCCTTCCCTTCCCTTCCCTTCCCTTCCGAAGTAATTGCCAGATCCCACTTGATAGTTGATAGACGAGGAAACAAAAGCGTCGTGCCTGTTATTTACCGGACTGCCCTTCCCTTCCTTCCCTTCCTTCCCTTCCGAAGTAATTGCCAGATCCCACTTGATAGTTGATAGACAAGGAAACAAAAGCGTCGTGCCTGTTATTTACCCGACTGCCCTTCCCTTCCCTTCCCTTCCGAAGTAATTGCCAGATCCCACTTGATAGTTGATAGACAAGGAAACAAAAGCGTCGTGCCTCTCAACGTGTTATTTACCCGACTGCCCCTCCCTTCCGAAGTAATTGCCAAATTTTGAGTCCCAACATATATGATATTCCCGGATTCCTTTCCCCTTGTGAGTTGGGACCATTTTGTTGTTCTTAATTCTGTCAAGAGGAGAGAAGTGGAGGATGATTGAATCATTGATAGACGCTGCTTTGCTTTCCAAAATCCAATAGGGGGGGAAGTCTTCCTTTGATCGCGCGTTTGTTCTATTGTTAATATGGATAAGGCAATTGGGACATACATACACATGCTGTGTTGACCATGTAACAGAGAACATCACCAAACACTGTCCAAGAGAAGTGGGGAGGTTATGATCTGTTTCTATGTCTGCCAACAACAGTTTCAGAGGGTAAAAACCTAAAAATTAGTACCCCATTATACAAGTGGTTAAGTTAAATTAAGATTCACTCTAAAAATTAGTACCCATTATACAAGTGGTTAAGTTAATTAAGATTCACTTAATGATGTGGAGGCTGCACGTACAATATCCTAGTTCATGCTTTTCGCATATACTTGCAAAGCAGAAGCGGGACACACTGATTAGGCGGAGTTGATGTTGTTAGATGTATGCCCTCAAAACCAATTTTTTTGTATAATTATGAGATAATTATTGTTAATGATTAATCACTTGTATATAATTTTTGGGTACATGCAATGACATGAGATGTCAAATTTACAATGACATGAGATGTCAAATTTATAATGACATAAGATGTCATATTGTTGAGTAACATTGTAGAAAAGTTAGGCCAATGATTAATGAATCGGAGGCGGGGAGTATGACTTTTCGGATCCTTGTTGACTCACTTTGTTCTAGACCGAGATATATGATTATAAACAAATAGGTCTACACTCGTTGTGCCTCTATAAGATAGAATGATGGACTCCGTCATTGAGGTAGTGACCTTAAGTAGACGAGTGGGTGTAATGTAAGAGTACATGCACTGAACGGGATCACATATGAATACCTTCTGGAAATGATCACTGATGTAGAGAATGATATTCAGCACAATTAGCTTATGTTGTCCTTAGACCTGAGAGAGTTGTGCAGGTTTGCTTGTTGTGTGCTTGTGCCTTGACTGAGTCATTTGGTGATGATCTTTCGCAGATCAAATATTCCAGACAAAGTTGGGTCTTGTGCATAGTAAGTGGATTTGTATAAATTGCTCAATATGGAATCCACCAGTCTCTTGATGAGGCAGTATATTCATTATGTCTGTATATTGTTGGACTCCTGTAAAAACGCTGCGCAGCGAGATTTTGTGAAAAAGTGTTTTCACTAGTTTTACTTATATAATATATTAAGTAAATATTTGCGAAAAAGATTTTCGAAAAGTTTTGGAGGTCCAACTAGGCACAGACTGAGAATTAAGAATTATATGAGCTAGGGACTTAATCGGTGATATTATTCCGGTCCTATTAGCTCATGTGGAATATAGTATGGTGGAAGGATAAATAAGCATATAATTGTTAGCAAAAGGGATTTCATAAAAACAGTCTCATTATCTCGGGGGTCAATTGTGATATGTTAATGGACATGATCACAATTTGTAGAAGCCCATAAATTCGGAATACAGAATATAAGGGGGTTAATGAAAAAGAGTTTTTCATGATGTACCTACGGCCGAGATTTGAGATCCCTAAAGATCCCACGCTATAGCACAGTTGGGTTCTGAGCCAGCCATTATAAATAGCTCAGAATTCAGTTGAGAGAGAGAGAATTTTCATTTTTCAAAAAGGGAGTTTCTCTCTCCTCTTTATCTCTCTAGATTCTCTCAGCTCAAAGCTGTGTGCGTGGATCTGAAGGAGGCAGAACACTTGGACTGCTCTGATTTCAACGATCCAGTCTTCCGCTGCGCCGGATCCAACGATTCCAACAAGTGGTATCAGAGCGAGGTTTGTGAAATCTCACAGTTCCAAGTTAGTTCTCTCAACTTGTTCTTCCCGTTCTTGGAGATTTGAGATCTCTTATTTTTGCGATTAGATGAGATCTGATGCATTTGTTGAGTTGCTTGTTGATTGTGTTGATTCTTCCATGAGATGTGGTTGTGAAACAACATGATTCGGGCTGTTGTGTTGTGTTTTTTGTGAAAAATCTCATGAACCCGACGGAAGTAAAACGCAAAGGAGAGAGAGATTTTTCTCTCTGCTCCGGCCACCGCCAGTGGCCGGCGGTGGCTCAACTGGCCGGGGACCTCAGCTGGTGGTCCCAGGCGGCCATAGGGGCGGCACCGCTTGGCCTGGTGGCCAGCGGTGGCCGTTGCAAAGAAGTACCCCGAGAGGGGTACACGGCTGGGATGGGTTGAGGCCATTCGGCCTCCCCACCGCCTCCCACGGCCAACTCAGGCCGAGAGGAGGCCGGCCAAAGGTTGGCCGGCATCTCACCGGCCTGAGGATGGCGGGGCGCGGCCAGGGGCGGCTGGCTGCGCCGCTGGGCGCAAGCCCCTGCCTTTTGGGGCCAAACGGCGCCCAGGGCATGAGATGCCCCGGGTCGCCTGTTTGGGCCTCGGGTAGGGCAATGGTTGCCCTACCCGGCCCACGGCCCAATGGCCCAGCCCAATAGTTGGGCTGGGTCCATTAAAAAAAAAAAAAAAAAAAAGGAAGGAGAGGGGCTGACCGCTCGGGCCGGGCCCTGTTTGGCCAGCCCATGGGTCTTTGGGCTTGGGCCACTGGCCCTTAACTCAGCATTGGTCCGGGTTGGACCCGGACCACAACCCGGATCCGGTCCGGGTATGACCCGGACCGATACCCACCACCGACCGGGTTGGACCCGGACCGGTGGGTCAACGGGTCAACCCGGTTTGACCGGTTGACTTTTTCCTTAAAAAAAAAAAAAAAAACTTAATTTTTCAAAAGTTTAATATAAGTGTTAAATGGGATTGTTTTACAAGAAAATAAATCCAATGGCCTTCCATTGTTAGTATTTGGGAATTTTATTTAATTGATGATTGGTTAAACTAAAATAATCCCTGACTAATTGTTGATTTTATGTTTTGTCCTGGATACTTCTTGAGAAGATAAGTGAGTGTATGAGTTGTGGGAAGTGTTGACTAAAATAGCAGCGCCGACCCTTTACAAAATTACATGTCATTTATACGATGGTTGCACTTAACCAGATAAACGCGTCCACTAAAATAGTGAAGATGGAGTTTATATTGGTGGCCAAAAGAAATATCAAGAATCATGAAATTTGTATATGAATGATATACAACATGTGATGTGATCATGATAAGTAAATGTTACTTGCTTTTATAAGTTGTGTCATGATTACTAAAATAGGATTATGTGCATGTAAGTTGAAAGTTCTTGATACCCACTGCAAACACTGAATATAAATGTTATATTCTGCTTTTTCATTTGGTTGCTGTGATTCAGTGGGAGGAACCATTAGTTATTAAAAACCCTATGCTAATGGATTGTTAATATACTTGTGAATTTTCTTTCTTATATTTGCAGATTCATGATGCCTAACCCAATAGCTAGAATCCTAGATGATAATAAACTGACTGGGCCAAACTTCCTTGATTGGAAGAGAAATCTTATGATAGTACTCACTGTAGATAAAATTGCTCATGTCCTTAGAGAGGAGACTCCTCAGCTTGCCTTAGCAGATGCTACTCAAGAACAAAGGGTTGTTTTTGAAAAGTGGCATGAGGCAGATGAACTAGCTCGTTGTTATATGTTGGCGTCTATGTCCAATTTACTGCAAAAGCAATGTGAGAGCATACCAACATCTAAAGAGATATTGGGATATCTCCAAGAGCTATTCGGAGAGCAAAGTCGTTCTGCACGCCAGCAAGTTATGAAATTGCTGATGACTACCAAAATGTTGGAAGGTGCTCCAGTTCGGGAACATGTCCTAAAGATGATATCTTTCATCACAGAACTGGAGACACTAGGTGCAGAAATGGATGGCGAGACCAAGATAGGAGCGATATTGGCATCTTTGCCAGAGTCGTTCAATCAGTTCATATTAAACTATAATATGAACAAGATGACAGTGACTTTGTCCGAGCTGCTCAATATGTTGCAAGCAGCTGAAGATCTTATCAAAAAGGAGAAAGGTTCTCTGATGATAATGGACAAGTCAAAAGTCAGTTCTTCCTCAAGTTTCAAGCCCAAAGGGAAGAAATTTAAGAAGAAGAAGAGGTCTCAGCCTAGCTCAAAGGAAAATAAGGAGGACAAGAGCAAGCCGGATAAGAAGGCTAAAGGAAATTATTTCTACTGCGGCAAACCAGGTCACTGGAAATGGAATTGCCGTGTGTATCTTGCTTCTTTGAAGCAAAAGAAGCCTTCTGAAGGTATGCTTGTCATTGAAATGAATTTAGTAGATTGTCCATTAAATTCATGGTGTGTCGATTCAGGCACAACGTCTCATATTTGCAATATGTTGCAAGGGTTTAAAGAAACCCGGAGACTAGAGGAAGGGGAAGTCATCCTAAAGATGGGGACGTCTGCAAGTGTTGCAGCGACCGCCGTAGGAACTTTTCACTTAAGTCTACAACGGAATAAATTTTTACTTTTGGAAGATTGTCTATACGTACCAGAATGTCGTAGAAACTTAATTTCTGTTTCAAAACTTGGAATATCTGGATATTCCCTTTTCTTTAATACTAAACTCGTTATTAAATTTCACGATCAGTTTATTGCTTCTGGTACTATGATAGATGGTCTTTATGTTTTAGAAAATGTTGTAGACTCTGTGAATAATATAGAGAATGATGCAGATACCAGTGTGAAAACTCTCAAGAGGAAGAGGGATGTGAATCCCACTTACTTGTGGCATCTAAGACTTGGTCATGCTAATCTTGATAGGATCAACAGATTAATAAGGGATGGGCCATTAGACCTTGTGAAGGTTGAGCCATACCCAACTTGCGAGTCTTGCTTGCAAGGAAAGATGACAAAGAATCCTTTTAGAGGAAAAGGAACTAGAGCCACAAAGTTGTTAGAGTTAGTTCACACTGATGTATGTGGTCCTTTTAACCACATAGCCAGAGGAGGGTTCTCATACTTCATCACCTTCATTGATGATTATTCCAGGTATGGTTATCTATACCTGATGAGACACAAGTCTGAATCTTTTGAAAAGTTCAAAGAGTTTCAGAGTGAAGTTGAGAATCAACTGGAAAGGAGTATTATGATACTCAGATCTGATAGAGGAGGTGAATATCTCTCCGGAGATTTTCAATCTCATCTCAGAGAGAAAGGCATCATATCTCAATTGACTCCCCCTGCTACGCCACAACATAACGGTGTTGCAGAAAGAAGAAACCGAACACTATTAGATATGGTTCGGTCAATGATGAGCATGTCACAATTACCTGTTAATTTTTGAGGTTATGCCTTAGAGACAGCTGTTTATATTCTAAACAGGATACCCACTAAGTCCGTTCCTAATACTCCATATGAGATATGGACTGGTAAAAAGCCAAGTCTGAAACATTTTAGAGTATGGGGATGTCCAGCTCACGTTAAAAGGTTTGACGTGGAGAAGCTAGGGTCGAGGGCTGAAAAATGTTTGTTTGTGGGTTACCCCAAAAGATCAACTGGTTATTACTTTTATAACCAAAAGGATCAAAAAGTAATTGTAAGTAGGAATGCGATATTCCTAGAAGATGAGTACAGCCTAAGTGATGGGAAAAGCAGAATTGTTCTGGATGAACAGTCAGCTGAACCAGAAACTATAGCAGATAAGATTGAGGATGAAAGGGACATAACTGAACCCACAGTTGAGTCTGAAGAGTTCAGAACTCAAGAGCCTAGACGCGGTAAAAGAATTCATAAGCCTCTAGTAAAATATACTTTGATAAATGAGATTTGTCAAATGCAATCGGAGGGGTTAGATGATGATCCATATACTTACCAAGAGGCTGTTAGTGACAATGATGTAGCACACTGGAAGATAGCGATGGAATCGGAAATGGACTCCATGTACTCCAATGAGGTCTGGACCCTTGTTGATCAACCAGAAGGCATCAAGCCTATAGGTTGTAAATGGGTATTCAAAAGAAAACGTGGACCTAGTGGAGAGGTAGAGACCTTTAAAGCTAGACTGGTTGCAAAAGGTTATACTCAAAAATATGGTATTGACTACGAGGAAACTTTTTCACCAGTAGCTATGATGAAGTCCATTAGAATCCTGTTGTCAATCGCCGCTCATTATGATTATGAGATTTGGCAGATGGATGTGAAAACCGCATTTCTGAATGGGTACATCCAAGAGGAGATTTATATGGAACAACCTGAAGGTTTCCTTTCTCCTGGACAAGAATCTAAAGTGTGCAAACTGAACAAGTCAATTTATGGACTAAAACAGGCATCACGTTGCTGGAACATCCGTTTCGATGAGATGATCAAATCGTTTGGTTTCTCACAAAACATGGATGAATCTTGTGTTTACAAGAAGATTAGTGGGAGTTCAGTAATGTTCCTTATTTTATATGTTGATGATATTCTACTCATGGGAAATGACATCGGTGTAATGTCATCAGTGAAAGTCTGGTTAGCGAACCATTTTTCAATAAAAGACCTCGGGGAAGCGTCCTACATTCTCGGGATCAAAGTGTTTAGAAACCGAGAAAAGAGGCTTTTAGGACTTTCACAAGCCCACTACATTGACAAGATATTGGCGCGGTACAACATGCAGGATGCAAAGAAAGGATTCTTACCCTTTAGGCATAATATTCATCTCTCTAAGACGATGTCTCCTAAGACACAGGAAGAGAGAGATAAGATGAGGAAGTTTCCTTATGCTTCGGCTGTAGGAAGCCTCATGTATGCTATGCTCTGTACAAGGCCAGATATCAGTCATGCAGTAAGTGTTGTGAGTAGATATCAGTCAAACCCAGGCCCTGAGCACTGGACAGCGGTTAAGCATATTCTCAAATACTTGAGAAGGACCAAACACTATTGTTTAGTGTGTGGTGGAGAGGATATGCTAATTGTCCAGGGATACACAGATTCAGAT
This sequence comes from Myrica gale, assembly GCA_963930655.1. Lineage (NCBI taxonomy): Eukaryota > Viridiplantae > Streptophyta > Magnoliopsida > Fagales > Myricaceae > Myrica > Myrica gale. Next base: position 31,331,194 of record OZ005598.1, read on the forward strand.
TTTCAATCAGATATTGATGATAGAAGATCTACATCTGGATTTGTGTTTACATTGGGTAAAGGAGCAGTGAGTTGGAGAAGTTTAAAGCAGAACACCACTGCTGACTCCACTACTGAGGCGGAATATGTTGCTGCCAGCGAATCTGCAAAGGAAGCTGTGTGGATACGTAAATTCATACAAGAGCTTGAAGTTGTCCCTTCAATTGAGTCCCCGATCACCATTTATTGTGACAACAATGGTGCGATAGCACAGGCGGTGGAACCTCGGGCTCATCAAAGGACAAAACACATAGAAAGAAAATTTCATCTTATTCGAGACATTGTGAATCGGGATGATGTAGTGATGGCTAAAGTAGCATCAGCTGAGAACATCGCAGACCCATTCACTAAACCATTGACTCAGAAAGTGTTTGAGAAACATTTAGAGTCTATGGGTGTTAAATACATGTCAGATTGGTATTGAGTGCAAGTGGGAGACTGTTAGATGTATGCCCTCAAAACCAATTTTTTTGTATAATTATGAGATAATTATTGTTAATGATTAATCACTTGTATATAATTTTTGGGTACATGCAATGACATGAGATGTCAAATTTACAATGACATGAGATGTCAAATTTATAATGACATAAGATGTCATATTGTTGAGTAACATTGTAGAAAAGTTAGGCCAATGATTAATGAATCGGAGGCGGGGAGTATGACTTTTCGGATCCTTGTTGACTCACTTTGTTCTAGACCGAGATATATGATTATAAACAAATAGGTCTACACTCGTTGTGCCTCTATAAGATAGAATGATGGACTCCGTCATTGAGGTAGTGACCTTAAGTAGACGAGTGGGTGTAATGTAAGAGTACATGCACTGAACGGGATCACATATGAATACCTTCTGGAAATGATCACTGATGTAGAGAATGATATTCAGCACAATTAGCTTATGTTGTCCTTAGACCTGAGAGAGTTGTGCAGGTTTGCTTGTTGTGTGCTTGTGCCTTGACTGAGTTATTTGGTGATGATCTTTCGCAGATCAAATATTCCAGACAAAGTTGAGTCTTGTGCATAGTAAGTGGATTTGTATAAATTGCTCAATATGGAATCCACCAGTCTCTTGATGAGGCAGTATATTCATTATGTCTGTATATTGTTGGACTCCTGTAAAAACGCTGCGCAGCGAGATTTTGTGAAAAAGTGTTTTCACTAGTTTTACTTATATAATATATTAAGTAAATATTTGCGAAAAAGATTTTCGAAAAGTTTTGGAGGTCCAACTAGGCACAGACTGAGAATTAAGAATTATATGAGCTAGGGACTTAATCGGTGATATTATTCCGGTCCTATTAGCTCATGTGGAATATAGTATGGTGGAAGGATAAATAAGCATATAATTGTTAGCAAAAGGGATTTCATAAAAACAGTCTCATTATCTCGGGGGTCAATTGTGATATGTTAATGGACATGATCACAATTTGTAGAAGCCCATAAATTCGGAATACAGAATATAAGGGGGTTAATGAAAAAGAGTTTTTCATGATGTACCTACGGCCGAGATTTGAGATCCCTAAAGATCCCACGCTATAGCACAGTTGGGTTCTGAGCCAGCCATTATAAATAGCTCAGAATTCAGTTGAGAGAGAGAGAATTTTCATTTTTCAAAAAGGGAGTTTCTCTCTCCTCTTTATCTCTCTAGATTCTCTCTCAGCTCAAAGCTGTGTGCGTGGATCTGAAGGAGGCAGAACACTTGGACTGCTCTGATTTCAACGATCCAGTCTTCCGCTGCGCCGGATCCAACGATTCCAACAGATGCATGGTCACAGTGTCAGTATCAAACAAGTCTAGCAGCATAGTTTTGATGGTTACAGGCTGACCATAAAAATATATGGGCAAAGTGGATTACCTTTTTAAATCTTGATTCTACTTATTAAACTCTGCACCTCATTTTAATTAGATTAAAGATCCATCCAAAGCAGCATTCTGGTGAGCTCAGCAGATATTCTAGTGGGCTATCCCTATCTACACATTATTTTAGTAGGATCATCAACAAACAACTTATTTTCTCAAGTAATTTGCATTCGAAACTATACTCATACGAAGAACCTGCAATGGCAAATGGAGCTTCTTCTACTGCATATGTTGATGTAGTCCTATCCCCTGTACGGAATACAATACGTAGGACACGACAATCTGTCCAGCCCAAACCTAACGCAGATAAGAAGCGAAGCCCATTCAAGTGCCAAACCCAAAACATGACGACAAGTTGGCAGCTCCCCCACTTGCCCCACGAGGAAGACTGGAAAACTTTAGAATATGCCAAATCTAAATCCAAATTCCACTCGATTCTTTTCCTCCAACCTAATCCAGAGACACCTCCACCGTGAACCAACCAGATTTGGTCTTTTAAGGTGACTATTTTAACAGTAAGTGCAAAACATCTCAAATTAATAGTTGATAAGTGTGATGTGACAAAAATAATAAATAGAGATTTAAAAGGATCAAGATTTTTCATAGTTGACGAGTATAAAATTATATTTAATCCAACCGAAAAACATAAATATTGAAAAGCAAAAATATGTTGTATAAACATGAAAAAGCTGGACTTACTTAAGGAAATGGCTAGTGCAGAAGAACAAATGACTTTTGAATGCTATCACATCTACAATTAAAAACAAAGTGGCCAAAAGTTCACCAAGTTCGCGTTAAAACCTCAATGAAGATTTGAGAGAAAAACACAAGTCTGTCAAACTATCTTCAGGTAAGAATCACGAGAATATAGAGTCAACTGTAATGTACAACCGACTAAAAAAGGGAACAATGCCCGGGTAATCACTAATCAGTATACACAAATGGAGGAAATTGTTACCGACAATCGTGGCCTCCCCCTGGCAACACTTTTCATCTGCTTGAAGCTTGCAGCACCCGAGAAACACAGCTACAAAGTCTCATTATCCTTGAATATCCAGCTTTGAGATTCTCAGTCGCAGCTCTTATTTCAGCCACGAGTGACTGAGGTGTTGACTTCTCTGGCCCAGCAATTGGAGCATGTATTTCACGTGGAAAGATCTCCGAAGGATAAACACCGCTGCTCAGAAAACCAAGCAATCAGACCAATCAGTGATCCTTCAACGATCCTGTAAGGACAGATCTTGCATATGAAGCTCTAACGTATGAACAGCACAGAAAATCGTGACAACATATTTTTCACATTTTCAGATTTTTTTTTGATAGGTAAGACAATTTTATTAGAAAAAGCGAGACCAGTACAAGGTGCTATTGATTTGTATGACCATTGACGTACAAACACGCAACAAAGTTAAGGAAATCATCAAAGTCGACAAAAATGCCCCCTAAAACTGCATTAGCCCAACAAAACAAGGAGAACAACATAAGCCCTTTCAACTTCACAAGGGGCAAAGAAACATCTTCAAAGCATCTATTGTTCCGCTCCCGCCAAAGACACCACCAAACACACGATGGGATCATTCTCCAAATGACCTTAGCAATTGGGTTAGAAAGCCTTCTATTCCAACTCCAAAGCACATGCAACACCGTCTCCGGCATCACCCAATGAAAGTTCGTGATGCTAAGAACATGACTCCAAAGTCCACGCGCCAAGGAACAATGAAGAAACGCATGGTTAACCGACTCTCCATCGCCTCGGCAGATGGGGAATAGGCATGGACCGGGGCCACAGCCCCGACACAGTAGATGGGGAATAGGCATGGACCGGGGCTTCGCCAGCTGCAACGCGTCCTGCCTCTTGACCCGCTCGAGAATCCAGTCCACCTCAGCTTTAAGACGCAATAAATGCGTCCACAAGGCACTGTCGGACGTAGCCCCCTCCGCAGCCTTTACAGTGTCATGGGGAAGATCAATTTCCCAATTAAGGTCTGCATGCTTCACCAAAGGAAAGCCACCCTGCCTTTGCCTAAGCTGTCTACCCGCACCAACCATAGGGCCACGCTCCCCCTCCGACTCCACCTTCTTCTCCGGCAAGCCAAACTTCACCGTGTCTGCAAAAGACCAACCCTCCCTTACCGGAACAGCAACCGACCGTCGCTTGCGCCTCAGTTCACCGATAGCCAAGATAATCTCCTCACAGGTTGTAGCAAACGACTGTCACCCCTCACCCACCTTTCCTTCCGGGACCATCACTGCTCCTCTCCGACGCCTCTCCCCAAACTCCGCAACAGCTACATATCGGCCACCCCTATTCTCACACAACTGAGCTAGGAACGCTCGCGGTGATTCGTTGAACTTCTCCGAGAAAGCACTATGAACTCTATCCGTCGCCAGCTTACCGAAAACATTCGCCAACCAGACCATCTCGTACCTCCCCATACGGATGGCACACTGAGACTTTCGACTATATTCCGATAACGTAACCACACCAAACGAGCTCACGGAAAATGTAAACGTCTTCGCTTCGAGAACCAAACTACGGAAAAACGCCATTTCCAGGGCCAATCTAAAACACAGATAATGTTGTTGCGAAAGGGATGACAAGAACTTAATTCACGTGTGTAGGTTTCTGGTTTTTGGTTTCACCGGGGATCAGGGAGAGAGGAGGTCGCAGACCCATTCACTGGGTTGAAAAGTTCACTCTTTATGTACTTTCTTTCACAAGTGTGCAGAGAATGCTTTTCCACATTTTCAGATTTTATGATCACTGGATCACCGGTGGTCTATGGAGCCAAACATATCATAGAAGTTACCCCAACAACTCCATCTTCTAATATGCCAACGAATGGAGCAACAAGCACAGGTTTATACAAAGCACAGAGCAATAACTTGCAGAAAGATATGCCACTGTTGGGTCAAGTAACGTGTGTTTAAGATCTAATGAATAGAAAACTAAAAGAACTTTACCGATTCAAACATGTCATGTCAAGATTCAGACTCAGCTTCGAACCACTATAAAAATCAATGAAACAAAGCTGCAAATCAAGCTGGTTCGCTGCAAATAAAAAAAATACCATATTCACTTAATCAATTCTAGAACATAACTATGAATACAAGTGAAGCGAGAATAAATGTAGTATGATTATAATTTATGAAGCGAAATTAGTGATTGTAATTAGAGAAGTTCTAGTAAATTGAGATGATGTTAGATAAAACTTTCCATAAAGAAAAGCTGATACGATCTTCTGACCATTCAGCATGAAATGGACTGCTTGACGACTCTAGGAATTCATCAAATAAGCATGGGAGGCTAATTAACAAGGGTGCATGACTTGGAAAGGCTAAATAAATGTATTTTACTTGAGTCGGACATATGCGACTGCACCTTTTGCAGCCCAAGTATGAATTGAGTGGCTAGACTATAAAACAAACATAAAAAGTTATCGTCCATCTAGGAGTCATCCCAGCAATATGCTAGAGTACAATTAACATGAACTCTGATTAAACAATTTGTGAAAAACCACAAGTGGCTGAAGGTCGTAAATGTCAAACCTGGAAGTAACAAGAAAAAAAAAAGGCGCTGGGGGTGTTGGCGGCTGTGAGAAAAAAAGATATTACCTGATGGAGAACGAAAACTGGTCTGGATCAGATTTCTAATCTCTATCTGGGTCAACTGTACTTCCTCAACCACATCTAGTACATTACATAGAAGTGAACTGGATACCTGCATGAAAATAGACAAAAGTGAAGGAACAGCCTTTAACCCTTGAGACATTAAATTCCAATACATACTACCATTAAAAAATACAATCAACATAATAACTCAATATATAGCACATGAACTCAAATGGATTCCATAATCCAATCCAGAAATAAATAACTACGAGCACAAGGTTCTCGTGAGTGTGTGGTTTGCAGAGCAACTGCCTCATAAGGACAATAAAAGGAAGTTTTTGTCATGCAATGTTGTATTGTAATTACAACTGAAGCAGGAAGAAAAAACAAAGCAAAGACGCAATTAAGAGATGGTGTCACTTACTTGGATCTCTTGCGCCAAACATCTTGAACCAACATACTTCTTGGTGGTCTCAGCATTTAACACAAATGCAAATGCAGTGCAAGCATCCATGTTTGGAAAATTCTAGTGAAGAAGAAACTCTGGATTATAGACACGCTGAGAAAAGGGGGGGGGGGGTAGAACAAAGAATCTATTGTATTTCGTACCTTCAATATTTTTGTATCATTCACTCTATTTGAGATGATTATGCTTGATACTGGACCACCATTTACTGTGAATCTGTGTATCATTCAAAACACGTATGTTAACCATAAATATGACCTCTTCTGTGGCCTCAACCATGAAATATGAGTTAAATAAAGGAAGGAACCCGACAGAGAAAAGACCTTTGGCTGATGTAGCCGTGATAGTTGAGCAGAATATTGTAACAGCCCTTCGTACTCTCAAAATCATCAATTTGCCATAACTGACAAAATTAACAGACAGGATAGGTCTCTCAGTCAAGGCACTTTATTGTATGCATTGATTTGAATCACAGCAAGAGTAGAAAGACCTGAAAATCGTGGCGTATAAACCTGCAACACATTCGATTCTTCAGCTGATCATGAACTAATGCAATAGTGTCAGCACATCTTGGTTCTTTGATCTTGGAGTTAGAGTGAAAATATTCACTCAAACTCTCTAATTTTCTATTTAAAGCTTCAGACTCCAGCCTCATCGTGGTCACTTTGTCACACGAAACCTGGTGCAGTACATTTGCATTCGTAGGAACCTGAAAAATAAACCTTATATCGTTGCTAAATTTCATAGAATCTACAAGGCAAATCCGTCAAGAGAAACAAGAGATGGAGAAGACCGGAAAATAAAATCACTCCCCATCTTCATGCCACTATTAAGATCTCTTTTCACTAACATTTTGGTTTGTTTAACTTTATGCTTTTTCAGTTAGGGGAAAATACACTTACATTGCTGTACTATCATCCTTTTGGCAATGTAGTGCCCAAACCATCTACCTTGACACATGTATCCTCAAACTACTAAACAGTAGCAACGTGAACGATCAGTTAAGATAACCATCAAAATCATACCAGGTGACCTATACTTCTTTGCTCATGTGTGTTTTACCCTTTTCCTTTAATTAACTCCGTATCAGTTCTTTTTGTGAAAAGACTATGTGAAAATCTGGAGTGAGATAAATCCAACAAACTAAGCTTTTGCACGCTAAAGAAAATATATGTTACATTAACATCTTAAGAAACCCAAACATATACCTCATGTATGCCCTCAGAATTAACTAAAGACGACTGATGAAGTATACTGGGAATTGGAGCATCCCCTGTACCATATTCAGATTGATGTCCAATTTTCAACTTCACCATTTGACACTCCTGACTTCCAGACCTAAATAGCTGTTGTCTTTTCTGCATTTAAATAGAGTAAGTGAAAAACTGTACACGTCTAAAGAAAGAAAACACTTGAGAGATCAGAAATACCAGCAATATTTTGCGCTTCACGCTCATTAATTGCAATTGGGCCTTTTTATATATAATGTTATAGAGCAACAATCTTGTTTCAGCGACTCTGCAAAATATAAAACCCATCTTAGTCAATATGTGTTATGCCAAACCAGTTTCTTGAACATCCATTAAAACCAGTAGCATCTACAAATGTGGCACTTTATTAATGAGAAGCCACCTTTTATGCCGAATGCTATGTAAGTGGTCAGCTTTTCCCTGAGAAAGAAAAAAAATAAAGAACAGGCTGGGTTAGCAGAGAAAGGATTAGTGTAGATTAACATTAGTGTCCAAGGAATTTGTATCTTCAGCAGACCTGAGTTTGGATATCCGAACAAATCATCTCATATCTTTTAACCTTCAATAGGTGAACCACCATATCGTCCAGCATGCAAAGCTGTATATAATGAGAGAGAGAGAGAGAGAGAATAAAAACAAAACACGTTTAAACCAAAAATCACAATTATCTACTTCCACATTCCATATTTAAATTCTAATCGAAGCAAAGAGCGAAGAACAGAACACACCCTTTTCAAATTTAGCTTATCAACTGAGTCAGAAAGAAGTCTCTCTGTAGCACCTGAAAATTTCCCTAAAATCTGCATGATGAACTCTGAAATCAATACAAATCCCAGAGACTTGAAAATTTTATGAGCCATCAGCAAAGCAAGATACGTAGTAAACTTACATCAACCCAGCTCATCCAAGTTATTGCATATCCAAACTTCTCTCCTTCGTTGTTATTTCCATCCGCATTTTCCAGCATGGACTCTAGATTACTACTCCCAGTTACATGATCTACTGGACTTCTCTGTATCCTGAGTAACTTGTCTATATGGTCACCATCCCTTTGTACATTTCTTCTTTTCCGTCCAGAATAATTATCAACATCTCGGGCAGGAAAATGACCCTCTGAAATATGAACTTGACGGTGGCAGTTATTATCTTGTATGATTGAATCGGACCTGGGTGATGGTACAACTTTTCTGATCATCTCATCGTGTGATGCAATTGAAGGGTCTTGCCCACAGAGGGTAGGAGTCAACACTTTACTGGTAGGACTCTTAGTTGGCTTTTCCCTGTTGGAGCACTGATATGACACATTACAGGTAAGACTTAGGGCTGGATCTTTCTTGGAGAGACTCTATACACAAACTCAATGTCAAATTGTGCAAGTGTTTGATTACTGATTTCGCCAGACTAATGTATCTCTCACCAGAGACAAAGCCAGGGGGTGGGAGGGTCATGACCCCCCCAAGCCCCCAATAGGAAATTCCTAGGTTTGTCCCTGTCTGCAGCTGTTAGAAAGACAAATGTCGAATGATAGTAGATCTTAGTCTAAAACCCAACCTATTAAGGTCAGAGTTGATATGTGAACACTTCACACGGCCATGTGTGAAGCTGCATTTCAGATAGAATTTGCAACCAAAAGACATAGGAGAGTCTATAAAAATGCATGATTTACTATAGAAGAAAACTATGACCTTTTCAGGAGAAGGCTCATTTTTACTTCTTTTCTGGAAATCTGATTCATGTTGGTCTGCTCCATCCTGAAGGTTCTTGTCTGCACTTTCAAATGGAGAATTCATAACATCCCTGTCCCACGAATGGCTTCGGACATTTGTATATATTTCAGATTCATTTTGAAGATAAGGATGGTTATTTACAACGACCGTTTCTGCTTGAGCAAACTCTTTGACATTGGAAGTGTTTGAGAAGGGTGACACAAACTCTGCTCTCCTTTCAGAAAGCAATGAGTCCTGTTTGGCAGCTACCAGAGGAGAATGGCTATCATGTTCAACTGAATCTCCATCTTTCTCCAAACCAACAACACCATGTTTCTTATACTCATCCAACTGATGCAACTGAGGGGAGAGATTGACTTGTTGTGAAGATGCCAAAAAGTTCTGATCTAAACTTTTTACTGGATTTCCTGTCATAAAGAAATCCCGCACCAGTTCCCTTCGGGACTGATGGATCTGAGACGGTGAAGATACAGCTGCCATTGGCTTCTTAAGTTTATCCTTGGAAAGAAGGCCCATAGACATGTGATGGGAAGATTCTCCAGCTTTTGCAATGTCTAAGGTCTGTCTGTTTGGGCTAAAATTATCCATTCTTTTGGGGGTCCTCATTCCATCACCATCTATGTTGATCAAATTCTCATCTACCCCCTTCTTCACATCAGCAGTTCGTAAGTGCTCCTCTAACTGAGATATGGGAGTACCTCTATATCTGTCTTGAAGACGAGTGCTACTTCCAGCAAGAACAGAATTAGATAGAGAAGGCACGGAACAGTAATTCAATAATCTGTGCCTCAATTTATCAATTCCCTCTTTCAGACTAGAGGAACGAGGAGAAGGCTCAGGAATTCTTAACTTGGAAATGCTTTTTCTAATGGAAGATGCACTCTCATTGTGTATAAAGAGTTCCTCACCAGAAAAGGAAACTGGGAGTTCTGAGGAAGGAGTTACAATCCCAATATAATTGGCCGAATTAGGAGTATTCACATATGATTGCCATTGTTTCGAAGATGATAAAGATATAGATTCCTCCAACGGAGGTTCATATTGCAGGCCAGATTTCTGATTGATCTCAGAGATATGTTTTCTGACTCGAGTAGCATTTCCTTTCACCGTGCCTTCACTTGAAGGTTGATATGCAGGTTCGAGCTGTGAAGAGACATCCAACTGAAGAACTCTAACATTCTCATTTGATGGAGTGCCTCCATTATTATCAATAGACTGAGGTATTGGCATATTCATTTCAACTGCGTCTTCAGTAAATTCCTCATTTGCCTGCAAACAAAATGATTTTTAACATACAAGTCTGTGCCTTAGCTCTTGGGAAGAACTCCTCTAAAGAAATTCCAAACTCTTAGCTAAATCCAAAGAAGTATCTTGTAGAAAGGTACAGTTTATTCATTAGTAATGCTGCCAGCATGCTATAAGAAAGATAAGCAGACTCAACAAAGCAAACACAGATTGGTGTCAGCACATAGAAGGCATCACCTTTATTATCTAAACAGTTCCCCAGTCACAGACTGCCTGACCATAAGATGAGCCACATCATTGAAATTATCTCACCACTCATGCACAGAAGATGCTGATTACAAACATGTCATGAGAACGTAAGAAGCAAAGGGGCGCCAACTGGAAACATGAAAATAAATAATTGCGGTGCATGATCGAAATTCATTTGCTTCTTCGGTAAAAATTTGAACGCTGTTGCAGTGACAAAGACTGTAAGAAAACCAAAGGCTATCACAGTCACCAAAGATGCTGAGTGCAAGCACTCGAGGTGGTGGCCTCCAAAGAATTGCTAAGCATATGATACCAAATAAGAAATACCGAATATGACGCAAACCAAAGCAGAAGGCCAACACTCTAAATCAAAATTAAAACTAAGACAGAACAAAACAAAACAAAATAATTATTTCTTGCTTACTTTGGTTAACTGCTTGGAAGTTTGGATGTGGTAATCATGAGTAATCTGGTGGAAAGGAGTGGTCCTAGAAACACCATTTGCCTCCCTTATCTGCATATGAGGTGGAGTCCTTGCCTCAGTAGACACATGCACATCCTCACTCCCCTGAAATGACTTTGAATCGACAGTTACTGCATTTAAATCCTTGCTGCCTTCTGCCAAAAGTGCATCTAATCTAGGTGATAGCCTTCCATAATCATAACTACGAGGGTTTTCTCCCACAATACTCATGTCATTGGAATCTTTACCACCGCTGCGAACTTTATTAATAGGAAGGTTCTTAGCTTTAGTCAGAACCATTAAACCTGTGGAAGAGTGGGGCTGGGAAGGGGTAGTGTTATCTTCAGAGGCCAGAAGACGATGTGCCAGTGTGGAGGTTGGGGTATTGATATCTCCTCCTGCTCCAGAATCTGACCTTGCAAGACTACGGAAATGCATAGAAAACGCAGTGGAATCCATTGTGATATCATCCGAGGCAGCAGAGTCAGATAGCCTTCCGGGTCTAATGAAATTGGCGGATACGGGCCCAAAGAAATTGTCTTCTGCGAAAACACAAGAATAACACCACATAAAAAGTGTTAAAAAAACAACAATACCTTGCAACAACTCAGGAGTTAAGAAAAAAATTTACTTTTTCCATTTCCTAAGAACAAAATAGGGTGGTAAGAAAGAAAAACAGAAGGCGAGGACTAGCCGTCATCGTTGGAAGCGGCCGAGGCAGAGCCAACAGTGCTGCTTCCTGGAGAGGGAGAGCCAATGGGGCGCAAGAAGGAGTTGCGCTCCGGATCGTAGTTGGGAGAGGAATCATCGCTGTCGGCCAGGTCCCTGAAGAAACCTAGGACCTCTTGCTGAGAGTGAGAGGCGCTAGGCGTGGTGGGATGGTCATCAGAGAAGTCCTCGTCGCGGTTGAAGATGTGGACAGAGGTGATCTCGACATCGGCGAAACTCACGCGGCGGTTGGCACGCTTCTTCTTGAGGGCGATGGTCTCCTCTTCGGTATGCGTGTTAACGGGTTCTCCCGAGGCCATTTTCGATGCAAGTTTTGAACTTTACCACTTACACTGCACTCCTTTATCAGGTTCTATGGAAACTCAGATTCAGTTCGTGGGTTTTGGAGTGAACGGATTGTGTTTGAGCTTTGGGAGGGGGGGGGGGGGTTTGTGCGGGAAATTCCCAGAGTGCGTTGTTTAAAAGTCTTTTGAATTACTCACAGGTGTACCATTAAATAGGATTCGCATTTTGTCTGGATCAGATCTACTGCTGTAATTTTATACTACAATTTTTATAGTAAGGTTGTGTTTGTGTTGAAATATTTTTGGTATTGAGTTTTGTATTGGTATTGGATTTAGTGAAAAAGTGAAGAGAGAGGTAATTTTTTATATTTTTTGTAATTTTTTATGGGAGAGAGATTAATTGTAGTATTTTATTAGGAGAGATAATATTTTGGGTAAAATTGTTGGTGCAAACGCACCCTAGGTCATGTCAACGTTTGCTAAAGAAAAAAAAACAGTCATGTTAACGTTTGTAAAAATATTTTAGAATGCAATACGATTTAACAAATATTTTAAAATTTATATTAAACATCAATATTTTTTACACAATTCTCCAACAATTTTTCACATAAACTCCAATATTTTTTTAAAAAAAATTAAAACAAATATTCTTTCTATACTTTTTACCTAATTCTAATATTTTTTTTATTAAATAATTACATCAATTCATCTTTTTCTACAACTTTTTCCAAACTTCAACAAAAATTAAATATCTTTAAAAAATTCACCAAAAACCTATAAAATTTCAATAAACATAAATATTCACAATTCTATCAAAATCTTAAAAATCTTTACAAAAAGGAACATTCTCTAAAATAGATACGTATATAATTTAATTCGATAAGTGAATATTTTACAATTTAGACGGTAAGATTTATATTATTGGACTAATGAATAATATTAATAATCAATATAAATCCTACCACTCTTTTTCTCTTTTGGAATTTAACCATCTAATTCGATCGTAAATCAAATTAAAAAGAATCACTGATCCATTTTGTCTTTAAAGTTGCCAACTTTTGCAAGCTATGTTCCTACCTTGATTTCGCCTGAGCTATTATTCCCGACAAAGCAAGCATTAAGCGACCGTCTTCAGAGCTCTAAGTCGATGACCTTCTATGTTATAAATTTTGAAAATATTTCAAAATTTTGTTTTCATTCATGTAACTAAATGTTAGCAGATCATGCCACCGCAAAAAATATGCTGAAAATTTTATTACTGGAAAAATAAACCCACTCGTTGTTAATCGAAGCGAAATACAGTTGTTATCAATCGTATAATAAAAACAACCAATGACAGATGATTTCTCTCAAGGCCCTACCCAAACTCATCTCCATCCCAGTGAAGGAAAAGGCCAAAAAAATGTTCTTTCAATGAACATCTTACATCTTTCTTGTTGGCAGTTCAGAACCCGATGAAGTTTGTCTAAAACACTTCGCGTTGGAACATAAATCTCAAAAATAAGATTAAAGTTACATATCAAAAAAGGAAAAGGAAAAATAAAGATCTGTCAACCAGATGCATCAAATTATAGATCACATCTCAGCCTCTAACGCTTACAAACACCTGAAATTCAACCATATAATGCACGCCATGGTTCCTTACTATCATCTGATGCATTTGTTGGTTGCCACACGATCCTCTCTCTTGAAAAGCATAGGCCAGTAGCACTTGCCAAAAGCTCTCCGATCTCATAAAGAATCTGGAAGAAAATACAGGCAAGAATCAGCCCAGAAAAGGAACAGCCAAGAATCAGATGGTTAACCTGGATGACCGCAAGAACCACAAAATCGTGGAAACCAAACCAAAAAAAAACATGAAGCAGCGAAAGCATTTTTTTTAGCTAGACAGGAAAAGGTTACAATACATTTCCCAATCCATTATCCCAACAAGGCCTCTGAGTCTGGGTTTAATGTAACCAACCTACTACATGAGCAATTTATCCATCGTGATCACATTATCCAAAATAAAGCAGAGATGAATACCTTAAGTTCTTCTCCTATAGCTTTATCAGATAGGAGACGACCTCTTTGCCCAATAAGAACACAAGTTGGCAGCTTCAAGACACGGACCAACTGAAGAAGGCAGGTCGCAGGTTCATGATGAATCTGCAATGATGGCGGCGCCTTCTCAGTTCTGGTAGCCAAGGCCTGACTTATATCTCTTTCTGGACCTACCTGTATTATATAAACTGAAGGTCTGCTTTCTTTTGTGATTGAACTCTTCCTTCCGCTCTTAAGCATTGATAATGCCAGGACAAATGGGACTATAAGTGTGGGCATCAAGGACGGTTCTTCCCCTGTTACTTGTAATAGAACTTCAGTAACAGCACAGGCCAATACTGGTGGCTCGTAATTTTCCATCAACAACAGCGACACCTGTGAATAAACATAAAATGAAAAATGAAAAAAAAAAATCCAAGTAGGGCTTACGAGTAGATTAAATTGTAAGGTTGAGGTAATAATACACTATTTGGCTGCGTACATGGCAAGGCAGGAGTCACAATAGTGAAGTAAGACGTCAAGTGAAAAAAGAGTGTGGGGGTGAGATGAAGCAAAGCAACAAAATCTTCTAGCTGGTCATTGTTGGCCTGCTTTGGACACAAGAAACCGAAACTTGATGACTCATAGAAAATACCTAAAATTGATCTTCCTCCTCTTACGTTTCCAAAAGCCTGAAAATTTCATACTCTCCTTAGAGGTCAACAGCAGCATATTATGCATTTCTTATGTCATGTGTCTAAGGTCGATTCTTTCTAAAATATACCTCTCCACACGCTACAAATAACATAAGAAGCTAGGGTGGGACAAGGCACATCATATTTGATTGAATACTTTTGACAGCAAATAGTCAATATGAAAGCCGGTTCAGTACCCCAACAACAACAAAATCTTGATCAAATACGATTGTTACAGCACAGGTTGTGAGGGGTAAACCAATGCTCTGTTAATCATTAGTAGATGCTACTATTAAAAGGTTCAATAACAATCAAACGCTGAGATTGATCCATTCGTCGAAAACTTATTTTCTGTAAGAAAGTAAGAAAGCCAGTGTTTCTAACGGATTTACGCTCTAAGATCACCAGAGGGAGAGAAAGAGAGATTATCAATTTTAGGGCTTGCGGGTGACTGAGCCGTGGGAAGCGTAATTGGGATTTGAGGGTGACTGCGTCTTGGGAAGAATACCTGAGGATCAACATAGTGAATGATCTTCGCATACGCTTTCTGTTCATGAATCCCATACCGTTCCAACGAAAGCTCTAAGGACTCCTCATCCCTGTACACATACGCAAACAAACAAAGAAGAAGAAACGTACTACTCTTTAATTTCTGAGATATAATGGGGAGAGAGAGTGGGGGGGAGGATAAGAGATATTTTAAGAGAGAGAGAGAAGCTTACGGTGGGGCGTGAAGAAGTGAGGAGTTAGGGCTAGGGCGGAGAGCATCGAAGATGGAAGAGGCGAAGCCCTCTGAATCTCTGAAAAGTAACACTACCTTCGTTGCACCTCTCTTCATTCTCTCTCTCTTTCCCCTTTTCTTCCCCTTCTGTTTTTCTTTTTTTGCTTGGACTTTTCTTCCCCTTCTGAATCAAAGAAATACAAACATGACCTTAGTTTTTAAGGGGGACGGGAGAACCTTTCCTGCCCTTTCCATCATCCATGTGTTACGCGTCCTACTGAACGTCGCCGTTCAGTGCTTGCATCATAAATAAAAGGAGAAATAGAGAAGCAAATGCACAAAAAAAACATTAAAAACGTTAAGGGTGAGATTTTTACTACAGATTAGACAGATTAGAACGGCAAGGAAGAATGTTCCAAGCCACCTTCCAAATAAACAACTTGTATCTGTCTTGCAAATTCATGTGCCAAAATTTGCTTCCAAAAACCAAAGGGAAACATCAAAGGAGAAGAAGCTTCAGTATCATTAACAAGAAAATAAGCAGATCTGGTAGAAAAATTGCCTTTGGGATTCGGGAGCCATAAGAGACGATCAGAACCAACAGCTTCAGAAGTATAAAGACCTAAAATACAATCTACATTAGCTTCAGTTAGGGCTGAAAATCGGAAATGTGGTCCGGTTTTCGGACCGCAATCCGGTCCGGACCGCATTTCCGGTTCCTTTATATTACCGGACCGGACCACTTATAAGTGGTCCGGTCCAGTTTTATGAAATGCAGTCCGGTCTGGACCACTTTTTAAGTGGTCCATACCGGATTTAATTTAAAAAAAAAAATCGAACTGCCTCTGCGCAGAGCTATGCGTAGTAGGCACTGCGTAATGCAGAGATTTTTTTTAATAATTTTTTTACCCGGACCGGACCGCATAAATGCGGTCCTTCAATCCGGTCCGGACCGGACCGCATTTGAAAAATTAAGACCGGATCGGACCGCAAATCCGGTCCGATTTTGTTCAGCCCTAGCTTCAGCAAAGGTTAGCCGAACCTTCAACTCATCCCACACACAGGAGTCAGGGGGAAAAAATCATTCACACACGTAGCTTCAAGCATGCTGACAGTAGGACATCTCGGTTTAGGAATAAAGGACTCAACTTGCGGGAGCCAAGGGTCACTCTGAACCCACACCTCAGAACTAGAAGAAATCTGGAAACAACAGCCTTGACGAAGGAAAGGGCTCACCTTAAGAATGCCCTTCCAAGCCCAAAAGGGAGAAACAACCAACGACAAATTCCAAATAAATCTAGAATGTAGATACTTCGCTTTGAGAGCCACAATCCACGACTTAGAGGCATCAGAGAGAACATTCCAAGCAAGTTTCAGAATTAAAGCACGGTTAACGGACCACATCTGCCTAATACCAAGGCCACCCACAGCTTTGGGAAGGCAGATAGAGGACCAAGATTTAGGGGTTCAATTATGCCTTTTATCATCCTTAAATCTGCACCAAAAACACATGAACAAAGAGTCCAATTGAGAACAAGTAGACTTCGGGAGAAGATAATGGGAAATATTGTAAGCCAGGAGAGAAGAGACCACAACCTTGATCGAAAGAGTATGTCCCGCTTGCGAAAGAAGTTTCGCTTTCTAGCCATCAATCTTAGCTTTAACTTTACCAACCAAATTTGAAAAGACTTTCATTTTGTTAGAACCAATAATAATACGGACCCCCAAATGTTTACACGGATTTTCTAATTGTCTCAAGTTCAAGATAAAACAGATTTCATGCTTTACATCAGCCCGAGAATTTCTACTAAAGGTAACAGTAGACTTACGCACATTAAGATGTTGGCCTGACCATTCAACATATTTAACAAGGCATTGCCGAATCACATGAGTCTCTCTTGCCGTGGCACAAGTGAAAATAAGGAGATCATCCGCAAACAGGAGATGCGAGATAGGAGTTGCAGCACGAGCAATACAAATGTCATGAATAAGACTTCACCGCAGCAGAACGGCAAATAGGGGAGTGGGTAAGAGAAACACCATGTTTATTAGCAGAGACATCAAACGACAAAAGCTTCAATTTCCTCTTAATAGATCGCATATGGTCTTCAGAAGGGAGGGCCTCAGAGTGGGGCAAAGGAGGACTAAGGGCTGACCCAATCAAAATGGGGCCAGGAAGAGGACTGACAAAGCCCATCTTAAACTTGCTAACCACACCCGGAAGGCATTCAACAACCTTTTGTTTCCCTTTATCAGGCGCCTGAAGATAAAAGGGGCCAGGAAAAATTGCACTAATAACTAGCCCATCAAGAGGACCATCGACGGGTCCAGGAGAGGAGAAAAGAGGCCTAGGCAAAGGAGAAGTAGACCCACTAGAAGGTCGAGAAGACCAACCCGCTGAAAGAGGGTTAGAGCCTGACTTTTTACCACTTCGGGACTCCAAACGGGCAGAAGATTTTTTTCTAAGAAGACCTGTCGACTTCAGAACCCCCAAAGCAGGGCTGGAAAAGGACAAAACACACCTACCAACTTCTGAAGAAGCAACTTCCAACGGACCCAAGGTAGAGTTCGACAAGGCAAGTTGACAACTTAAAGGCTGCGCAACAAGGCTTTCCCTAAAGGGAGGAACAATAACCGCTGGACAGGACAAAGCTTGGGATTTCATAGGTTCTAAGAAATCTTCATTCACCAAAGAAGAAAGAACCTGACTTGTCCCCCCCCGACAAGCCAACCGTGCTAGAAGAATGGAACTCACTGGTTGCTCGAAGGTCCTCCATAGACGGATGCACCGGAGAGCTACTACCACCAGTAATGCCAACAGACTGAAATTGTTTGTTAGAAGAATCATCATCCTCAGGAGGCACTCATCGAGAAGATTGGACAACCCGGATAACAGAGTCTCGTCGAAGGCTAATAGATTCAGCTCGTAGTTTATAGTCAAACAACAACTTACCAGGATGAGAATCAGCAACACGATAGGAGTTTTGGGTATGACCAATCCTGCCACAAACATAACAAAAGTCGGCAAGCTTCTCATATTTAGATTGGATCCAAGCGGTGGAAAGACCCAAGCGAGGAATAGGAAAACCAGCCACAAGAGGCATAGTGAGATCTAAATCCACATGGAGTCGCAAGAAACTGCGTTTGGAGGCATCCAAATATTCATTTGAATCAAGCTCTAACATAAGGGAAAAGATTGCCTCCAAAGGCAATCCCTTCCAAAGGGCCAAAGGGACGGTTGGGATTGTCTGAGCAAGGGAGTTGTGTGGGTCCCGGGCGGGACCCACACCTGACCCGATTGGATTGGTCGGGCAATCCCAACCCCCTTTGACCAATCCCTTTCCCTAACAGAGAACCCAACTTCAGACCAATATACTAATTAGTGTTAGCCTCGCCCATACGATTACGAGGTAAGCCATGAACCTGCACCCAAAATGGCACCGTTCTAAAAGACACTTCATGGAGCGCCATCTCTGGCTCCCATTGCTTGAAAACCATAAGCTGACCCCGCACATTCCAAGGGGATTCGACCAAAACAAAACTCCGATCCTCCTCCTAAAGAAAGTGGAAGAGGTACGTATTGACTTCAAGTTCTTCAACCAGGAACTCTTTGATACAAGTCCAAGCTATTTTGAGGAAGCATGGACGACTGAAGCGGCTATGGGTCTATTCGTGATCACTTTGGCAACCAAAGATAACAACGTTTTTCTTCCTCTAACGAAACCGGTTCAAGAACTGAATGAAACTCCTCCCAATTCATATGCTGGATCTGATGAACTAAGAAATCCATCTCACTAGTAGTAGCCATGAAGCAAAGGAACAAGGAAACAGATGAAGATAACTAACAGAGAACAGGAGAAAAGAGCAAGAACACGCGAAGTAAAAGCAAAGACGGACAACACACCAAAGAAACAGGGATAAACCTTAAAAAACTTCACCAGGAAGGACAAAGAGCGAAAAATGTGCGGAGAGAAAATCCGAGAAACCAATGACGCTCATGCCAGTGACAATGTGGGATGTGTTGTAGGTGCTTTTGATCAGTTAAATTTATGTCCTAAATAACATGGGCATTTGGCTAAAGTGACAAGTTGAGTACTTACTAATTGTGTTCTAATTGCCTCTTGGGTACAATATCCCTATAGTGGAATATTGCTGATCAATCGATAGGTTGTTCCATCCAGAACAAATCTCACCGTAACAGAAGTCGCAGATGTCTACTTTTAACTTAATTTGTTCTCTTTACTTGTTATGTTTTTTCTTATCTGTTGGATTAAAATTCATGAAGCTATGAAATTAATGCACGCTTATATATAGCTCATGATCCATTAAATTAAAAAGGAGTATAAGAAGCATATTAATTACCCACTCACTTGCACAGAGTTGAAACATGCATAGCACAATCGGAAGAAGATGCATGTACACATATTCTTCAAGATTGCTCTGAAGAAAAAAAGCTTGTTAACATCAAAGAAAGCCAAAGCAAATCTAAGTAGATAGATGTTGTTATATTTTAGCATCGAAGCTCTAAGCATGGCTGATCGGTCTTGTATGAACTTCAACACTTAAAATTGCTTCTTTAAAATACCAAAGGTTCGCTAAACAAAGTTTCGCAATGATGAGTGTCTGCAGTTAAAAAGCTCCCTGTACCCAATATGGACCTCGTTGTTGTCCCAGTTGTCGAGGTGGTATCGGTGCCTTTGGAACAGACGCATAAATCCTCCTGCCCTTGGATATCCAGAATCCATCGCATAGTAATTTGAGAAACATAGAATGCGTTGAGCAAAACGTTAATTTACCTTGGTACCTTAACCTTGGTATTCACACTGAAACAAAGATGTTCAGCAAAACGTTAATTTACCCAACTTCTGTTATGGTACTGCTTATTGTGATTCTAAAAGATAATTTTGTGATATAAAAGAGAAAAATATAAAATATAGTGTACAAATAATATTAACATTCAACAAATAATCAATGCACGCTATTAAATTAGAAATAATATAAATTTTTTTAGAATCATTATCCAACTACTTCACTTATTCACCTGATCTTTTTGCTATTTACGTCTTATATAAATTTATCTCACTAAAAAAAATGTCGGGGATTTAATAATGATAGTAATAATATATATATAACGCAAAAGAAGAGAAGTAGTATAGAAAATGTTATATATATAACGTTATATACTATTATTTGAAAAGATATATTTCTACGTATAAAATAAATCTTCTGTAATTTATTAATTGATTTAAATTATCATAAAAAAATACAATTCGGATTATTTAATAATATTCTCTGTAAATTTGTAAATTTGAGAAACATGGAAAGATATTCAAGATGGCTACATTAGTAATTTCACCCGAAGACCTATCAGTAAAGATGTACAGATACTTTTCTACTCGCAAATAGTTGGATTCAAAAAAGACACTGCACATAGTTCCCAATATACCAATTTGAGTTGACAAAAGCAGCAAGGTGTCAGCGGTCATATGAGCATAAAAAGACAGATTAATTTGGGTTCATTAACTCAAAAATAAATTTTGTGAGTTGTGTTTTGTGGGTCAAATAACTCTAAATTAAAATTACAACTAAACAATTAAATTTTAAAACAATATTTTAATATTTCAGAATTCTAAAATAAACTCTAAATTAAAATTACAACTAAACAACTAAATTCCAAAATAAAATAAACTCTAAATTAAATTTACAAAAAAGTACTAAAAAATAATTAATCATACAAATAAGTAAACAACTAAACATTCATCAAATAATCCAAATTGAAAGAGACAAACTCTAAATTAACATTACAAAATTTTTTGAAATTAAAAAAAATTGTACCGGAACCAGAATTCCGGTTCTGGAATTTCCCTAAAATGGATCCGGTTCCGGTATCGAAAATGACCGGAACCGGTATCGGAACACCAAAACTGAAAATTCCGGTTTAAACTGGAATATAAGCCCACCCTTAACTTCGCCTCTATTATAGATAACTAAACTCATTAAGGAAATAAGATTATACCCATCGAAAGATTTTCATCTCCTTTAAATACTTCAAATATTCTCATCCTAAAACCATATTTATAAATTATTAAGAATGAAGTATATGACTTTATTTGAGCCGAAGTCTTTTTTTTCTTAATAAACCAACATTTCCATTAAAAACTACACCAAACCAGAATTAGATTCTCAATACAAAATATATTTGAGTCGGAGTCCACTTCATATTAGTTAGGCTCATTTATTGAACGGGTCGAACACAAATTATTTATGTACGGATCGGTTCATTTATAACTTTAAAATCCAATAGTTATCAACAAATATCACGACGAGTTCACCGACTGATCCGCTGTTGACAATCAAGGAGGTATTACAGTGCGATGAAAATTGAAATATTTTCCGTTCTCTTCCTCGGCTGCTGATAAGGCTTCAGTGGTTTCTAAAGGCCAGTTATTGTCTGAGTGAGGTTATTATGTGAGTGTCTGAGTGGACGGGTGAGATTAGAAATTGAGAAATCTAATGACTGAAAAAATGTCACGTCATTTAATGAAACCAGGTCGGATTCGCGGGTCGGGTTCATTAAATGACGTCATTTTTTCGGCCATTAGATTTCTCAACTTTTAATCACACTCGTTCACTCACGAACTCACACAATAATCTCACCCACGATAACTTTTGCGATGGTTTCTAAGCTATATTTTGGCTTCCTCAAGTTGCGATACCTTATATGGGTTATAATATAGGAAAGAAAGTCACGGGTATATACAAAGAACAGAATAATCGGGGCCATGGAAGCCACAATTGATACACAAGCTCTCTTCAACTTCTTAAGCGGAGTCACCCATGTAGATTTCTCAGACCTTTCGTGGGTACTGTCTGTACTGACCCCTGATTTTCCATGTAGCACTACAGCCTCAGAAATATATAGACAAGTGTCGTAAGAAGATTCGAAGACCACAACCCTTGGTGCAAGGTTTTGTTTTATTGTTGAATAGTGCTAGCTGTCAAATTCTCTCCAACGAACCGAATTTGCTACCATTCTTCCTAAATAAGATTTCCATTCGCCTAGGAAAAAAAAAGATTTCCATTCATTCTAAAGTGATAAACCGCTCAAGACTTGCAAATTAAGCAGTCAATCTGATTGTAATTCAAACACTCTGCCTGTCTATGCCGGCCGGTGTTTGGTACTTGGAGGCGTCTGTTTATTGATATGACTCGCCGGCACTGGCGCATTGATTTGGTTGGCAGCGAGCCTGATAGCGTTGTATGTCACCTATCTAGGATCTTTCTCTAATCTCTAATTCGCACATCGCGTGCAACAGACCCTTTAATTTTGTTTCAACTTTCAACCTCAACGCTGCGCGTACCAGGGCACAGCTATAAATACATTTTCATTACAATAAATGTTCATGTCTGCCCACCATCAACAGACTAATTAGCAACAGTAATTAGTCTTCAACTGTCACGAATACGAGCAAATGAGATCTAAGCGTCAGAGTGACTCTACATCTTCCACCCTCGATCTTCGATTTATCTTCTGGGAAGTGCAACCTGGGCCATTTTTCATCAATTTTTTTTCTATTTTATGACCGATCATTTTCATCAATTAATGGAATCATAACCGTTGGTATATAAGCAAATCTATAGTGTGAGAAGACATGCATGTACGAATAGAATGAAGAAGAAAGAGAGAGGGATACACCACTACTCCAGCTCTCAGAGGATTTTGTTGGTTGGTGAGGGGGACTTCTCATTCTCTGCTTGTTTAGCTAGAGCATTTGAATATGCCGCCAACAATATTGTTGCAACTTCCGTCCATTCTGAAGGTACAAACATTAACTATATAGAGGTGGAAAGCTTGTAGGACGCAATATGGTTTATACCGCAGCCCGCCATACTTGGAGTATGCATACAAAGATTATACTGTTTTGGTTCCGATCTTTCAGATACTTTATGGCATAAGCATTGGAGCTGTGCTCAGCACTTGGAGGACTTGGAGAAAGCAGGGTGCTTGGTGCTGCATGAAGTTGATGTCTATGACATGAACCAACACCCCACCTTGATGTCCATGAAATTCGATATCGTCATCTTCAACTTCCCTCATGCAGGACATTACTACGGACTCTGCGAGAAAGACAGCGGACTTATAAAGTAAGTGCAAGTGCATGGCTCTCCTGTTTATTGCAAATAAACATGGATAGAAAAAGGAACGGTTCAACGGATTGCATGTCCCGCGATGTCTCAATGTTCCTGGTTTTGACTAGTACACCGTATATACCGTGTTTGTACTGAAGATGCCTCTCGTTGGTCATATTGATCCTCGTATCATGTCACTTACTAGCCATAAAACAAAGTAGGTACATCTCGGATTAGAATAGAATGTTCATATATAAAAGCTTTTGTGAGAGATCGATGCATCTTTTCGATCCTTCCACACATTTCGGCTGAAGGCTGCAAAATCCTTGATCAGCTATCATATTTTAATGAACATAATCTTATTATTATGACGCACTCTTCTGTTTCAAGAATTATCCAGTCAGTCTGCACAATTTGATGTGAAGGTGCAGTCAATTGCTTCCAAAGACCAAACAAATTGTTACCTTGGGATTACAACTGAAATATATATATATATATATCAAGTTCTCAATGGCCGCGGAGCGGGGATAGAAGTACAGGACATTGATCTATAATTCAATCAATGAATCTAATACGTTGTCTTTAATTTGGATATTGCGGTTCTATAGGAAGCACAGGAAGCTACTACGAGCATTTCTTAATTCCTCCCGCGAGATGCTGACAAAAGGAGGGGAAGTGCATGTTACTCACAGGGAGGACTATCCCTATTGTGAATGGAAGATCGTGGAGCTTGCTGAAAAAGCAGGTCTAATTATGAAGGAGAAAGTAGAGTTTATCAAGAAGGACTACCCGGGGTACCATAATAAGAGAGGAGGCGACATCCAGTGCAACAAAACGTTCCCTCTCAAATGCCCCTTCACTTTCAAATTCTCTCTCAAGGAAACTTCTGTTGATCAAAGCAGTACCGACAAGGATAATGAAACAAATGACGCTCATGCCAGCAACCATGTGGGATGTGCTGTAGCTGCCTTTGATGAGTTAAATTTACGTTAATAGCTATCCTAAATAATATGGGCATTTAGCTAAAGTGACAAGTTGAGTACTTGTGTTCTAATTGCCTCTTGGGTACCTCCCTATAGTGGATTAATGCTGATCGATCGATAAGTTGTTCCATCGATCCAGAGTAAATCTCATAGTAACAGAAGTCGGAGATGTCTACTTTAAACTTAATTTGCTATCTTTACTTGTTATGTTTTTCTTATCTGATGGATTAAAATTCATAAAGTTATGAAAATGCATGCTTATAGCTTATAGCTTATGATCCGGCTAAAAAAGGAGTAAATTAAAGAAGCATATTAATTACTCACTTGCACAGAGTTGAAACATGCATGGGCCACAATCCCGTTTCCTTTTATTTTCACTTGTTCTTTCAATTTATATAGAGTAAGCAAACAAATAAAAAGAAGTGAATAATTCCGATTTGAATTTCTGAGACGCGCGTCTGGCTTAATTAATAATGACTATTGTCCAATTAAGCTTGTTAATATCAAAGAAAGCCAAAGCAAATCTAAGTAGATAGATATTGTTATATAAGTATAGAAACTCTACTGTCTTACAAAGGGATTTCATTACAAAGAAAGCCAAGCAAATCTAATAAGCACCAAATCGAACTAGATATTTATTTTTCTGGGTCGAAAACAACATCTATCTACCGGGGGACATAAAAAAGAAAAAAGAAAGGACTAAAAAACATAGTTGCCAACGATCCACGGTACCTAAATCATGCTGACCGGGGAATCTTGTCCAAGTCAAGCACAAGTAAGCCGCGGGGCCAACGCCCGACGCGGTTCAAGAAAGAGTTTCCGGTTTCATATTCCAGAAACCGATTACTGGCAGGTTTAGGTCGCTCTCCCAAAAAGATTATATATTGACCGTGAGTCAAGACAAGGGAGTGGATCATTCAAGAAAAAGAAAAAAAACAAGACAATGGGCCCATACCTTTAATTTGGGCTGGCTTTATTAGCTTACTCTCTTCGAGTCTTTTTTTTTTAAAAAAAAAAATAGGGACCAATTAACAGTTACAATCTACGCGTCACCACATGAATACATACAATTGTTCAGTTTGAGTTATACTTCAAACGGGCTTTCTTAGAATATACATACAGAGGACTGCACAAGGGCTGGTTGACTCAACAGTCAGCGGACTAAAAGTATGATTTTGAATTGGGGAATGTTGGGCATCCCGCCCCCACGTCCCGCCAGACAGTTACAATCTACGCGTCACCACATGAATACATACAATTGTTCAGTTTGAGTTATAATTCTTCAAACGGGCTTTCTTAGAATATACATACAGAGGACTGCACAAGGGCTGGTTGACTCAACAGTCAGCGGACTAAAAGTATGATTTTGAATTGGGGAATGCTGGGCATCCCGCCCCACGTCCCGCCAGCGCATTTCCCTTTTGAATTCGTCCTAATCGCCTACTTGGTAGAAAATCTGATATAACCCCCGCCACCGCATATGACTATTGACTGAGTCTTGAAAGTTCCGACAAGTTATTGAAGTAGATCTGTTTTTATTAAATAATTTATTTAAATATTTTCATAAATTATCTTCAATTTTTTTTATTAATTTCTTTACTTTAAAATTTCTTTACTTTAGAATATACATACTGTTTCATTTCCAAGATACCCATCGTTCGTTTGCAAGCAGTGGTTTGACCTGTCGGTCGGTCCATTAGAGAGAGAGAGCTAACAAATTATTGTCTTCGGCCACTGTTCTATCTTTGTAATTATTTGATAAAAATTAAAGTGGCTCGCTTTATATAGTAAAAAAGTCGCTTTTTTGTTGCAAATGCGTCATAACGTTTCTAAAGTACTGATGAGGTCATTTTTAAAGCTAGCGCGTGGATGATAAAGACCATTCCTCCGAGACCGAGTAGATCCTCATCCTCTCGATCGCCAACACATGCGGAATCGGCTGGGAAAACTACGCCCAACACTACATATACTTATCCAAATGAAAAGCTTCTTTCACCTCCACAAAATACTAATTTCCCAACATGAAACAAGAACTGCATTGCCAAGTGAAGATAGTATATATATATATATATATATACTTTATCTTTTTATATTAGAGATAAAAAATTAATAATTAAATCAACCTTTTCTTCTAACATATTATTGTTTAGTGCGGTTTACAAGATAATTTGGATAAGTAGCAAGAAAGCTTCCATTTGAGAAAGAATGTTAAAAAATATAATTTAAATAACAAAATCTATTTCTAATTCATAACTTAAATGTTTAGAATACATTATAGTTTTTACCTTAAAGTTCTGAATTTAAAAACTGACTTCACACTGTATTACTTTAGTTTTAATTAAATATTACACTTTTCTTTAGCTCTCTCATGAATGGTCATGATACGTTCCCACTTCCCAACCTCACATTATATATTGTGGGTTCATATTTTGGTGTAAATCATGCACTGATAGTATAATTCCAGAACACGTGAATCCTGGCCTTTGTAGGAAACGCGTCTCATGTTTATCCGGTAAACAAAATAATTAACAAACCCCTTAAGAAATGACAAAGCAATGCACTCGGTGACTTCCAAGTCCTCAGCGCGCATATTTCAGAGTTCGGTCAAGCCTCCTGAGAGGCCTATAAATATAGCAGCCCCCATCTCAAACGGCAGAGTACCTAGAAACAACACAAGTACTCCGATCTTACCCCATAGCTACCTTCAATTGAAGCCCCTTCACCACCATTCTCTCCCTGAAGCCAAGACGCTTCCGGACCGATCTCATCACCATCATCATCGTCATATATATATATATCCAACAAGCCAAGACCATGAAGGTAGATATTAATATATATATATATATAGCAAGAATACACTGGGAGAACTTTCATATATTATTTATACTGATATATGTGAAGAAATCAATTATCTTTCTAGGAAGCATATTTTAATTTCACGATCTATCAAACTTAAATTGAGTGAGATTTGTTGGTTCGAATTCTTTTGCAGCAAACGGTGGTGATAAAGGTGTCCATGAATGGCCAGAAGTCATTTTTCGGAGAGCTGGATGAACATAAGGCCCGCTCCAAGGCGTTGAAGATTGCAGTTGGCATTCCAGGTAACGAAACGATATTGTTGTACAGCATCTGGGACACTTTAACCACCTCTCCTAGGTACAGTCCTTTCATGCTGACAATTTGTGTTGCATTTGCTGATGATGTAGGAGTGGAGTCGGTATCTTTGAAAGGGGAGGAGAAGGACCAAATAGAGGTCAAAGGGGACGGGATCGATACCGTTAAGCTTACAACGTTGCTCCGGAAGAACGTGGGGCGTGCTGATATTGTAAGCGTGGCGGAAGACAAGAAAGAAGACCAGAAAGAAGACAAGAAGGCTGAGTCGATCTTACAGCCCATGGTGTGGAGTACCAGTTATGGAGGTGGTGTGCCGTCCTACGTCGTCCCAATGTCTTATTACCAGGACTCCTACAGTACTTGCAGTATCGTATAACTATATATTGTCTGGACTAAGGAAGAAGCCAATTACATGAAAAAAAATTTTGAGGGTTAAAATGAATAAAACATAAAAAAAGAAAATCAAAATGTCATTAAAAAAGGGAAAAAAATATGCTTTTTTTTATGATGGTTGAGAAGGTTGGAGAGCCATGACCCGCCAGATGAAGAGTAATTTGAGGGGCGAAATTTCAAACAGAAGGAAATACTGTATGTCTCTAGTTCTCTAATGTTTGTTGTGGTGTGCGATGTAATCTGCCATTAAATGAATCATAGATGTTTCTGAATAAAAATCCTCGGTGTGCTGTTTTTTCACCTCTCATGATAATATTTCGTCTTTTTTATTTCGGTTGTTTCATACGTGACAATCAAACTGCCTGAGAGCAAGATAATTATAGTTAAGGTGCCCGTTAATTTCAGAGAAAGAGTGCGCGCAAACTATAGCTAAGGTAATGATTTCTCTTCAAATTTTCCGACGACGACACGCGGGTGGCTAGCTAGTGTGGGGTCACCTAAATTCGCCATCCTACCTAGCAAGTTGAATTTAATTAGAAACTTCTTACTTTAATTTAGGTATGCTTTTTCCATGCATGCATCTACGGCACGCGCGCGTATCTTGGATTAAACTCCGGTCATCGGTGGCGGAGCTGGTGGGAGTTTCCAATCGTTAATTAAATAGCAATTTTAACATGTACAACAATCTACAAGAACCATATTTTTCGTTTTCCAAAATTCTGGAAATTAAGTTAATACATATACAGATATATTAGATCTTAATTAATTTGCTAAAACAAAATCAATATTTACTTCAAAATCTTACTTCTAAACGAGTAAGACGTAGGTCCTTTTTGCATCGATACTGGCTAAAAAGGCGAACATATCATAAAGCTCTGACGAAGATGAAAGCTAACTAGCTAGCTAGGAATAGGATGCACGAAATTTTCGGCCTTCAGCGTAGGCACGCGATCGGGGCTAGCTGTTAGTTTCGGGCTTCTCTCTCGGTAGTCAGGCTACGCAGCGCTTATCACTTTGTAGCTAGGGTATGTGCCCAATTCAGGAATGGGCTCAGTTGGACGCTGAGACAGGCCCATTCTATGTTCACGCACAGCTATCAAGTCCACGTATTTGTGAACAACTGGAGCACCCCAACCATCTGTACAAGCACAGGGAGTTGACGTTGTAAATCTATATCTAGGTGGTGTTTGGCAGAACTAAATGATGGTTGATAAAGGTCGTCATGCTCTTTAGGAAGTTAAGGTTACAGTTTTTTGTTCAATTTGACAGTCAAATTAAAATGAAGTTGATCGAGAAAGTATCCTGATTTAGCTTCTTTTGTGCATAACTGTCGAACTTACCTAACAGTCAAAATTAATTTTATAGAGCGACGGGTGTCCTGATTTAGTTTCTTTTGTTGATAACTGTCAATTAATGTTTAATTATAAATAAACATGTGCTGTATGGCGACAAATTTTGCTGGAACTCATGACCATTTTAATAGATACTTATCTGGTGAATAGCCCCTTACCCTTATCTTATTTTTTTTTGGGTATTGCTGTCCTATTCAAGACCCATCATTCGTTCCTCACGCCAAGAGGAAGCTGCGTTGAGGAAGATGCTCGATCCAAAGTAACGTTATGGTGGCCCCGAGGAAGCGCGACTGATGCTATTGTATCCAAGGCTTCGCGTGCGTTATACGTAGCTCCTGGTTGGCCACTAGTTGACGGGCTATCTGGATAGGTGAAAGTGCTACACCAGTTAGTCCCCCCGCACTCTCCTAGTCCACCATATGAATTAATTAATTATTATATATATAGTAATTAGCATCTTCACATTCAGATTTAGTTCATAATTATACCCTATCATTTGAAATTTACATATGTATTGCTAGGTATATAATAATTTCATTTGTAAAAGAAGAAAACATAGATTAGATAGTTCAGCGCTCAGTTTGATTATATTAAGATTGTGTTTCAGTGTTAAAATTTTGGGAGGATAAAATTTTAGGGTATTGAATTTGGTAAAAAAGTGAAGAGATAATTTTTAATATTTGTTATAATAAAAAGTAATAATATGACGAGGATAGATTATTATAATTTTTTATTGTGTAAAATTTTACACTTCAAACTCAACCTTAAGTCTAATCTAATGCAATGTTATTATATACATTGCTGCAGTCTGCAGGTACAGTAGTTCACTTTTTTCCTGGTTAGTGGCTATAAATACCAACAGAAGTCGTAGCAACCTTCTGTTCCATTCAAGGGAAGGGAAGGGGCAGCAATCATATATATCTGATATTACGACTATTGCCAAAATACATACGCAATGAGACTACCAATTCCTGCCGTGTACCTCCTATCTTTTCTTCTAGTCTCTCTACTGCAGAGATCTACCTCTAGTGCCAAAAAGGTAAGCATCATATCTTCTTTTTCAATACAAATTAAACATTGGAAAAAGGACGTCAACTACTTTTCTCTGTAGCTAGCTGTGATCTTGGTTGTCTTATTAATTGGAGTTTAACTAGTTCCTCCTTTCGTGGTTGTACATTTAGTCATATGTGGTATATCTTGGGGCGCATCCGTCTGGCCCAGAACACCCTCCGATCGATTTAAACCGAGTAACCGAGTCTCACTATGAGTTTCTTGGATCGTTCTTGGGAAGGTATAACCTATATGAATTCAACTGTATAATAAGTACTGAAATTGAAACCCCTTTCTTTTGTCACATATAGGATCCATTAACGCAGTCTTGGAGTACTTTTTCTCTTGCAGTCATGCTATGGCGAAAGAATGCATATTCTACTCATACACAAGGCACATCAATGGTTTTGCTGCAACACTAGACGATGAAGTAGCAGCCGAGATAGCAAGTGAGCAATCTAATCTGCATGCCTTCTCTGATCTGAACCTTTTTCTGTTGAGTTGAGTACATATATATAACTCGGATAAACATGTCTCTCTCTCTCTCTCTCTCTCTCTCTATATATATATATCAAACTGCAGAGCATCCGAAAGTGGTCTCCCTTTTCTTGAACAAGGGAAGAAAACTGCACACGACTCGGTCATGGGACTTCCTGGGACTCGAGCGTAATGGGGTGATTGCTTCCAACTCGCTTTGGAAGAAGGCAAGATACGGCGAAGATACGATAATTGGAAACCTTGATACCGGTGATTATTTCTTCATCTTTCACCCTTGAAGTACGTAGCCTTCCCATTCCACTTCCAGACTAACATCATGTTTAAAAATTTACTCAACATTAATATATGTATGCTAAATATAATCTTTATCTTTATGTAAAACAGGTTAGATGTGGATATCTGAGCTCTACATGCAATACAAACAAGACGCGCGGTCTATGTCACCGTGACATAATTTTGAAAATTACAATGAAAAGATAAAATAATTATAATATCTGACTTTTCTGACCAATCGTATGGCTTCTCCGGGTTCATTCATGAAAAGTATTCATTGAAAAAGTTGAGGGCTAGACTCTTAACTAGCTAGTGGTACTGTCCAGCCATTGGACCACCACTCGAACTGTCTAAGCTATATACATACATATAGAGAGAGAATCTAAAAAGATTCGTTTGACTTGAGCAGCTTCCTGCAGATATTATAACAATTATAATTGCGAATATCGTATTTAAATAACAAGAAGCTAAACTCATTATTTCAGAGTGTGGTTTGTGGCCAATATATATGATACTCGAAGTTGTAATATTGCTCCACCCTCATATAATATTTTATTTCTTCCTTTGGAAATTCTTATTTCACTAAAGTTTTTGGGGTGGGGCCGGTAAGAACAAATGAAGCAGAATCTTGTTAACAATCCGGATAGCATTGAAGGGAGAATAATCTTTAGCTTCATTGTCTCTAGCAGACTGTTGGACTCGCTTTAGTCTCACTTTTTGTTGAATGGGGTTTTGTATATGCTAGGCGTCTGGCCCAAATCCAAGAGCTTTAGTGATGACAAGTTGGGACCGATTCCCTCAAAATGGAAAGGAATCTGCCAGAACAGCGCCGATACTGGGTTTCGGTGCAACAGGTAACTCTTACCAACTTTTTGGTTCTCTTTAATTTGTCATTATTATTATTATTATTTTCCCTTACTATAATATTCTCAACTATGGTTTAATCATTATAAAAAAAAACTTCTTTTCTAGTTCATTCAGATTCTAATTAAAGGACCCGCCGAATTACATACGTATATAGCTAGAAGTACTTGATGCATGCATGCTAATTGTGAAACAAAAATTGCTCCTTAACGGATCCGCTCAATGGATATCTACGACATTCATTAGGAGCAGGCCGCCCGGCCGGGTGATTCAGTTGTTAGCTAGCTCATGGTAAATTGCGATTCTTTCTCTTTTCCCCAATTTATGGGGAAACTCGGGCCAGCGCTATATATAGCTACTCCGAACTCAAACGTGGAATATTGTCTTTCAACCAAGTTGACTTTAGGTGAAGATTCATGAATCCCTTTTGTGATGGTGGGGTGGAATAACATGCATAAAAAGCATTCATTTGAAATTCTCTCCAAAAGCTGTGGTCACAGATTCTACAAATTAAATGAAATTTGCGTTCAAAAATCTATCTCCAAGAGGAAATTAAGTCCGAATAAGGAATACGAAATAGCGTCGTTCCTCCAAAAAAGTAAAAAAAAAAAGAAAAGAAAAACAAACATATTTTGCCAAATGGTTCAATTTCTTCTGCTAATTATACTTCGATGCGTCATTGGGAGG
Source organism: Myrica gale (assembly GCA_963930655.1). NCBI lineage: Eukaryota > Viridiplantae > Streptophyta > Magnoliopsida > Fagales > Myricaceae > Myrica > Myrica gale. The sequence continues at coordinate 31,363,902 of OZ005598.1, forward strand.
TACTACTTCTAATTATTAAAGGGCAACTGCATGTTGCCCTGTGATTTGTGATGATCCATTAATTGGTTGAGAAGTTCAATGCACCGCCTCTTCTCATCGTAAATTGGGTTGATTTAATGCTCTCTAAGATTGGCACTGCCTTCTACCAAGGTTAATTATTTGAAAAACTACACAAGTAGGACTTGAAAATTGGGCCCTCCAACGTGAAATGGTTCGTCCATCCAGTACTTGGTCAGAGGTTAGACTACTATATCCCGAATACAAAATAATCTCAAGAACAGATCGGGACGTTTTCATTTCAAGAAATACCTTTCATGTAGGTACACATCATATAGGAATATGTGACGTGTGACATGTATTTTGGATCCAAACAAAGATTTCTTTCATTAACACTTGTGTTCATTCTTTAATTTGTGGCATATCGGTGCAACAAAGGAAGCTAATTGGAGCAAGATACTTCAACAAGGGCTATGCTGCGTTTGTTGGTAAACTAAACTCCTCCTTTGACACACCACGGGACAATGAAGGCCACGGGTCTCATACTTTATCGACAGCTGGTGGTAATTTTGTAGCCGGGGCCAGTGTCTTTGGCTTCGGCAAAGGCACGGCAAAGGGTGGATCACCAAAAGCCCGAGTAGCGGCTTACAAGGTGTGCTGGCCTACAGCGAATGATGGTCAATGCTTTGATGCAGATATAGTAGCAGCCTTTGATATGGCCATTCATGATGGCGTAGATGTTCTATCCGTATCACTGGGAGGAAATCCTGCTCCGTTCTTCAATGACAGCGTGGCGATTGGCGCCTTCCATGCGGTTAAGCATGGTATTGTGGTGGTTTGTTCAGCTGGCAATTCTGGACCTACTGCTGGAACTGTCACCAACGTTGCCCCTTGGCTGATAACAGTGGGGGCTAGCACCATGGACAGGGAGTTCCGCAGTTATGTTATCCTCGGCAACAACATGCGGTTGGAGGTTAGTTTTCAGTCCTCTTGCTGGAAAAAGCATTAAGTATATATATGAGGGTACTGCAGTCTTCATATCACTCTGTCTAGATGTTAGAAATGCCGAGTTTTAAATGATTTTTTATGAGGATACAGTACTAGCTGGAGTGGCTGTTAAAAGATCAAGAATTTCAATCCTCTTCCTATGTATGTGCTTTTGTCGACTAAACTGAGGCCTGAGCGAAATGTTTTTTTCCCACTAATAGGGATCGCGTTCAAAAGGAAGGTTTTAGGGGAAACAAAAAAGGAAAAGGATAAGGAATATTTCTAGCTAATTACTTATTTGCAATTTTGTTGTACGTGTTTAATTAATTAATGTGTGACCCTTTGTTGCATTTTCCCCTTCTTATTTATATATAATTAACTTCATTAACTTTGATCTGATCAAGGGACAAAGTTTATCATCTACAGCCTTGCTGAAAAAGTTCTATCCGCTTGTTAGTGCTGCAGATGCCAAAGCAGCAAATGTATCAGTTAATGATGCGTAAGGATGAAACAATGATCAACTTCATTATTTTTGGTCATGTATCAGCGTTTATATATATATGTGAGCGTACGGATGGAAATGATCATTTTGTTTTATGTATCACGCTCTTGGTAATGCAGTCTGCTATGTAAGAATGGAACACTTGATCCCAGAAAAGTGAAGGGAAAAATATTGCTCTGTCTTCGAGGACAAAATGCTAGAGTTGACAAGGGTGAGCAAGCTCTAATGGCTGGAGCTGTGGGAATGATTCTTGCCAACAGTGAGCTTAATGGGAACGAAATAATTGCGGATGCACATGTTCTCCCGGCTTCGCACATCAATTATACTGATGGCGTCACTGCCTTTACTTACTGCAACTCAACCAAGTAAGATGATACATTCCATTCTACGTACGCGGTACGACTCTCAAAAACAACTCGTGGGGAGGGATGATGTAAGCACTAGTCGGTTGGATTCTCATGGCAACGTCTTCAAATTATAGCCTCTGAGATACGAATGATCATGAGGGACACCCCCTAAATAGCCTTGTTTTCCATTGCGCATGAATTTTCCAGACAATATTACATGCACAGGGACCATCAATTTGTTCAACCGCTAGCTAGTGCTTCTAAACTGATCCAAGGCTCCATCCAAGATATTAGCAGTAACGTCCAATAATATTGCGAAATGATGAGACGCACATGCGATCTGATTACCCTGTTACCATTATCAAACTTTCCGTGGAATTAGTAGAATAATTTTCTTTATAACAAGTTTTAATTTTTTACAGGTCTCCAAAAGCTTACATTAGGCGTCCAACAACATTAATGGGCATAAAGCCAGCTCCCTTCATGGCAGCTTTCTCGTCGAAGGGACCAAACACCATAACCCCAGAGATCCTTAAGGTTTCCCTTACATCAAGCTGGTTATGTCCTTTTTAACTCTTGGGTCAAAGTACGTTATTTGCGATCTAATTACTGTTCTCTGTTCAGCCCGATATCACTGCACCAGGAGTTAGTGTCATAGCCGCCTATACTGAAGTACAAGGTCCAACAAACCAAATATTTGACAAACGCCGAGTTCAATTTAACTCGATATCTGGCACTTCAATGTCATGTCCACATGTCTCTGGTGTTGCCGGCCTCCTTAAAACCCTCCATCCCACTTGGAGTCCAGCAGCTATTAGGTCGGCAATCATGACAACCGGTAAGAGTACTCTGGCGCTGCTTGCTCTCTACTTTAGCATAAGAATCCGGTTTCTTTTTCTAATTTTTGGGTGTGTACAGTATCCATAAAAGATATATGGGATAAGTAGTACTTGTCGGAATATTTTCCGATACTCTTCCTTAAATCTTTCTTTGACCTATTTTCACTTTCAGCGAAAACACAGGATAATAGCGGGGAGCCAGTGCTCAATGCTAGTTACATTAAGGCAACGCCATTTAGTTATGGAGCTGGACACATTCAACCAAACAGTGCTATGGATCCAGGGCTGGTTTATGACTTATCTGTTACTGATTACCTTAGCTACTTATGTGCTCTGGGTTACAACGAAACACAACTTTCAGTATTCTTGGATAAACCCTATAATTGCGACAAGCCCAAAAGTCTCATCAACCTCAACTACCCCTCAATCACAGTCCCCAAACTTTCAGGCTCCATAACCGTGATTCGAAGGTTAAAGAATGTAGGTTCCCCAGGAACTTACAGAGCTCGTGTCCAAGAACCAAGTGGAATTTCTGTAATTGTAAATCCCAAGAGGTTGAAATTTAAGAGGCTTGGCCAAGAGAAAAGCTTTAAGGCTACGTTGAATGTTAAAGACGTCAAGGCAGCTAAAGACTACGTCTTCGGAAGGTTGATATGGTCAGATGAAAAGCACTATGTGAGAAGTCCGATTGTGGTGAAGGCAGCCTAGAAAGAAACTGATGTATTTCCCACGGCCCACATAACCCTCTCTCTCACTCTCTCTGTATTTGTCCCTCTAAGTCTAGGATAATATTGCTGCTCACATAAATAAAGATGGGCGATTGCGAAGAGAAGAAGATGATGAATATTTGATCAGGATCCGATTTTAGTCATTCTGGTACTTTCAAAAACATGGGATAAGTATTTTCGTAGGTTGTAATTGGGCTTCTATCTACTGCCAAAAGATGAAAAGAGGAAACGGTCCAAACAGATTCAATGTAGGTTGTAAGTTGGGCTCGGACTTGGTAAGAAAATAGTTACTCTCTCTTCTTCAGGCTTCAGCCTAGCGATCGAAACGACCCATTAAGTGTATTAAGTATATGGCGTTCGTTTTCTGGTTTTTGTTTTTGTCTGATATTAATAAGTTGACCAAAAACAAATGGACGGTGGTAAAGCGCCGCGGCATGTGAGCTTGGCGTTTTCCAATCATGAATTACCCACCACCTCTTTTTATTAAAGTGAAGGGTAGTTAGCTCTATATCTTTGGGGCGAAATCAAGTTACGATCCTTATTTTCTAAATTAACAATTTGATACCTATATGTTTCAAAATCACCTAAACCTCGACCCCCGTTTAAATTCACCGTCAAATGAGACGGTTTTTCGTGCACGTGCGTCTATTCCACCCAAATTGACGAATCTGCCCTCAGTAAATGTGAGATCTATCTTCCTCATCTCTCGCACGAACTCAGCTCCCCCCAGCAATGGCTTATCTTTGCTGGCAAGCAGCTGCTTGTATGTGCTTTCCAGCACCATCCCTCGAAATAGAAACGACAAATTTTGATACCTTCGTCGCCACCAACCACTTGGACAAACACATTAGCAAAGCCGGTGATGATGTGGACTAAGATGAGCTCTTGCCTATCGAAGAAGTGTGGCCAACCGTGGCCACACCGACGACCCCACTTTTACCATAACACGTGGTGCTGGTCTACGCAGGGAAATGGAGATAGACCTGGTGATCGAAAGGACCGGGGTATTTATGGACAATGATGGTGCTGGAAAGCACATAAATGCTGCAAGTGCTGGCATGGGCGATGAAGAAAATGGCAGCAAGTGCTGCCATGGTGACGCCGAACAGAATAGATATTATTTTGTAGGCTAGTTCAATAAGCAATTTGCAAGGAAAATAGAGAATTTGTCCCAAGAACTCAGAGAAAACTCTGGGATTCAATAAAATTATCAATATTCAGGAATTGATAAAAAAAACAACCCACAAGCCAGGTTAATATAGCTGAAACCGACCCTTAATAGGATTTTACCAAAAATAGCAAAACCCTAAAAGTCTTACCAAAACGAAATACGGAAAGAAATAAAAAAACTGCCAAAATCTGGCTCAAATCGGGTTCAGGATTACTTCTTAATCGATAAATGGAAGATTACCATAAATAGCAAAAATTAACTAAAAATAGGGATTGGAAAAGGAAAACAGCGGATTTAGGGCTCGAAACGAGGTGTAGCCAGCATAGCTCTGTGGCCGTGATGTGCGCGCCGAAAATAGCTTTCTGAATTAGGGTCACGGGCGCGAATCGAACACTTGTAGCCAAAGTTATGGTAAAAAAACCGACATGTGCACGAAAACTGCCTCAATTAGGCTAGATCACGACTTCTTATCATCCTTGAGGTGATTTGCCGCTTCAAGTAATTCAGCGCCATCAATGTGCATTTTGACAGCTCGGCGTCGTCTAACTCGGATCCCCTTGCATCACATGGGCGATGAAGAAAATGAAAATAATTTAGAAAGAACCCTCGTCAGAATCAAAAAGAAATCAATTAACACAAGATGCTCATATACCTAGAAATTCTTGCCAACACACTAACATTAAGAAATAGTAGTTCTGCTAGGAAAAGCAGCTGCATGAAACATAAAATAATCTTTCCTTTTTTAGTATGTCACTTAGAGCGTTAATGTTATGTTTAACAAATCCTAGCAAACACCAATAGTGGATATATGGTCTGGTCCTTGGATAAGCTAGAAACTCTTTTAACAATGAAAAACATGACCAATATTGTGAAGCTGTTGCATGAAACTAAACCATATATATCAACTACTGCCTTCTGGCTCAGATCGATCTCATCTTCGGCAACGAAATCAATGCCAGATATCATTCAAACTAAATCGTTTCAACACCTCCTACCCAGAAAAAAGGAGAGAAAGGAAGAAACAGTGGTTTTCAAGATACTCCAAAATTGCGAAAAAAAGACATAAAACATATCAGTATTTCAAGAAGCTTATAGTCCTCAATATTCCGTCCTAGTGCTCAAAATCAGATTCGTTCGGCCTCCTAATTATTTGTCATGGACAGATCTAGAAGCTTAGCCAGTAAAGCCAGCCTCACAAAACGGCCACAAATAAGCATGCTCCTTTTTTCCGACTGATATATCTGCACTGTAGATGTCTAGTTCTCTGACCAGCTTGCTTTCTCCCCCGGCGAAGCGTGGGGCCCCGCAAGAGCTTTTTAAGTCAATCGCATCAAGCCATAATGCTCAATGGAAATTCGAGCGCAGTGCCATGCTCGGACCTCTCGCCACATATTAGCCATGTATCATCTCTACGCCCGGTTATGTGCCGCCTCTCTTCCGAGGTCCCCCCAGCGAATCTTACATACAGGCAAGTGCTGGCATGGGCGATGAAGAAAATGGAAGCAAGTGTTGCATGGGCGACATCGTTTAAAAGTCGTCTACGCTCTTCCAATATATATATATATATAATATGCTACTGGAGAGTCTAGCTGACAACGGGGGTCTCTCGGCGACAATGGAAAGCGATCCCAGGAACGAAGACAACGACGACAATAACAGAGAAGTCTTCTCAGATCCGTACGAGCTTCGGTCGAGGCGGGAAATGAAGAAGAAAAACAATCGGCCTTATTAGAAGAAAAACTTTAGTCTTCGTCTCGGCACTAAGAGAGTAAGGACAGTATGGTCATCCACCAATCATTTATCAAGGGTATTCTGGTCATTTCACGAAAAACCGTCTCATTTGACGGTGAATTTAAATGAGGGGCGATGATTGAGTGATTTTGAAACATATGGTTATCAAATTGTTGGTTTGAAAAATAAGAGTCGTAACTTGATTTTGTCCCAAAGATATAAAACTAACTATGAATTTACCCCTAAAGTAAATGTCATCAACAAATGAATTGGCAGGGAAAGAAAAACAAACAAATATCAACACCTTTGGCCGTTTGTGGATGTTGTCGATGAACTTTCAAACGTGATGCCGGAAATACCCTCTTAACGGCTATGCAGCCAGCCAAGAAAATGTGAGAGGGAAGGGGGCTCGGTTGCGTAATATGCAGGAATCGGGGGGAAAGGATTTTCTCTTAAAAGAGAATTACCTAATGGGTCCTAAATAGTCATTGGATGGATGACAGTACATTAATGAATTCATCTAATGGTCTATATTACATATAATTTGTTTGACATTTTAATATAGATCATTGAATTTCCCCATCAAATCATTACTATTTACTACAAAAATATAAAAAATTACCTCTCTCTTCACTTTTTCACTAAACCCAATACCTAAAATTTTAACAACACTAAAATTTTACAACACAAACACAACCATAATTTTTTGACATTTTAATATAGATCATTAAATGAATTTATTAATGTGTTGTCGTGTATCTAATGCCCGACTATTAGTCCCTCTGAGGACGGAATCCAAGGTAATGTTCGTTTTCAGACTTTTTTCAGGATTCTAACTATATTCACAAATCTACCACCGAACATGTTTAGAATTCAAACACAAACACCAATACATTTTACACAATCTCCAACAATTTTTTTATTTTTTATTCAACATAAATTTTATCTCTTTACTTTTTTTCACATAACTCTAATACTTTTTTATTAAACAATTACATCAAATCATTTCTCTCTCCACTTTACACAAATACCAATAAAATAATATTCAACATAAAAATTCACAACTTCTCTAAAATCCTACCATTTTTACTCAACACGGAGATAACCCAAGTCTGAAATCGGGTGGCATAAACGATTCCCGAGGGCGCATCGCTGTTCTTGTATAAACTACCGACAGTGGCACTCCCCAGCTGACTCACTCCGTTGCTTCAGAGCCACACTCTTCTTCTTCAACATCAAAATGGCGTCCATGGCTGCGATGCTGAGAGTACCGACATCCAACCGATCGAACGACTCATCACCTTCAAATGAGAGGAGGATCAGAGGCCGCGCTCTGTCGTTCTCGTTTTCTCAGCTCTGCGGCGGCGACAACAAGATCTCTGCTTTCCGAGTTCTCCGTCGCCGCAATAAAAATCACCCATATCCTTCTCCTGTCGTTGTTTCCCCCAAAGCTGTTTCCGATTCCAAAAACTCCCAGAGTTGTCTCGACCCCGACGCTAGCCGAGTCAGTCTCTCTCTCTCTCTCTCTGGATGAATTAATGAACTGACTTAATTAGTTCAGATTTGTCTGAAAAACTAAATCCGGATGGTTATCCAGAGTGTGCTGGGGATTATACTGGGAGGCGGCGCTGGGACCCTTCTGTACCCGCTGACGAAGAAGCGAGCGAAGCCCGCGGTTCCCCTCGGAGCTAATTACAGGCTGATCGATATCCCCGTCAGTAACTGCCTCAACAGTAACATCTCCAAGATCTATGTGCTCACCCAGTTCAATTCCGCGTCTCTCAAACGCCATCTCTCTCGGGCTTATGCCAGCAACATTATGGGTGGTTACAAGAACGAGGGCTTCGTTGAGGTCCTCGCTGCCCAGCAGAGCCCCGAGAATCCCAATTGGTTCCAGGTTACTTACAACTTCATCTTCGTTCCTTTCTTTCGACATTATCGATCATTCTGTCCAAATGTACCTGTACGTGCTTGAATGATTAGTCTAATGCTGAGCAACAGTATTAGTGAGAGCGGTTAACATAAATAATCACCTTCGGGCCCGTTTTGAGTTTGAGTTTGAGTAATCTAATGTAAAAGAGTTCAAGGAATTCAGGCTCATAAGTTAAGTTGGCTCCTAAAATTTTGTTTTCATTTACTCCCTTGTGTTGTTTGTTTGTCTTGTTTACATCATTGACCAGAGGTAGGGATTTTGTTGTGGATTTACCTTTTGCATTTGCGTACAATACTCTCAGGGTACTGCTGATGCGGTAAGGCAATACTTGTGGCTGTTTGAGGAGCACAACGTGCTGGAATTCCTGGTTCTTGCTGGGGACCATTTGTACCGAATGGATTATGAGAGGTTTATCCAAGCGCATAGGGAGACCGATGCAGATATCACTGTGGCTGCATTGCCCATGGATGAAAAGCGTGCCACTGCATTTGGCTTGATGAAATTGATGAAGAAGGCCGCATAGTTGAGTTTGCAGAGAAACCAAAAGGAGACCAACTCAAAGCCATGAGGGTTGATACTACTATTTTGGGTCTCGATGATGAGAGAGCAAAGGAGATGCCTTACATTGCAAGTATGGGTATTTATGTTGTCAGCAAAAATGTCATGTTGGATCTCCTTCGAGAAAAGTTCCCTGGTGCCAATGATTTTGGAAGTGAAGTTATTCCTGGTGCTACTTCCATTGGGATGCGAGTATGCATCATCATTTCCTTTTTAATCTCATCATTTTTCTGTTTCAAAAAGAATGAAGAAGGATAAACGCTGCTGTTTATTTGCTAATTTATCCATGTAAAAGTCATGCTTCTTGAATGCGTGGAGGGACCATTCACCCTAGTGGATATACTAGGGCCAAACTAGCATATGTGCATGTAACTTGCATTAGTATGGGAAGCATGCGTAGTTAGATGTATGGGTCATTGCCTGGCATGTCCTGTGCAGATCCATAATTTTTCCAATTCCAATTCAGGGGCGGACCCAGGCCCGGGCGAACCTGGGCGGCCGCCCGGGGTCCGCCCCTGAAAAAAAAAATTCATATATATTTTTTTTTAAATAAGTTGGCCTGGGCCGCCCTGGTTGGCCCAGGCCAACATAAGCCTAGCCTGCCCGATTGAAATGCGGAATGGGCCTGATCCTCAGGCCCAGGCCGCATTTTATTTTGGTTCAAAACACAGGGGGAAACGACGTCGTTTCCCCCTGTGTTTTGAACCAAAATAACCCTCCTTCCCCTTCAGCCTTCGAATTCTCCGTTCTCCCCTCTCAGTCTCAGCCCTCGTTCTTCCCTCTCAGCCCTCAAGCTCTCTCTCTTCACTCTTCAGCCTTCAGCTCACCGCCGCCGGCCGGCGCCTTCGGTCTCTCGAGGTACGTCCCTCTCACTCTCTTTCTTTCTCTTTCAGTTTCCTTCGTCCAGTCTGGGACGCTGTTTTAGGTGTACATTCTATACAGAAAGATCGAGTTCCCACTTAATTAAAAATAATGATTATATACAGACAACACTATGGAGCTAATGTAGTTTATGCAGGGAAAATGATCATCTCTCTAATTATAGAGATACGAAAACAAAAAGAGCGATTATGTTGATTGAGCTCAAGAAGCTTTTTGAGGCAAATCCTCTTTTCCGTGAGAAATTGCAGTTCCCTGTCATAAAAGGTGCAAGGTTAAGGATGCTCGTCAACCAAAGGTAATGTAGGATGCTTACCCGAAGGAAGCTCTAGTTATTGTGGTGTTTGTTGTATGACACTCGTAAAAATTTCTGGCCCTATTTGTAGGCCATACACATTGAATTGAAAATTTGAAAATGCTATCGGAGACTTTTATTTGTGGGAAGTTAGTTCCAGGGAGAAGTTGTTAAATAAACATTTTCAGGTATGGTATCTTCCAGATGTTAGTAGCAAATTTTTATAAATATTCAGATTGAATCAGATGTTGTTGGCTTATATTTTGAATCCCCTTTTTGTTTGTCAGCCGAGATTAATTATCTTTTCATTGTTGGCCAAGATTTGATATTTTTCATGTGCTCGTGGTTGATGATAAGTTGGTCTGATATATGATCTCTTGCCATTTATGTGTCGTTTTGCATTCCATCAGTTTTTTTTTTGTGCATTTGTATTACAAGTAGATAAATATACATGCTTACACAATAGTCCATTTGGCAAGTTCTATTGTACAGGATTTTTCATCCCATTAACACTTACCTACATTTGTAACCTTTGCTTGTAAAACCTTATAATTGGGCTGGTTTGGATTATACTAGTCAATTGCACGATTTTTTTGTTAACTTATTGTTTTTTATGTGGATTTGTGTAGTGAAGATCAAAATCCATTGCTGGAAGCACATTTGAACTTTGCCAATATACTTGTTTAATTGCTGGAAGGACATTTGCGGTATGTAATCTCCTTTCTTTAAAACTTGTTTTTCATATCTTGCTTAACTCTAGGCTGGATTGTGAAGAAAACCGGAGGAAGGGATGTTATTTGTGTAGTAGTTTTTAGGTTGGATTGTGATGCTGTTGAGCCTAGGACAACCTTAGTTGAGCCCAATATTGTTTGCTATTATTCTTAATTGTTCAAATGTTGAGATTTGGTGCCAGCACTTTTTTATTATTGAAATATCTTGTTTGCCATTGAAATATCTCGTAGTACATGGTACGGTATGTGTAATTCAATATTTTTAATGTTTTTAGTTTTTAATATTTTGATATTGTAACTCTAAAACAATTTTTTACATTACGTATAAAAAAAATCAGTCATTTTGCTTTAAAAGTTCGCCCGGGTTGGTTTTCATTCCTGGTTCCGCCACTGTTCCAATTGTCCCAATTTCTGGCGAATTATATTACTCGGCAACGACCTTGGTGAGGGAAAATAAATAGTTATACTTCTACAATATGTAGTCTACTATTTCAGGGCTGCAAACTTCTCATTGCAGGACAAATTGATTCGTTTTAGTTGGCTGGAGTTTTTTCAATAGATTTATTATGTTTTTCTTTGCTGTCTTTCTGCTTTCACTTCTCAATAGCCGCAATTCCCCACGGTTTGTTTTTTTATTATTTGTTTTGGTTCTTACCCTCCATAGGTGCAAGCTTACTTGTATGATGGTTACTGGGAAGATATTGGGACAATTGAGGCATTTTATAATGCAAATTTGGGGATCACCAAAAAGCCAGTGCCCGATTTTAGGTAGTTCTTCTAGATATTATTTTTCATGGATATTGTTTCTCTTGTACAGATGTTAAATGTTTTGCCATTTAACAGCTGTGAGATTAACTTTGGTGTCTCTACTGATTTGGGACTTCCTATTACAGCTTTTATGATAGGTCATCTCCCATCTACACCCAGCCCCGGTATTTGCCTCCATCCAAAATGCTTGATGCTGATGTCACGGATAGTGTTATTGGTGAAGGTTGTGTGATAAAGGTAATGTTTTGGATGGTTAATTTAGTAAAGTGCTAAGAGTTTATATTTCCCTCTTGATATAGATGCATATATGTTGATGTGCGTACTAATGTATGCATATATGTTGATGTACGTACTAATATATGCATATATGTATTCTATTGTCGTGAATCTAGTTGTGACTAAATAATTTGAGTTATACTCCTTTTATACCCATATGCAGAACTGTAAAATTCACCATTCTGTGGTCGGGCTTCAGTCTTGCATATCAGAGGGTGCAGTCATTGAAGACACACTACTGATGGGAGCTGATTACTATGAGGTAGTACCTAATAAAGGGTTTAAAAGTTGTTATTTTTATCTCTGTGGAAATATGATGGATCAAAACCTCCATAATTGAATTTCTCAAAATTTTTAATATCAATAATATTACGATGCTTGCTTTAAAAAAAAAAGTGGTGATGTTTACTTAATCGATTTTCCTTATAGATCAGGATTTGTAGCCATGCTCAAGATTTTTTTCTTGTATCTGTTTATATGAGAGGGGGATTGAATGACTGTAGATATGTAGCTATGCTAAGAAATGTCGTGATATATCTGTTACTATGATGTGGGTGTTCTTCTGATTATGATTGTGGATTTGTTATTGTTTTCCTCCAGACGGACGCTGACAGGAGATTTCTAGCTGCAAAGGGTAGTGTTCCAATCGGTATTGGCAAGAACTCTCACATCAAAAGAGCTATAATTGACAAGAATGCTCGAATTGGGGACAATGTGAAGGTTACAATCTTATACGCTTAACTCTCCATGAATATTTTAATTTGTTTCTACTCTGAAGTGTTTGTTATGTTTTGGTAAGTTTCTTAATGACTTGAAAATGTATATGTCTCTGTGTTAGTTGCTAACTTGGAAGTCCAACTTGTGATATAAATATATCAGATTATTAACAGCGACAATGTACAAGAAGCAGCAAGGGAAACGGATGGGTATTTTATTAAGAGTGGGATTGTCACAGTGATTAAGGATGCCCTGATTCCCAGCGGAACTGTGATCTAGAGATGCCCTCTTTCCTGTTCCTTCTGGCCACGGAAACTTATTTGTTATTGGTTTGAGCAGCTGTATGGAAGGTCTACTTTCGTGAAGGTCATGTTTTTCAATTATGATGTATATTTTCTGGTAGTATAATGTAATTAATAGAGGAAGAGACCTCAAAAGTTTAATTCTGTAAATTTTTTCTACTCAAATAAGAAAGCTCGTCTATACATGCCTGTATGTTCCCCAATGTATCTTCAGCCGAGTAAATGTCTGACGGAAGCTTATAGGATAGTCTATGGCTGGGCTCCCGATAAGGGGTAGCTTGTAAGGTTCTCTTATGGTTTTGCAGGCATAAGCTGGTCGGATATTGTAGATAATATGCACAATGAAACAAACTCACGTTTTTGGAACCAACTGGACTTTCAAGGTCTTGTAGATGTAGGTATTATTTGATATATGATCAGGGCTGAAAAGGAAAATAAACAGATCCACCTCTTCCATGGTAAGGGATAAATTGGTGACTAAGAAATGGAATAAATGAAGAAACGAACATACGAAAAGAACTTAGAACTGCACCATATTAACTGGTTTAAGGCGACTGTTAGGCTCCCCCTCCTTTAGCACCCTACCCTTGCAGATATATAACATCTCTGATACTACCGATAATTAAGATTGGTTGTGGGAGAGATTGATAAGATAACAACGAAAAGATTCGCATCACCCAAAAAAGGAATGGGATCCAAGTAATAGAGAGCCTATGTAAAAATAATAATAATAATAATAAAACACTGTAAAAACACGGACCAAAAAGAAGAGGACCAGAAGAAAGAAGAAGAACAACAACGGGAAACCAAATAAAAAACGCATAAAGAAATAAATGAACACAACGGAAAAAAAGCTCAACCACAGACAAAAGGGAGAAACAACGAACAACACAGGAGGAACAAAAGAAAACCTAGACTAAGATTGGAAGAAGAAACAAAGAGGACAGCAAAAGCATAAGGACAAAAGATGCATAACCATCAGCAAGAGCACAATAGAAGTATAGAGAGTAGTCTGAAGGGTTCGTGTGGGACATTCTTGACTGCTGAAGTTCTTCGGTCCATTAGAGCGTTATATGCTTTCTGCTCATCAATCATCATGTTGTTAGCTCGAATAAAATTGTTTGTACTGCATATGTATTTTGGGATCTCTCCAATACTTTCGAGAAATGCATATCGAATCGCTATTGAAACGTCTTGTAAGACACTACGAGAAGTTGCGGGACTCCTTTTTTGGTCCTGTCGGTAAGAAATTATAATAGGGTTAAGGTCTTGGAATTCAAGGATATATAGGGTTAAGGTCTTGGAATTCCGGATTATAATAGGGTAAAGCACAAAGCCTACAAGTAAAGGGGTAAATAAACCCAAGGCTGAAAAGGGTCCAAGACCCCCAAACGTACATTTAACCACACAAGGTGGTGGACCTTTTACTTGAGGGATTGATGATCTTACTTTCATGTCACGAGCGTTTATTAACCTGCAGTTGCAAATTGTTTGTTTTATAATGATGCACAGGGCCACAATTTACTGAGTGCATCCCATTCATACATGATGGGGCAAACAAGTTTTTGACTCTAGAGCAAAGCCAAAAACTTATCCCTGCTTGCCGACTTTTTTAACTTTAATTCACAAAAAAACAGAAATGGCTCCTTCAGTCAGACAATATCGCGTTCCTTAGATATGTCCATGAGGACAGCCTAGTTTCACCGTCCAACCGGTCTTCCCTGCATCATGCTCGTGTCAGTAGGACATCATACGATCAAATGTAGAGGCCGCCTTTGAAGACCAATTCAGTGGCAGGGGTCCAGAAGTTCACACAGAGTGCGGGATACTGGTGCCATGCCCTTTTCGTACACCAAAGCTCCCATTAACCCTTTCTTCCACGCTTTTCACAGCCCAGCAAAAATATGAAAAAGATTGCTCCATCTAGTCAAGGTACATGGCTTCCTCCATAAATATCTGAACCACATGAAGCTTTTACATTGTAAGTGGTCGAAGAAGACTGTTACACATTCTATGTCAACTCGTACATTTTATGCTAATAATAGTCCTGAGAATTTATTCAGCTAAAACTGTTCATATCTATTACTCCTCAAAAGCATTCAACCGTCGCAATTTATGCCCTCTTAGAAGGGAGTCCAAGAGAACCCGCTAAAGGGTGGTTCTAATCACTGGATATCATCCAGAAAATACAGATAAGAATACTCAATTTTCACTTGATCATAAGTTGATTTAAATGGCAGCTAATTCCTTCTATGAATTCAATTAAAAGAATATCGACTCCAATCTTCATCCAAAACATCATTTGTGGTGGAACTAACAGCAATGGTTGATTGTATATTGGATTTTATCTTAAGAGAACTAACAGCAACCAACTCCAGAAGGAAATTTAATGGGAACACAGAGCTCATAGAGCCCAATGAGCTCTGTCAAGATACAACTTTTGGCCATAGTAAAAAGATAGAATTTTCTACAATTCCCTACATTAATTACATGGTGTAATTCGAAAAAAAAAGACACAACAAGCATTAACTACTCCACACTACTCAAAGCTTCACACGGCAATTAAATGGTATATGATCCACATGTTGTATCTATCCCTCTTCAAATTGTGCCATGCAATTCCGATAAAGAACTCTTAGACTGTTGGGCTCACATGTTGTTTATAAAGGAAACATTAACTACAAACTTATTCTACCTCGAGACTGACCTGCTCCTTCTCAAAATACAATGACACCTTCCTCTGACACTGTAAGAATTAGGTTGATCTTCTCTTGATTGATTTACACTCTTTGGCCATCATATTCTTCCATTTATCCTTGAGATCTATTGGAGTACGAGTCACATGAAATATATGACAACCCAATTCCAAAATTTTCCTCCAAGGAATATTTTTGTTTTCTGAAGTGGAAAACTTATGTACTCCTTCCTGCAACATAACAGTACTCAATAAAGTAAGATGCCCAGAAGTCCAAGAAATGCAAACTCAAGCATGTCTCTTGTTTCCTATTCCAACAAGTACAGTGTAATCTCGATCCAAACTCCAGTCCACCATAATTTGTCGTCCTTTAGAGATTTATCCTCATAACTCATATAGATTAAAAAAAAGGACTTTGCAACGGTAATCCCCTTTGTACTTGTTTTGGTCTATTTTTTCTTAAGATGATAGCCGGACTTTTGAGGGCAAGGAAGAGCATGCCAGAGCTCCACACAACCTTTTTGCAATCCCTTTATTCGTGGATGGTTCAGGTGAATGCCAAATGTGCTAGTTCTCATTTCAGCTTTTATTTTTTAAAAATTTGTTTTGGTTTTCCCTTTCAAGCACTTCTTTTGTTTCACTTTTTCCTTTATATCACTGTCTTCTCTTGTATACTTCTGTCATACTCAGATTGTTTCCCCTTTTAGTTTCTTTATTTATTTTCCACCAACAGTAAAAACCCCCCACCTTCTACTGCATACTGGAGTATAAACATACACACCCAAAAGAACAAGCTTTTAAAGGCTTCTTTGTTTTTGTTTTCAGAAAAATATATTTTAACATGCCTCCAGTGAATAAAAAAGAAAATTAAGAAACACGATGTTTTCACAGTTTCAGGAAATATGATTTTGATGTTCTCCAAAACAGTTTGTTTTCGAGAAGAATTCTCTGAAAACAGTTTGCACCTTCCTAGTTCATTTACACACCGTTTTTAGGTTTTTTTTTAGTTCTTCCCTTAATTTGCAGAAAGTTGTTGTCAAAGAGCAGTGCCAAAGAACCCCAGAAGTAAAATAATGCTTAGCTCTTTTACAACATGACATGATTGAGACAATTCTAATAAAAACTTGGAAAAAGCTTGAGATACATATAGAAGAGGAACTTGAAGAGATGATAAAGAGCCTGGAGAAATATAAACTCATACCTTCAACATATTTTCCTCTTCAGCCGACCAGTTTAATCTCCTTCGCTTCGCATTAGGATAAGTCATCTTTGTGCTGCATGTTAAAATAACGAAGTAACATTATCACTAATTGTTGGCAAACAGTAAACACTGCTCTGACAATCATTCGCATTTCAAATTCTCCAAAGTAAAAGCATAAGGAGTTAATCCTTAATAACAAGAGAAACTCACAATTGCTTAGGTGATTCTCTGGGTTGTCTCAACTTTTTGGCGGCAGCAACCTTTTCATTTGGTTTACTAGCATTTTTCTCTGGAGTGTCGGTTTTCTGAGAGGATGATTTCCTTGCTGAACCAAGCTTCTTAGACCATGCCCTCTTTTGAGCTTTTTGTTTGAAACGCCTTGTTCGTGCTGAGAGTTTTTCTGGATCTGAATCATTAGTTTCCAAGTGAATGTTGGCAATCGAAGGCGATATTTGTGCTTCCGGCTGCAATCGTTCTTCATCCTCCCTACTGCCTTGATTCTCCTCAGATACCTTAAGAACATCCTGTGATCCTTCTTTTGATGCATGAGGCGCAATATCCACAGTCATCTCTTCAGCCAAATTGGAAGTATTCCAAGGCTCTGCTTGCGCTCCCTCTTCAAAAATTTCCTCATTCTGACAGTCATGCATTAGTCGAGCATCCTCTGCTTGGATTTTTTCTCCCTCTTTTGCAAATGGAGACTGGTGTGCTTCAGAAATGTTCGCATCATTGGATCTTTCTTCTGCTATGGAATGCTGTGGTGGCTCAATTTCCAGTGCAAGCCCTTCTTCTCTGAAATGCACCTTATTACCAACATTGGCCACAGAAGGATTTGCATGAATTTCGTTAACAACCACCATCTTCCTCTGATCATCGCTGGAAAATTGTAGATTATGCCTTTCGTCTTGTTGATCATCCTCCACTTGCACAGATTTCTCATGACCAGGGCTGTTTCTGTTTCCCACGCATGGTGATGATACGTTGGACTCTTTCCTCTTGACTCCCCCGCCATCTTTTGGCTTCTGTCCATTCCTGACAATCGGATTTCTACCTACAAATTTGAACAGAGTTTTCTTGGCCAACATAGTCCTTTTCCTCAATTGTCGAGTCTCTACCAATGCTCGTTTGTACGAACAATAGGGGCAATAAAAGTGACCGAACGCATCCAATTTAGGGTTGCAGGACATGCATGTATCGTGGAGAGCAATGGGACAGCCAATTTCCCTACAAACCAACAACTCTCCACCTCGATTGCATCTTATGCAAGTCTCTTCCTTCAACCAATCTACCTCCATACCGTCAACCGCATTTTCATCGTGTAGCCCCTTGTTGCTCTCACTTGACATTTCAGGCACAATCATTTGAATAGAAGCTTCAGTCTGCGGAAGGATATATCTTCCTATATGAGTTTTGAAAAGGGGGAAATGTGAATTGACAAGTTAATAAATTCCCGAAGTAATTCATTTCAGAACCCGTATTGCGAACTGCATGCGTATGTATATAGCATAAACAATAAGCAGACGCCAACAATAATATGTCACATATATTATTCAAATACCTGGTCGTGGAGGACAGGAAGTGCCCTAGTGATAGTCGAGGCGGCGGCGGTCGAGGGGGAGGTTTTAGCCCTAGCCCCGACAGGAGTCTTGGTTCTCATAATCAAATAATATATCTCTTTCGCACGCGCTAAAACAATAGCTGTGAATAGCAGTCCCTACTTCTTCTCCTCCCCTCTCCTATTCCAGTCTTCAGGCAATCTTAGGAAATATTTTGATTTTTTGTTCTCTCTCTCATCAAAGACGAATTAGCGGTCCTCCGCGTTTCATTTATATCGTGTTCGCCAGCAAGCCGCCTAACTCGGTCCAACAGTACTTGAGCTTGGGCAAAGGATATAAATTAGGATTCTCTCCCCTATTCGAATTATACGTAATTTAAAGAGAACTAGATAAAATAGATGGACCATATGCTATTAAATAATACTCATGTAAAGGGTAGGACAGAATATTGCCTATGTAAAGTTACAAGTCATGGGTCCTACAATAGGGTACGTGTTTATCTATTTTCAAATTATACTATATATATCGAATAAAAAATTACAGAAGAATATGATCCTAAAAATATAAGTCAATACATTCAGACTAAGCAAAAATCTTTGAAGTCCTCCAAAAACATTTGCAACATAAGTACATAACCAATCAAGTTTTAAAACTTTATAACAAATGTCGTTTGGTTTTCAAATTAATCACACACGTTTTTTAATTTATAATTTTTGTCAAAAAAAGATCCTTCACTTCTCATTTAGTAGCATGCGTGAGTCAACATACATTACATTGCAGGTGCCAGGTGCAAAGATGGAAATAGGTACAAAGTTATCTAGGCAAGGGCGTAAAAATTTGGTACAGTGGTATTTCCTGACAGGAACAAAATATATAGATGAACATTATGGAAATTAATCTTCAGATAGAACAATACTTCCGCCTACTAAGATTTGATAGTGGTTTCATTGTTTCTGGCATATGATTTTAGCTAGTGACGGAACTAGGATCCAATTTGAAGGGAACGAACTCCTAAGGCAAAATGATAAAAAAAATCTTACGGAATGCAAATGATGTTTAGAGTTAAAATATCGAAAATTAAGGACTAAAAATATTAAAAATATTGAAATACACGTACTGTATAAAATAAAATTCATAAACAAAAAAAAATATGTCAATGATGCAATTGATAATATATGCCAAGTAACATCAGCAATGTTCCAATATGTGATTCAAGCTGATGCGAAATAACTTGACACTCACCTTTGACCAATTGAACAAGACAACGAATACAAGTTACATAGGAAAAAACTATTACACCAGATCAACAACTATGAACTTCTCTTCAAAGAAAAGAGTTTCATGCCTACGGTGAGAGAAGAAAATGAGTTTGAAATGAGAGTAAAGCTTGTTGCTTTTATCATGCTTTCCAGTATAATGTTTCATCACATATTTAGCAAAGCATAAAAACAACCAGCAAAAGAATCACAATCATATATTCAATTTTCAAGCCCTAAATCCTAATCACATTCACAGATCACATATTCACAATCAACAATTAAAATTTTTCAAAATTCAAACCCTAAATCCTAATCACATTACCAAATCACAGATAACTCATAACAAATTCACAAATTACAATCAACAAGTTATTAGAATTTAGAGAGACGCTGAGAGAGGGATACCTGGACGAGTATGGAGTACCGGAGCACGGCGGGACGCGGCAATCGACGGTGGCACTAGGCGGTTGAGAGAAAGAGAGGCTGAGCTGCTAAGAGGGAGAAGCTGGAGAGAGAAAAAGAGCTGTGGAAGAGGAGAGAGGGACGGAGAGGCAGAGAGAGTAGCGAGGGAGAGAGAGATCCGACGTTCTGAGATGGAGGAGAGGCAGAGTGAGAGAGGGCTAGCTGGAGGCGTCGGGAGGTCGGCGGGAGGCGGAGGCTGAAGGCTGGAGTGGCATCAGGCGTCGAGTGTCTGGAGAGAAGGGGGAAAATTGGGAACATCCGAATTAAACCAGCGTTTCACCTGTGTGGGGTTGTTTTTGTTTTTTTAAGCATAGAGTGAACCACTTTGCTAAATTGTTTAGAGGAAATTGACAATATAGTCACTAGGTTTATACCATGCTGACAATTTAGTCATTAGGTTTCATTTTTTTACTATATGGTCACTCAGTCCATACCCACGTGACGATTTGGTTCTGCCGTCAAACCTCTGTCAGTCCATTTAACAGAATGATCTGCCACTTCAGATTCTTAACACGTCAGCGCCACACGTCAGCCAGATTAACCATGTCATATCATCATTAAATAAAACGATGTGTTTTGTAATAAAGGAAATTGACAATTTAGTCACTCGCTTTATACCCCGCTGACGAAATAGTCACTAGGTTTACTTTTTTTTTACATTTTGGTCACTAAGTCCATACCAGTGTGACGATATGGTCATTCCATTCATATTTAATCACTACATCATGAGTGAATTTTTATATTTATTGTAATAAAAAAATAATTTATTAGGTTTCGAGGTATGGAAAAGATAATAAGTGATAAGACAACTGACCATATTTAGAATCAACTCTCATTAATGTATTGCGTGGAAGGAAATCATGATATATTATTATTATTTTTATTTCTTTTTTAGCTCTTGTCACATCCACACAGGGCTTCGCTAATATGGTAATGGGTTATAATAAATATTTTTTCGGGCTAATATTAATAGAGTTTTGCTTGAATATGGACGGTCTTTGATGTCATATAAACATGAGCCAATGCATGGAATTTCACTTCTAGGCTGTTATCTTTTTATTAAATGATATATACACTTACCACACTTTAATTATGGGAATGTTGACACTCTTCAGTTTCACTTTCAGGTATTTTTTTTTGTCACATTTCACTTAACAACTATTAATTTCAGATATTTCGTATTTTCATTTAAAAATTCTAGTCAATTTAATCGAAAAGTAATTTTTTTATTTACATGTAAAATGATAATTTTATCTGGTGGTTAATCTGTATGACGTGTTTTGGTGACATGTTTAAGGCTGACGTGACATTGGATTCTATTAAATGGATTGACAGAATATGGATAGAAGAACCAAATCGTTACACGGGTATGGACTCAGTGACCATAATGTAAAAAAAGAAACCTAGTGACTAAAGCGTCAGCGTGGTATAAACCTAGAGACCATATTGTCAATTTCTCTTTAATTTACATTACTAAACGTAGCGTTTTGCTTAAAGATTCTAGTTGACGTGTTAATCTGGTTAACGTGTGGCGCTGACGTGTTAAAAATCTGACGTGGCAGGGCATTCCGTTAAATGAATTGAAGGATGTTTGACGGCAGGACCAAATCGTTACGAGGGTATGGACTGAGTGACATATAGTAAAAAAATGAAACCTAGTGACTAAATCATTAGTGTGGTATAAACTTAGTAATCATATTGACAATTTTTCTTCTTTTTTTAAAAAAAATAAAAAAAGCACACGGGCTAGGCGGGCTTGGGTGCCTAGGTCTGGGACATTGGGAGCCTAGGCACCTGGGTTTAAGGGGGCGGGCCTGGGCTTAACCCATATAAAAAATGAACTAATTTTTGAGGTGAAGGGGGCGATTGTCCCTCTTTCGCCCCTTGCTACTTCTGCCTCTAATTTTGGCAGTCATAACGGATGGTTCTAATGACATATGCCATCTAGGATGTTTTTTTTAAGCAAGATGTATTCCATTAAAAAGGGACAATTAAGAGGGAAAAGTTCAATTGTCACTAGAAAGACATTGCACAGAAAGACATTCCCAAATATCATCTCATTGGCTGCCCATTGGGCTACATTGTGAGCAACAAAATTCGTCGATCGACTAACATGTTGAAACCTCCAATTGGGATGAAATAACAAAAACAACTGAATATCAGAAAATCACTTATCTAATGCTCCAAACTTCCATATCCCCAAGTTTGCAAATAGCATTCACCACAATTAAATTGCCACCTTCAAACAAGAAATATTCCTTAGAGTAAGTGTGCCTCATGTGCAATAAAGAGTGTTGTTTTGACTTCCCCCAATAAAGGAGGGTCTAGTGGCAAGCTCTTTGTCCAAACAAAGAGAATTTCTAATGAAAAATTCCAGCAAACAATAGCAACTACAAAGTATGATGGACGAATATCCACATCAAAATTAGCTTTCCAACAATCCCCAAGTGGTGGCACCCAACTTGCTTTCATGGGTCTAGGGAGGGCCTGTCATGCCTCATGATGTTCCATCTGCAGCTTCTTAACCCCAGCCACTAGTTGATGAACATCCAGCTTCAAGTTTTCATGGATTATTTTGTTGCGGATGAACCATAAATAATCCATAAGAATAAACTAAAGGTGCTGACCTAGGTGATCAAATAAAATGAAATTGATCCAATCAGAAAGAGATTGATCTCCAAATGAGTGTATGTTCAGTGGCCAATATGATTCTCTCCAAGAGTAATTGCAATGGGGCAAGTGAACAACGAATGAACTAAAGATTCCCCTTCCTGAGTTGTCAGCAATCCAGCAAAGTTGGTCTATATCTTGCCGAATAGGAAGGTGCATACCCAGGATAAAATCTGCATCTTTTTCAAAAAAAAACTGATAATCCTCCTCGATGATGATGAAGCGGATCGCAAATACAAACAATATTAAACCAGTTAGCAACCTTCATGACTGAATTTGGAGATCATATATATTAACACATTGTTATTGTGCGTCATTTATCTCCTCTTTTAAAATGGCTGAAAAAAATCCTAGCCACCTTTATGGAGGTATTATGGAATGACCGTTGGCCGTCAAATTCAAGTTTTTCGCTGATTTTAAAGGGATTATTCATAGCGCACAAGAAATAGCATGAATAAGTCATAATATAAAACCGATGTTGAATGTTTGTAATGGTCATAATCTATATGGGGTAAAGGAGTTGTACTTAGTTGAGTTGACTTGAGAATGCGACGGAAAATCTTTGCTTTCAAATGGAATCTATATCGGGAGCAGTATGAAAACTTCTCGTTCTGCAAGAGCTTCTCACTCTATTTTTCCTTCCCTCTCTCCCACGCCCAGTTCTAACCGACAAGAGGAGTAAGAATCTTGTCCTCCTCACACTCTCAACCATGCCTTTGGTGGTTAGGATTCCTACAACTCTCTCCATTTCGACTATTTTTTTGGGGGTATGACATCTAGATCTAGAAGCTTTTAGTGGCCGATGAAGGACACAAGTAAAAGGGTCGGACTTAGCAGCCTTCGAATGTCCCTTCCTCATTCGTCCAACATTGGCCAAACAATACGTGTAGGCCTACGAGCTCACATGCGCTCGAGTCCTTTTCCATTCTTACTGTCACCCTCCACCTTTTGCTGAGAGCTTCTTGGTGCTCCTTCCTCTCAAGTGGCACCATGTTCAATCTGACAAGGACCTACCTAGAGACCCCCAAAATATCAAGGCTTGTAAGCATGGTTGGTAAGGCCTTAGGTGCGGAAAGGCTTACTCATGGCGCACCTAGGGGCAACTTGGCATGGTCAATGCCTTTAGACAACACCAACCAAGACAACGAGCTGCAGCATGACATAGGATGGCCCTATGAAAGGTTGATACTAGGAGACTCGGGATGGTTAGCAAAGTACATTGATGACACCACCACATGGCCATCGACCACGGCGGTGCCAGCACACACGCATGAGGAGTTGATTCAGGGAGATTCCCAAGACTAAGAGGTGCAGATTGGTAGCACTACCCCAAGGCTATTAGAGGCTACAGAGCACATGAGAGGTTGATTCCAAAGGATCTGGGAAGCCACAAGTAGTTGATTAACATCACCACCCCATAAGGTGGTGGAGCGGCGGTGGCGACGACGGAGCACGTAGGCGGCAACCACCATGGGCGGCAATGAAGAACCATTTAGGGCAACCCATCCCTATATGGCTAAAGCCCTAATTTATGGGTGTTATTTTTAATTGTTTTGTAGTCAATAAATTGCTTTGTTGGTGAGAGTTAATTAAGGAAATAATCTTGTCCTAATTGGAAAGATTGATCATTGATTGAAGTTAGAGATTTATAGCACGTCGTAATTAGGGTTAGCTCCCATTAAGGAAGCTTATGGCTGGCCACACTAAGAGTAATATTGGACAAATTAGCTCCTAGTTAGGCAAGTTTTGGCCACCAAGGAAGATCCTTTCAAGATCTTTCCTTTTTGCTTGTGCTTGATCTTAACAGATTGATTGATTATGTGGCAATCATGTTTTTCCTCTACAAGGAAAGGCATTGCCGCCCAAGCCCATAGAGGTACTATATATACCCCTCCATGACACCATTGTAAGAC
This sequence comes from Myrica gale, assembly GCA_963930655.1. Lineage (NCBI taxonomy): Eukaryota > Viridiplantae > Streptophyta > Magnoliopsida > Fagales > Myricaceae > Myrica > Myrica gale. The sequence goes on from OZ005598.1 coordinate 31,388,419, forward strand.
ATCCAATTTAATATTTATCAAAGAAGAGTTTCTGCAGGAGCTTTTGGCCTCAGTGCCTTTTATCGGTGTAGGTTGCTCCCTGTCACCACCCTTGGCCTAGCATAGACGCGGTTCTTTCATGCTAGACTTTAACTTAGTCGTGGTTTTGCCAAGGCTAGAGAAACTATTGGTTAGCGGTGGTCCCTCGACTAGAGCTGCATTGGCTTTGGAAAGGATTCTCGGTGCGGACGTGGTTCTTTCATACCTTGAGCTATTCCCTTGGAAAGGTAGCCGAAGTGTAGTTGCAGGCGAGAAGGTACTTAGGTCGGGCGTGGTTCTCTCGAGCTTTGGCTTCTCAATTGACATCATACCGGGTTCATTGGTAAGTTGTTTGAGCACTTAGCTTGGCGTGGTTCCCTTGAACTTGCTTATCTGTAACCTCATATTGTGTGGCTTAAACTTGCTTATCTGTAAGTACTGGGCTTGTATTTAGAGTTAGGCTCTACAAGCTTAAGGCTTACAAAGCCTCATAGTCTAGCTGGTTTCGAGTGTTAGCTCAACCTAGCCAAAGCTTGTGGTTATATTTCTCCACCTTCTCAATCATCCATCTTTCTTTTAATTTCGTTATATCCAAAACAACAAAAATAGAGCTCGAGTATATGATGAGTACCTCAATCAAATCGTGCATTTACCTTAAGGTGTGGACTTGTCGCATATACTCACAAGTTATCCTTATGAGGAGATTGGACATTGGTTAGGGGCCTAGGCCGGGGACCCTATCACAATATCCAAAGTAAAGGGCATAGAGGTGTCGTTTGGCCCCTCTCCTCTGACAAAGGCTAATGCCACCTAATGTGATGTTTAGAAATTTATTGGGGGTCTCCGAACCTAGTTGGTTTGTACAAGCCTTAAGCCCATTTTAACTTCTCACGGGCCTTGTGCCCACGTCGATTTATAACAGTCATGTGCCCACTTAGTTTGTATGGGCCTTAGGCCCATTTCCATTATTAGGGCCATGGGTCTATTTCTTTAGCTTGTAAGGGCTTCGGGCCCATTAGTCAGGTAGTCATCCCTTCTAGGTCTATCATGGTGCACGCGTTTTGTATGATTCCCCTGTTGTTTTAATATATATTTTGGATATTTTTCTACTTCATAACCACAAAAAAATGGGACACAATCATAAATATATGCAAACTTGTTCTAATAGGTTCTCAAACAAGAAGTCATGGTGAGTGTGGCTTTTTTTTAAGCACAAAAGCAATTATAGATCCAACCAAACCAAACCAAACCGCTGAATAAGATAAGCTGAACCCAATTGGGTCGAAATACCACAAATGCTTCATTTTAGGCATAGAGTAGTAGCAGGACACGGTAGAAGGCAGCTACCAGAGCTAATAAATGCTACTACTAGAACCAATAATCGCCAGCATCCCAGACACAACACAACAAAGCCTATAAGGGGGAGTAAATCCCCCCAGAGGCTGATACAATCGGTAAAAAATAGCTCTTGAAAAGGCCAAAACAAGAAACTTAAAAGCTAAAAACCACTCACAGAAAACAGGGGAGCCTGCAAAAAAACAAAAAGAGGCAACCAAAAGGGGACAACACGTGAGAGCTGCGTGTCGCAGGAGCAGATCGAAGCACCGAGAGGTGCGAGATCCATCCACGGGCAGTGTCCTCCAACAATCACCGAAAACAGCTCGGACAAAGACAAAATGGGTCGGGCGCATAAGACTGATACTAATTGGCTATATCATGGCCTCTACGGGTTGCCATGTTCTCCAAGATCTAGCCTCCATATCTTCGAGCAAAAATGGAGTCGAGGGATAGGAGATTTCCCATTTGGAAGATCGATCACGGTAGGATGTGCCAAAATAAAAGGGGTAGGGGTAGGAGTCTAGGGATAGGAGATTTCCCATTTAGAAGATCCTGATCACAGTAGGATGTGCCGAAATAAGATGGGTAGGGGTAGGAGTCCACTGCCCGAAACCGTGGGATAGTTGGGCGGGTGGTATATAAAAGCCTCTCTCTAGAACATATTCTTCTAGGGTCTTTTGCTACTTCTCTTGCAAGTACAATCCGATCTACGATAAAAAAAAATACATTTTTACAACTCAAAATCAAAAGATAATGCTATCAGCATCCTTTAACATTGAAATTGACCATTCCGTCTGCAATAAACGCCACTTAGTTATGGGAGGAAAATATTATTTCATTATCCTTAATGATAGCTTTTTCCGACTACTCATCAAACTGTGCAACATCGGAAACCATTAATCTTAACGCTAAGACAAACATCCTTGCTGAAAAATGGGCTCAACTCTGTAATCCTCTGCTGCTGTGCAGCACGAAAAATTTGCAGCAACTGCGTCAAATCCCTTTTGTTTAGTCTAAATTCATATTTTCCTACTCTAAGGGCAAACAATCGACAGTAGAACCTAAACATACTTCCATAAATCATAATTCATCGTGAGCCTTGGGTTCTGGGTCAACTTGTTCGTTTGACGAGCTGTCTGAGTCCCTAGATGACTGGTTACTTTGGTTTAAGTACTCCTCGGAAGTCGAGTTGGAATGAGTCACATTCTCCCCACCACTCTCTGTTTCATTCTTCATTGGCCTCTCAATTTTGGGCTTTGGCTTGGGAATTCTATTAATGCTGGAAACCTGCAAAAATTGTACTTGAAACTCAATTGCAGACAGCATTACAAACATACATAACATAGGTCGTAGGTTATATATTCTCCTCTACTTTCTTTAGGAATGGTAGAACATTACCTTCTCTTGCAGACTGAAAACCTTGTTATACACTTCTTCCGATGTGAATGCCGGAGTACTGAATCCAGAAGTCCTGTGACAAATAAAAGGAAAAAGGAAATTTTGAGTTCGTGAAGAAGCTTACAAGGAGCAGGCTGAGAAAATACTACTCGAACTTGTGAAATAAGGGCTTGGCTCAAAGTTGAGTTGCTTAATAGAAGACCTTCACAGAATCAGCAATTATTTTAGTCCAGCTGAAACCTACCATCCGGTAAGTCCTAATTGTCATTTGTTCTCAAGAACGCCAATATGACAACAATTAACCAATTTCTAGAGAGAAGCCCTCATTTCCCTTTACCTTTCTTCCCTCTTCCACACCTTCTCATGAAATATCCTCCCTCCTTGAGAAGCTTTCTCGTAGAGCTTCTACAGGGAAGGACCTTCTTTAGATACTAAACCTCCTCCCTCCCTAGCCCTCCGCCCGCCTCTTCTCTCTCTCTCTTCTTTCTTTGCTCTCCTACTTCTATTTCCTCTCCCCTTCTCATTTCGTGTACTCCCACCTACCATTCTCTCACGTTGTTATCATATTCATATTCTTCTTCTTCTTCTTCTCTTCTTGCTCTCTCTTCTTTTTATTCTCTTCCTTCTCTTATTCTTCTTCATCTTTTCCTCTCTCTTCCTACCACTTTCTCTTTCTGCATCTCTCATTATTTTCCTCCTCTTCGTCTCTCTTCCTAACAAAGCACCCTCACCCCGTCCTCTCACTATCACAATCTCCGTTGCATCAACTCCAAATCTGCTCCCCCCTATGACTCTCCTCCTTTCCTTTTGTGCCAAGATTTACCACATATATCTATCTTGCCCAGGAAAAATAGTCATTATTGTCGCTTCATGTTCATTTGACAATTATCTAGAGGCCAATAGGACTGAAACGCCTGCATATGTCCCTTAAAGGTTCCTGTGCTAGTTTAAAATTTCCAGTTTTTAAAGATCCCAGAAATTCTTTAACGTAATAATGGCTTAGATCATTTCACGTACACTCAAATCAACACATCTCGTCTCGATTTGACAGCAGGAATGCTGTATTAAAAGGATGAAAATGGTTTTTTTTCCACTCAAAAAGGCTGCGTATGACAGGCGGTCAGTCTTGGAACTCAGTTTCTGCTTCACAACCAAACATCTAAAAGAACAATTTCCAGCACCATTCAGAGAAGCTAAAGTCTAAAACTATTCTAATCACGAATGAACCAAACAAACCCTTCTCCCTAAGACTCTACAAACAATACTCAACGAAAAAAACACTGAAGTATACCATCCCTTAGGTTCACAAGAATGCATTTTCCTTCAAATCTGTATCAACTGACAGATGTTCTGCTACATAAAATTGCTTTCTCCCTTCCAATTTGTATCAACCATTCAAAAGTGATGCCACATATAGTAAACTTACACTCTTCTACACATTTGTATCGTCCTATAACACTCCTTTACACTCTTTTTCATTAGCCGAGTGGGTAGATGTTTCAATTTTTCCATTCATCTCTGTCCTAAAAGGTTATCACCAAGTCATCTTAATCCAAGCCAGCAAGGGTGCAGACATACTCACACAAAGAGACAATAAACCGAGAGAACTATGGAATAGGAAAAGACAGTATTCCACTTTTGCTCAGGCAAAAATAGTACAGAAATTGAATACTACATAACAATTTACCTCTTCTGCTCAGCCTCTTTTTCATCCAACCAAATCTTGAACATGTCAGCATCACTCAGGACCTGGATATACAAACATATTAATCGCCATACCAAAGAACGACAGATTTGTAAACGAGTATGATATTGAGTAAAATCATCAAACACCTCATCTATTCTGGCCTCAGGAAGCCAAGAATTGTTTGTCTTCCAGCCACGTACAATCTGTGGATGCTCAGGAAAGAAAGTCATCAATGCACTAGACACGTTATGTATCTCATAGTCAGTGGTGGAACCAGGAGTATAAGTCAACCATGGCGAATTTTTAAAGCGAAATGACTAAAAATTTCATACGTAATACTAAAAATTGTCTTAAAATTACAATATCAAAAAATTAAAGACTAAAAATAATAAAAATATTGAAATACACATATCGTACTATGTACTACGATTGAGAGGGGGCAATTGGATCCTGCGTTTGTGCAACTTTTGAAAATGTTGCAAAACGACTTCGTTCTCTATAGTTCCAAAAATTTCTCGCTCAATGTACACTATCATGCAATCATTCATCCAGTTATCTCTCATCTTATTACTCAAATCAGTCTTGATAATCTTCATCGCAAAGAACACTCTCTCAACGGTTTGCAGTCGCAACTGGTAAGACCAATGCCAACTCAATAAGCTGATAAACTAGTGGATACAAAATATTCTTTTTTTGTCTCAACCATCTTCACAGCAAGACCTCTAATATCTTGAAGCCTAGAAAAAACATCATGCAATCTAACATCTCTAATGTAGGTGTCAAACTGATATCTAAGAAACAACTTTTCAGTTGTTGATAAATCTTCAGGATAAAACTCAGCAAGAAGACATAACCTGTCACGATCAAATGTTGAGAATGGGTCCCTTGGATTAAGACATGCTATGCAAAGAAGTAACTATATACTTGCTTCTGTAAAATAATCATTCATCTCTTGAGCAATTAAATCAATAATCTGGCAAAATAATTTCACACAAAAATAATGCAAATAAGTAATTGTTTGCCCTCCACGCCTCGAACGACAGAAGTGTTAAATCCCACAGAAGTAAACACATCTCTCCCGGACCTTGCCCCTCTAGATCGCCTAAACAAATAACACAACAAGCAATAAAGACATCCTTTGATAGACTATATTCCAACCACGGATAATATTTGAACCATGCCGCCCTAAAACCCCTTATATCACTCACATATTTCTTCTTGGGAAAATTATGGCTACGCGGTTGACAAGGACGTTTGATCAAGTACTCCATATGAACTTGATCAATAATCCTAGCATCATATTCAATGGATTTACGTATCCCTAGGTTAGCAACAATATCATATGGACTAAACTCAATACGAGGTCTTTCAAACTAGTATCAATTTCAGAACTAGTAGCCACATTAGGAGTATTAAACGACTTCACGCTTCGTGGTTTTTTTGTGAAAAACATTTTCATTATCTAAACAAAACAAAACAAAATAAAATTCATACAAATTAAACAAATTTATAGATTTGTGGCATATGTTAGGTTGTTTGTGATGAAATCTTTTGTAATTAACCTTTCTATCAATGATATTATAAAATTGGCCTTAAAAAAAGGGATAAATACAATTTTGGTCCCTGTAATTTATGCAAAAATTAAATAAGTCCTTAAACTTTAAAACACATAAAATTAGTCCCTTAAGTTTAAAATCATTCACATTTGAATGGTCCCAAAAGGACTAAATTGTTAATAGATTTTAAACTTTAAGGACCAATTTAATGAGTTTTAAAGTGTGATGACTTATTTGATTTTTGGTCAAAGCACAATGACCAAATTTGTATTTATCCCTAAAAAAATTAAAAGTAGGACTTATTCTTAGACGTTGACCAAAATAAATATTTGTGATGCAATTAATGACTAATATAAGAAGCAACTATTTGTATATGGAAAGACTACCTTAACATGGAAACAAAAACTCAAAACATGGCGGGCCCAAAGCTCAACCATGGCCGGCCCAAGCCAACCTATTTATAAAAAAATAACACATGTAAAAATATTATTTTGGGCGGAGCCAACCATGGCGGCCGCCATGGCTTGGTTCCGCCCATGCTCATAGCTAATTGAACACGGGAAATAAAGAAGTTGTACAAGAAAAATGCAACATTTACTGTATCAAATCCCTCTTAAACATCAAGAATGTTGATTGTTCCAGTTTAGATTTGCAACCATTTTCAGGTCACCAATCCACTTGGCACCTTATCTCATAGCTAACTGAAATAACACAGGAAATAGAAAAGGTGCAAGGTTTAGTTAATCAAAACCCCCCCAACTATGAAGAACAATGGCTATTACAGTTTAAAAACTGCAACAATTTTTGGGTCTTTTATCTACAAGGCAGGATTTAAAGGTGCAAAAAGAAGAAGCAATTCATTCTACAGAGCAAAAAACAATATATTCTTCCCTAGGAGGATTCTCATAAACCCCAGCCCCCCACCAATAACTTTCTCTTCACCGGATAAAACCATAAGGGTAAGGCGATTATAAACAGTATAACATGGTACACAGGCGAAAATATTTTCCAAATAGAGAAACGAAGAAGCAAACAAGCATATTATGTGAAATATTCATTGCTCCTACTATCCCTCCCATCTTGAGGTCTTATTGAAACTTGTATCTAGAAATGGCCGAGTTTGGAATCGTCATAACTCTCAAAAAGTGAAACAAAGATGGAAAAAAACTATGGAACCCTGCTCCCTCAAAACATGATACACTGGAAATGGGCATATACAAATCAAATACATTTCCAAGATGAAAGCTACAATGAAATAAATAACTTTCAAGATAGGCATGATATCAGTTACATCTTACTTAAAATGATAAAGTAGTGTTTTCATTTCTGTCAAATCAAAATTTGAGATCATCAGGCCCTCGCCTTTGTCCCACGATCTACAACACATACTATGTTCCATCCAAAATTTATGCCCATACTTAAACCTAACAAAAAAAAAAGCAATTGGCATTCAGCAGGTGCTTTGGGGCCACCAAGGGATTTATCCCAAACTTGTCTGGTGTGAGTGGAGAAAAGACATTCCCAGGGTTAGCCAGATAAGAATGTGTTTTGGACACCCTGCTTGACCCAACAGAAAAAAAAAAGCAAACAAACAAACACAAGCAAAGAACAAAACAGGGTACCTGTTGCAACTCAACAAGATATCTTCGAGCATTTTCACCTGCTGCTGGCCGTGCAGTAAGCTCTTTCAGTCTACAACCAAAAGTTCGTCAGTTCAAACATCACACACTAAACCCATCTAGATTGTTCATATTGGTAGCAGATTACTCAACTCAGGTCAACTAAAGAACACCTTGATTTCAACCACAACCTGTTATAGGACATCATATACCTGAAAAACATTGGGCCACCAACATCTTTTAACATATCTAGGCGTTCTTGAAACTCTGTAGCAGAAGCATCTTCTCCGTCTGTATACAACCATTCTTGCACCTGAGGCAATACAAATTGGTCAGTAAAAAAATTCAAGTAAGAGCTATCCTACTACGAGCATTCTGATTTTACTAAAATATATAAACACTAACCTCATCAAGTTTATCATTAAAGGATTGGCGTTCCTCACCAGTAGATATTTGTCCCAACTCCTCAGATGATTCAAGCTGGTATAAATAAAAATGTCAAAAAATAAGGAACAGTGAGAAGTTATGCAGATCACCACACAACAATGATTTAAGCCCCTGTTATAAGTCCAGTAGAGAGCCTAGCTAGGAAATATTTACGAAGTATCTTTTACAAATAATATTGAAAAAGTTATGCTGAAATCCCTAACAGTGTATTATGCCGCAAATACAAAAGTAAAATTTGAAGTACAGAAGTCATCATGAGGAATGCAAAAACCGAACATATCACTATTAGATGAATAAAATGGTCGAATTCATTACGACAAAAAAGAAGAAGCTTACAACCTTTTCTTTATTAGCATAAATATATCCTTCCAAGTTATTTTTTAACTCTGCGGTTCTCCTCCGCTCTGCATCCTTTTTGTCCAATTCTTCCAGCTTATGTCTAGCTTCAGCAAGAGACTCTTTCGAAAGAGACCTTCCAGGACCCATTGTCTTCTCAACAATCTATAAATAAAAAATGACAAGTGGCGACGAAGATGAACAAAATTCAAATCAGAAGAATCTTCAGACAAGAATACAAATTTCTATTGGACCATTGGTACTTGGAAGACAAGCCACTAGTTAGTACCTTAAGTGGCACCCTAAACGTCCTCTTTCTAAGCTTCTTTTCTGTACCAACATCCATGGTATTCTGTTCATCCACATTAGAATTGGATGTGTTACTAAGCCCACCATCAACATGCAAGTTGTCATTACTTTCTTCAGAAGCGTTTTTCGCATCAGCTTCAACTGCTATGTTGAGGGAAGCAGTGGTTGAATTCTCCAGCGTCAGATTCTTTTTAGGAACTTCCACCCATTCTGATATTTCAATAGCAGCCTCCGCCCGATCCAAAGAAAGAATTCCACTTCTACTGAGAGAGAAATGCAAATTTGTCTTGATGGGGGCGGACAAGTTCCGGGATGAATACCTGAAAATACGGACAGAAGACATAATACCACATCAAAGTTTGTCTGAAGCCTCTTTGTGAGGAAAGAGTTGCCACTGTTGAATCGTCAAAGCAAAAGAGTATCAACTTAGGATTTCCAAGAATTTGCTAATCTTACTTCTCACTTGCATCCGTCAAACCAGCCACAATATACTGCGCAAAGATGGGAGAGGTAACACCAGGTGGTAAAAGATCTTCATTCTCATAAGCAAGTGAAACTTCAAAATCTTTCTTGTGGATAATGGACCTGAATATCTGTTACATACGAAAGCCCAAACATAACTTCAAAATTAGAGCAGCGAATATGGTGTTTACCCTTTTCTTTTTAAATTGCCTCATTATTCACCTTACTGGGAAGTTTCTTCATCCGCTGAACAAGCAACTGCCTGGTGCTCTCATCTTTCACAAGATCAGGTCCATCTAACTCAAAAACATACCCATAGGAAGAACCATCAACCATTCCTAGCTTACGATTCAATTTGATTCCATCACTTAGATTTGCAGCATGCAGGGCTGCACCAAGAACTATAGCTTCATCAGCATCCAGATGTTTGTCCAGCTCTTTCCTCCCAAGAAATTCCTGGAGCTTAGCCTGCCATTAAGGAAAAATAGAATATTAATCTTCTGTCAACTAATAAAAGCATTGATATATTAATTTCACCACCTAGTGCTGTATAACAGAATCAAATATTCTTAAACCTCGAGACACTGATATATACCAAAACAACAGCAGCGTCAAGTGACAATATACTAATGCATACTATCTACAATCATAAAGTGAGTACTACCAAGCACCTTCACTCAGATGATTTAGAACCTATGAACTACCATCAAGAAACCCACACAAAGTCGCACTAATGACTGATCATATTTACATTTTTTTTTGGGGCTACTTAATCATATTACATTTTACATTCATATAAATACTAGCTGAATGATTATCGGCCAAAGATCTGACTTACAACTTTTTCTTTCAAGACAATCATATGATGATACTCAAGTTGGCTTCCACTCTTCTCACTTAACCAAACCATCCCTATTAAGATTTAGTATCATATGCAGCACTTCTGCACATAGGCCAACCCTCAAACATAATAGTGCTCTACCAATAAAAATCACGCATGTTGACAAACAATCAGGATAGATATTTCTACAACAAATAATCTGAGATATATGTAAAAGTAGAAAAGAGAGAAGTCCTGAAAACTTTTTAACTAAACAAGTGAAATCAAGATAATTCTCACAGATTAAGCTCAGGACTCCATACTAGAATAAGCCAGCTATGTAACTAGCTAAAAGCAATTAATGCTTCACCTACTTGAATAAGAGATAAGATTCTGTCCCATGACCAAATTCATTGGGAAGAAAGACATTACAAACCTGCAACTTTGGGACCCTAGTACCACCACCAATCAACTCAACTGCAAATATCTCATCCACCTTCAAATCACCATGTTTAAGCACTTCTTTCAATGGAATCAGAGATTTCTCCCACAGATCTTCACAGAGCTCTTCAAACTTCTCCCGGGTGATGGTGCTTCTGGGGGAGGGGTAAAACATCACACAAGAGTATTAATAGTTGATCAGTTCTTTACCTGAGCGCCAAGTATTATTATGCATTACTCATAAGCTAGAACAAAAAGATAAGTATGTCTAAACATTTAACTATTTTTCGTATACACAGATGGGAAATCAAGAAGAAAATTGAAAAAAGAGGCATAATGTTAAAAACAATTAAAGAATGACTGACAGGTTAAGACATTAATGTCTTATCTGATGCAAAAAAGAGGCATCACGATAGCATCTATAAGTACTTGATAGATGTAGACTCTACAGTAAAAGAGATGGAGGGAGGGAGTGTTTCTGAGGATTACAACACCAATGAAGAGGGGCTAGATTATCAGTTTGGAATTTCTAGATTCAATAATCCAGATATAGAACATCTCATAATGCTAAATGAGATGCTGAAGCAAGAGGGGAGAGGGATATAAATGCTTATTCCTAAGAAAAGGAGAGCAATTAACGAAAAGAAACCACTACAGAATGATGAGAGCCAAAAATATCTCAGGAAATAGCTTACAAACACAAAAGGCCGGGGAGATGGAGATACACCAAGTACTTTGAACAACCACCACTATTCTAACAAAAGAAAATCATATAACAACGTATAATGACTAATGAGCATGATTCCTCTTTCTCCTAATTTGCTTTTTAGTGGCACTATCTTGTACACTTCCCTAGTACTGATCTGGCCCTCCTTCTTTAAAGCTTTCAGCAAAGACGGGATAATTGATTAAATAACCACCTACCTGAAGTCCTGATCATTATAGAGGGATTCAACTGATATTGGAGCCACTGTATTTGCACTTAAAATTTCTTTTGTACGCTTAACTTGTTTCTTCAATTTAGCCATTGCCTTTGAAGATTCCCGCACATCAACCCCTTTCCCAACTTGTTTATTGAACTCATCTGCAAAGTACTCCACCAGGCGTAATTCCATATTCTGACCCCCAAGCTCAGGGTCCCATCTAACATCCTTGACCTGGCCAAAGCAATTAACATTGCATCAGATTAAAACACCAAGATATGTAAATGTGTAGGAAATGACATAAAAACACAGTATTGAGAACAAAGAAGTGACTAGACAAAATGCTACAAAGTAAGACATAACCAACATATATCCAGACAACTAATAGTAGAGCTTAGCAAAAATTGGCATCCAGAGTTGCACCATCCAGATCAGCATGACAATAAATCTAATGTAGTCGAGAGTGGTTGACATGAACATTCTATTGCATATTAAATCAAATTAGACTACATACATTAGAGCGTTAAAATAGGCAACACACAAATATGTGTTATGAATGAGTAAAAAAGATCAAACACCGAACCACAATGTGTTTTTTCTAAATGGAATATCAAACTCCTGACCACGATGTGAATATAAGAACTTAACGTACAACTACATATACATCACAAGAAATCATTCATATACAACCAATTGTTCTTTCTAGTACTTTTCCCAGCTTCAGATCTAACAGACAGACATACATTTTATGAACTTAGCTAACAAACCAACGATTCACAAGCATAAACTCCATTACCACCAACAACAAAAAAGAGCGTTATTCCTTTGCAAAGTCAGTTTCACAATTAACAATTGCATTGCATATTCTTCTACTATGGAGTATCTTCGCTCACCTGAAATTGGTTGACTACCACAGTCTTCCCATACTCTTTAGCAGTGTAAGACGAGTAATGCACAAGCGCAGCATAAGTACTGCTCGAACCCATATCATAGAATATAACGTGCCTCGACACATTTGAGAAATCCTTATCAATGCCATACTGCAGCGCAGCCCCCGAATGTCCATTTATCAAGGAAAGCACATTAACTCCAGCTAACTGGGCCGCCTGAAGCAGCCCTCTCCTCTCTGCTTGTCCAAAATATGGCGGCACCGCAATCACTGCGTCCTTCACAGGCACCTTCGAATGAAACTCCGCCAAATTTACCGCGTACCCCAAAATCATTGCCAATAACTCCTCAACTGAATAAATGGCAGCGTCATCATTGATTTTAAAATGGACAGCACCTCTAGAATCTTCTAAAATTGTGAAAGGTAAGTACATCGAATCAAGAAAGTCTCTTGTGTAATTATAAGGCTTTCTGAGAATGTCGCGGAGATGAGAATAGACTTTGTCGGGATACCGGGCCACTAGTCCAGCAGCTTCTTCGCCGATAAGGCGAGAACCGGACTGGAATGCCACTAAGCCTGGGGATTTGCGCTTCGACATCTCGTTAATCGCGATTGAGATTGGGCTCTGTCCGGGCTTTAAGTTCACGACAGCAACTTTTAGCCATTCAGAGCCTAGATCTATGCTCGAAACCGTGGAGTGGGACCGTGAAATTACAAGACAGATCACTGATATGACTAGCCATAGCTTGAAAAAGTTGGACGCCATTTTGGATTATGTGAGTAGCAGAAAACAGAGAGTTTAATAGGCAGTTTGGAAGGGAGTAAAGGAAAAACACGGCACTAATTTTCGGGATTTGGCACCGTTCGTGTCTAAGAAAAGTTGGAAACCCAACTTCTCTAAAGCTAACTGAGTTTAAATAACAGTACGAAACGAGAATAAACAAATTAACTTATAAACTGAGGTTCAAAAAAACTAAAAAAAAAGTAAATAGGAAATGGTGAGAGGTATCGAATGACCAGTTAGTTGCAGATCGCATTCTCCAGAACAAAGCGTGGCGTGTGTTACGATTCCTGTTTGGTTGGCGAGAAACTGAAGAGAGAAAATGGAGAAGGATCCTTATAACGTAGGAGGAAATTGCAAGGCTCTCTATATACAGTTGGGTTCTGAGACGAAAGTCCACCTGGACAATTGAGGAGTGGTCATGACCTATAAGCTCACGACGCGTATTAGAAGGTACACGTGGTGAGTTCTGAGACGGTTGGTTGTGTTGTGCACATGGTTGTCGTAGACACTTGTAGAAGATTCGGAGTCGTTGACGCGTCATGATACATATTGGAAATTTGGGAAATTGATATTTTAGTCCCTAGGTTTTGGGCCATTTTTCATTTTAGTCCTTCAGTTTCAACTTTCAAATTTTTAGTCCTTGAGTTTTCTTGTTTTGACGAAATGGTCCTTCCGTCAGTTTGTCGTCCATATGCTTAACGACACATGTAGCCATCGACCGGGTATATGTGTTAAAAGTGAGCAGTCGACCTCTACATCAAGCGGTCGACCGGGTCAAAATTGCTGACGTGTCATAGAACTCCGTTAAGTATATAGACGACAGTCTGACGGAAGGACCATTTTGTCAAACAATGAAAACTCAAAGACTAAAAATTTGAAAGTTGAAATTGAAGGATTAAAATGCAAAAAGTGTAAAAAAACTTAGGGATTAAAAAGTGAATTTACCTAGAAATTAATTAATTAACGCTACATCTTAGAAAAAATACAGCATACGGAATATAACAAAACAATGAGGTTGTGTTTGAGTGTTAAAATTTTGGGAAGGTTAAAATTTTAGGGTATTGAATTTGGTGAAAAATTGAAGATAGATGATTTTTAATATTTATTATAGTGAAAAATAATGATGTGAGAACATTCCGTGTACTATCAATTTATAAAATGTCTAACTTTTGAAGACAATTTAAATCTAAGAACCCATTTTGGAAAGAAAAATTCATTTTGCTCATAAGATTAGAGAAGTCTTAAATCAACATCAGGAATCATAGAATATGATAACCTGACATATGATGATATTATCAATACCATCAACAAAGAAGGTATGAAGATGTGTATTGATATGAAGATTAGTAAGGATCATAGGAAAGCTAAGTACGAAATGGGTAACTTTCTACGAACAATATGAGCTGCCCACATAGCACCATCTCGTAGGAAATACCAGAAGTAACGGTCTTTAAGGTTGATCATAGTTAACTCTGAATATTCTTTTAAGGTTGTTGCCCTTATAGATTTAGGTGTCGATCTTAATTGTATTCAGGAAGTATTAATCCCTACCAAATATTACGAGAAGTCAAATGAACGTCTTCTCTCAGTTAATGGTAGTCAAATGAGTATTAATTTCAATTTATCCAAAGCACATATCTCCAAAGATAATGTGTGCTTCAAGTCACCCTTTGTTTTAGTAAAAAATATGTATGATCAGAAAGTCATCTTAGGCACCCTTTTCATTTGTTTGTTGCATCCTTTCACCACAAGTAGTGAAGGTCTTACAACAAATGTCTGTCATGTAACTTTTGAGTTCGTTAGTCCTCCCTAGCCTAGAGAACTTACCATGTTACAGGAAGCATCTATTAGCAAAACTCTCAATTTCATTTTTAGTAAAACACAGCATCTTGATTTTCTTAGGGAAGAAATCAAGTTCAAACGAGTTGAAGAGCAACTCGCTAGTCAAACTCTTCAAGTCCAAATTAAGTCATTCCAAGATAAATTAGAACAACAAGTTTGTTATGATCTTCCCAATGCTTTCTGACATTGAAAGCAACATATAGTCAAATTGTCATATGTTCCTAAGTTTAGTGAGAAAAACATTCCCACTAAAGCTCGCTCAATCCAAATAAATCAAGAGATGATGTAATTCTGCAAAAAAAAATCACGATCTCTTAAGTAAAGGTATTATTCGTCATAGTATATCCTCTTGGTCTTGTTTTGCTTTCTATGTCAAGAAAGATGGTGAAATAGAAAGAGGAACTCCCAAATTAGTCATTAACTATAAGCCCTTGAATAAATTCCTTCAGTGGATTAGGTATCCTATCCCAAATAAAAAAGATCTCATAGGACGTCTTTCAGGAGCTACGACCTTTAATAAATTTGACATGAAAAGTAGATTTTAGCAAATCCAAGTTCATGAGTTGATAAGTACAAGACATCATTTAATTCTCACTTTGGACATTACGAATGGAATGTAATGCCTTTTGCTTTAAAGAATGCACCAGTGAATTCCAAAATATCATGAATGGTATTTTCAATCCTTATAGTCATTTCACCATAGTCTATATTGATAATGTTTTAGTCTTCTCCAAATCCATAGAAGAACATTAAGTTTCTTTATATTTTGAAGTTAAACGATTTATGTTTTTATAGACAGAAGGGAACTATAGAATCACGTGAAGACTATGCAATCATGCGTGTTTTGACTGTGGATGAACAGTGGCTGGTCAGTTTTTTTCTGCTGCTTTTCACTGTTTACTTTACTGTTCATGAATTATACTTTGACTTTTACCGTTCATGAATAGTGACTTGTCGGTTTACTTTCGGCTGACTTTGTCTTACTTGTCGGTGGGCTTCTATGACTACATGGCTTCAGAAATCTTCACCGAGGTCATATGGGTCCCGACTATCTTGATATATGGGGTCAAAGTAGTTCGGTTTGACTTGGCTGGCAGAGGACGAGTGAGATGAGGCAAGAGAGTGTTCATCTGCGTGTCCGTTGATCTGGTTGACTTGGAGCTGGAGTTGCTGGCAGAACTCCTGCATGTTTTCTTTGGTTGTGACTTGAGCAAAGGCGTAGACCATTGCTGTTTGGAGGCTGGCTTTTATCAGCCATGAACTGCGAAATTTCCTTTTGAGGAGGAAATTACTTCTGAACTTGGGCAATGATACGATCAAATCGGAATTTATCCCACCATTTGACATGAAATCTGCGATCGCAGATAGCTTGACTAATTTGATAATCCTATTTGAAAATCCAAGGGATTTTATACTTACTAACAAACAGGCAAAGCATGAGGGAAAGTTTGTGTTGAGGATCTTTGACCTGTTTGCGAGTGTAAAAGATAGAAAAAGCATCAAGAAGAGGAGTGGGGAAAATGTCGGGTATAGGGCCGAACATTTGCCACCAGTGAATAAACCAAGTGGGTAGTTGATTATTGAACTTGTTATCGAAGTTCAGGAACCAAGAATGAGTATAAGTCACATTCTGGAAGAATAATGTTTTGACCAAGCTTCAATAATCTCCATAAGTCCCTAGGGTTTAATCTTTTTTCCCGATTGGTCCTCAAGGTTCATTTTTCCTTAAAAGTATCATTGGAGTTTGAATTCAATCCCATATCCATCTTGTCGTCAACTTAAGTAACAGAATTGCACACGTGGCTAATTGAGTACATGTGTAAAGAACACAGTTCAACCTTCTTCAACAACCAATCGATTGACATGTACAAATGCTGCAAAAACTCATGGGGATGGGGTTTCGGGTGTTTTTGGGGATTTTTGGTGGTTTCAGAGGTTTTTTTTTGGAATTTTGGTTGGTTCTTTACTCGTGACTTTTCATTTAATCTTTTGTAATTATTTTTTAACCGAGCTGTTCATTTCCTCGTGTACTCAGTTAGCCACATATGCAATATATTATTTAAGTTGACGACAAGATGAGTATGAGATTGAATCCAGAGATACTTTTTTTTAAAAAAAAAAGTGAATCATGAAAACCAATTAGAAAAAAGGTCAAACCTTCTATACTTATGTACTCAAGGTTCACTTTTCCCTAAAAGTATCATTGGAGTTTGAATTCAATCTCATACCCATATTGTCGTCAACTTAAGTAACAGAATTGCACACGTGGCTAATTGAGTACATGTGTAAAGAACACAGTTCAACCTTCTTCAACAACCAATCGATTGGCATGTACAAATGCTGCAAAAACTCGTGGGGATGGGGTTTCGGGTGTTTTTGGGGATTTTTGGTGGTTTCAGAGGTTTTTTTTTTGAATTTTGGTTGGTTCTTTACGCGTGACTTTTCATTTAATCTTTTGTAATTATTTTTTAACCAAGCTGTCCATTTCCTCGTGTACTCAGTTAGCCACATATGCAATCTATTATTTAAGTTGACGACAAGATGAGTATGAGATTGAATCCAGAGATACTTTTTTTTTTAAAAAAAAAAGTGAATCCTGAAAACCAATTAGAAAAAAAGTCAAACCCTCTATACTTATGTACTCAAGGTTCACTTTTCCCTAAAAGTATCATTGGAGTTTGAATTCAATCTCATACCCATATTGTCGTCAACTTAAGTAACATAATTGCACACGTGGCTAATTGAGGACATGTGTAAAGAACACAGTTCAACCTTCTTCAACAACCAATCGATTGGCATGTACAAATGCTGCAAAAACTCGTGGGGATGGGGTTTCGGGTGTTTTTGGGGATTTTTGGTGGTTTCAGAGGTTTTTTTTTTGAAACTTTGGTCAGTTCCTTATGCGTGACTTTTCATTTAATCTTTTGTAATTATTTTTTAACCAAGCTGTCCATTTCCTCGTGTACTCAGTTAGCCACATATACAATTCTATCATTTAAATTGACGACAAGATGAGTATGAGATTGAATCCAGAGATATTTTTTTTTAAAAAAAAAGTGAATCCTGAAAACCAATTAGAAAAAAAGTCAAACCCTATATATAGACATTAAACCTATATTTTTCCATAAGTAATTTTGATTACCAAATAATAAAATCTCAAAATTTTGATAAACAAACTTCCTCCAAAAAAAAAAGTCTCTCCACACTGTTTTTACAAACTCCATCAATTTTTTTATTAAAATAATATTATATTATCTATTTCCACACTTTTTCACAAATTCAACTCTTTAATTTTTTTTTAAAAAACTCTTATCAAATCATCTCTCATCACAATTTTTTTTCACAAATTCTACTAAAAATCAATCTACAATCAAAATGACCATCTTTCCTAATTAATTTTTGTGCTTCATTATTTTACGTAGACATTACCAATTCCAAGTACGGCAATGAGAAATGAAACAAATAAGGACGCCAAAAAAGTCATAAAAGAAAAAGGGGAAATAACAAAATAAATTACATGAGCCTCTCCTACGAGAACATGAGATTGTAATCTTACGTAGTAATATAATTTGATTGTATGACACTATTGTCTTGTAGTAACTAGAAGTACTTGGAATTTCTTGCAATTACAGAATCCCTGCAAGTCACATGCCCCCTTCCATGCAACTCCACTAATCAAATGGAATCGTCGTCTCTTGGTAATCATATCCCCCACTGGGAGCTGTCTTCTGTTGTTTCCATACCTGCAATTCAAGTATCCTAGTGTTACTGGCCATTGCCCCACAAAGTAAACGAACAAATCAAAATTAGCTTGCCAACGTTTTGTTCGCAATGAAGATAAGCTTACCGTTCAATAAAGTCAGAATGATCTTCTCCTAGTGTTCCGATCATCGTTGGTCTTGTCATCCCCAAAGCTGCCAAAACGACTAGGATAAGAATTGCCCGAGCCAGGAAAACCAGAACCACCAAAGTTCCCAGCCCCACTTCTGCTGGAGCCAGGAAAACCACCTCCAGGTCGGTGTGAGCCAGGGCCACCAAAAGAATCACCATAGCCGCTGCTGCTATGACCAAACCCAGGACGCCGTGGACCACTAGAACGGCCAAAACCACTATCACTAGAACGACGATCCCTCATGCCTCCACTAGAGCCAAATCTGCCGCCACCACCCATGTCACCTAACATGTCCCTGCTTCCACCCTCAACAGCAATTCTAGGTAGCTGATAAGCAACAGGTAATCGAAGAATCAGTCTCTTTTGTGAATGTGTCATCATCAAATGAGGGAGGGGGGAGAGAGAGAGCCCTGTTAGGTATCTATATGGATGTAATCAGACAAATAGTAGGATTTGATTTGTACGCAGGAAAAGTCCAAGTATCTGAGAGTGCATTTGTGGGATGCTACTCATGCATTAGGGAATAAACCAAGAATTCAGGTCATTCATAAACTTAAGCCCTTTTTTTTTTAAGGGTACGTGAGCGAAACTTAAGCTCTTTCCTGTTCAAATAAAGCAAGCAGTTTACCCAAAAAAATTACCAAGCAAGTGGTGCCCTATTTCTCACGGTGCTCTGCCACAATTCAGCATCTTAATCAAAGCACCCTGAGAAAACTATTTTTCTGCTGCTTTTAGCTTTGCCTATCATCGTCATACAACACGCCGCTTTATCATCAGACAAACACAATTCTCAACTTAGATATTTACTAATCTACTCGATCACATATTACCACATCAATATATAACTCCAGAAGAAAGAGAGAACCAAATTCTTAACTTGCTTAGTAAAGGAAGGGTATTACTTCACATCAGCATACTGACTCTAATGGTTTAACCAGAGACTTGTTTCTCATTCTTAACAGCACTCTACCCATATCCTATCGCTATCAAACAGGTCTTGAACTCAGGACAAACAAATAGAATGATACAAATGAAAAGGCAGATAAACACTAACCTCTGTAAATTTGCATCCTACATCTCGCTCTATAACTTTTACAGCCCTGGTCTGGTCCTGAGTATAAATAAGGATAGCACTGCCTTTCTTCCCTGCCCGACCTGTTCGGCCCGATCGATGAACAAATATCTCTGAATTGTTGGGAAGCTCGTAATGTATTACCTAAGGAAAAGAGGAGTTTTAGTCTTGAGCAACAGAACAAATAGCACCAGAAAGACACTTTGCAAGCATATAAAATTCTCCCCCCCCCCTCTTTTCCTTTGGGGGAGCCAAAAACAAAAAAGAGAACATCCACTAATTTAAGTCGAGGGAGCCTAGCTATACTGGAAAATACATAAATTAAGCAAAAGAATGCACAAAACATAGGCATAGAGACAGAGTGAATGGAGTAATAGAAGCAAGCAATTTAAGCAAATGCACGCCATGACATCTCACTCCACAGAAAATATTATGGAGTACATCAAAGGCAGGTAGAGAGTTAATGACAATAAAACAGCCAGGGATTGAAGGTTGTAATCACAAAAACACCTTTCAAATGTAATGATAGAATATAAATAGTTTGCAGCCCTAGGAGGAGCACATACCACATTACCCCCAAACATTAGAAGCAAAATGGTTAACAATATGGCGCTTTTAACGAACACAACCCTTCAATACCTCATTTTTAAATCAAACAGTAACAGACAGTTCAACAATGAAACCATCAATCAGTTCCAGCATACAATAATTTTTAAGACCAGTCCTACTGTAAGGCATTATTGCCCCAAGAAGGAATCCTTGAATTCCAACTTATGATGATCTTTTCAAACCAAAAATCCTAACTTCAGAACTCCAAATGCTTCAAATCCTACCATTTCATTTATTTGTTCCAACAGTTCAACAATGAATGCATCAATCAGTCCCTACAATAGTTTTTAGGAAAAATCCTACTGTATGGTATTAGTGGCGAGAGGAATCTGCAGCCAACCATCATGATTTCATTTTTAATGAACTGAAGAGGAAAAAAAAACGAGCTACAAATTTTGCAATCAGCGCTAGTATTGTGCCAGTTCTTTCAGAACTCAGCATAGGCAATCAGCAGAACAGCTTGCAGCTTGGTCTCAGAACAAAAGGCAAGGATATAAAGAATTGCAAAATTTGTGCACAATCGCTTTATACTAGAACTGCTGAGAGGGAAAAATATCTGCACACAGGAAGTAACAGACCAGAAATCTGGTAACAGCTACAAGTTCTTTTGGTGGCACAAGGGAGAAATGGACTTATCTAGAAATGCAAGAAAAAAAGGTTGGTAATGATTCTATCACTTACAAACTAAGGATGAAATAAATCTATTTCGAACAAAGAAAGAACAGGTCAGAAGCGGATCCAGGTGGATCTAACAATCGTAAAAAAAACAAGTTACCAAAGGAAAGAAGAATGGAGAATAGATCTACCAGATCAACATTAGGTATATCAAGACCGCGAGAGGCAACATCAGTGGCAACTAAAATATTGAAATTTCCATCCCGGAAGCTAGCAAGGGTTCTTTCTCTCTGACTTTGTGATATATCCCCATGCAAAGCCTCACATTTGTAGTTTCTTGCCATTGCATAAGCCAATCGATCAGCATCACGTTTTGTTTGGGTAAAAACAATACACTTTCCTCCTTTTGCATGCTCCTAACAAGCAATCAGATGGTGAGAATGGATGCAATGGAGAAAGGAAGGCAAGAGAAGAATACTCATAAAGTTTCTCGAACAGTTGCAACGAAGAAAATAAATTGTTTATAGAAATTTAATCTATAAATAATTAAACCAGCACATTACAAATAAAACAGAAAGAAAATTAGGAAGGTTGAATTTTGGAATCTTACTGTTATCAGTGGTCCAATAATTGAAGATTTTCCATAACTATCTGATGCGATCGAAAATAGCGAAATTCCTTCAGCCAACTTCTGGTCAGAATCTCCAACCTACAGGCAAGTTGACCTGTTAATAAGCTTGTAACCATACATTACATGCCCACTATTCTGCGGTTATGCCAGATTACCACACAGTAAATGGACCAGAAAAATTTATAACGAATTGTCGTACTTGCCAATGCCATGATTCAACACTTACCTTCGTCATGACCACAAACCTCAAATTGCAGCAGCGAGTAGCACAACCATTATCTCTTAAACAACAAAGAAGATTAAACCTTTTTATCTACTACTCCCACGCTGATAAGGACATTGACTACAATCTATGCAGTCAAATCAAACCAACAGAAAAGAACAATATAATAAACAATACAATCCAGTCCATCAATTATACCCTTGAAAATGCGCCTATTTTTTTTTTTTTTGATAACGAGGAAATCCTCCAAAGTCGGACCCTTTTGGCCCAACCCTGAAGTACAAACCCCGGCCCCCAGGGGTTTGGTGTGGTGGTAAGGTTTCGGCTTGGGTTCTAACATGTCCCAAGTTCGCGCCCCAACACCCTCATTATCGCCCTTGACTTACCTGCTCCCTGGGTTGTGGGGTCTATTAAGAACACAAAAATTTAGTAGTCGATTGTGGATGAGATAATCTGATGATAGACATAAATTAAGCTGCACACTGACCAGATCAATAATAAGTGGATTATTTAGGTAATTTTGGGTGAGCTTTCTAATCCAAGATGGCATTGTTGCAGAAAACATCAAACTCTGACGCTTCTGTGGTAGCTTCTCCAAGATTTTTTCGACATCCTCCTGAAAGCCTACTTGAAGCATCTGGTCAGCTTCATCAAGGACAACAAACCGAACTTCTGACAAGTTAAGAGCCCCTCTGTTTAGAAGATCAATGATGCGACCAGGTGTGCCAACAGCTACATCAACACCGTAGTCAAGCTGCCTCATTTGGTGTGATATGGGAGTACCACCGTAAACACAAATCGTATCCAAGCCTGGTGCAGACTCAGCGAATTCCTTCTCAACCTGCTTAGCAAGCTCCCTCGTTGGAGCCATAACTAAGGCCAGTGGATTCCTGCCACGCCTGTATGATGGGGCGCAAAACTTGTATTGTTAAGAAACAGTTAAAATTGCATCAGTCATCCAAACCACTATTACCTAGCAGCGCAAGATTTTTTTTTAATTGAAAAGCTGCAAATGCGGGATGGTTAATACTGCAGTAGAACATGACAGCAAGCGAAGATACGAACCCGTGTTTAGCATTGAACTGGATGATCTTATCCATTATGGGAACTCCAAAAGCAAGAGTCTTGCCCGTTCCTGTTCTAGCACGACCGATCATATCACGCCCTTGCATTGCTGGTTCCAGCACCGCCCTCTACGCAGAAGAGAAAGCAAAGGAAAACGCAAGAAATCATTAGTATATTGCAGTTTTTGAAAACGCTACACAGAGCATTTTACGATTCAAACCGGTGCTTCGTGGTTATGATAAGGGTGACTCAATGAGGACTAGGGATTCCGCAAGTTACACAAACAGCGACGAACGAAGCACGCCGAAAGAAGAATAGAGAGAGCAAATGTGAGAGCAAAACCTGAATGGGGAAGAGCTTGGTGATGCCCCTCTTGGCCAAAGCGGAGACAATCTCCGGCGAAATATCGAGCTTGGCGATTTCAAGGCCATCGTCATTCCCCACTTTGGGTGAGACCTCCTCGTAATCGTCTATGGCGGCGTACTCGGCTCGCAAATGCGACGAGGCCCTGAAATCCAAGGGCCCGGATAAGGCGTGGAAGTCCCTGACTTTGTGAAAGAACGGTATGCTGCGATTTCCGGGAACAAGATCGGATGCTGATTTAGATGGGTGGTGATGTTGGAAATGTTTCGGAAGACTGGTGGTGATGGTTTCGAAGGAAGAGTAGGTCAAGGCGGCGAGAGTCCGCCTGGAAGACCTTTGTGAGATTAAACGCATCATCGTCTTCTTCTTAATTTCTTTTTCGAAATAGTAGACTGGCTTAAGAGCGATTTGAGATGTTATGGGGTTAGGGTTTTAGGGTTCGGGCTCTTGGGGAGAGGCTGGTAAAGAGCCTAGCAAGAAGGGTTTACGTGAGACTGTTATGGCTATGTTTGGGTGTGAAAATTTTGGGTATTGGAGGGTGATAAATTTTATAAAGTAAAGATATGTTACGAAAGTCTAAAAAAAATTAAGAGAGAAAATTTTTAATAAGTATTATAATAATAAAAAATTATGTGATGAATATTTTATTATTAAATTTAAATTTTTGGGCCTAAATTATAGGCTCTCAAACATACCCCGTATCTGTTTAGAAGATATTTATGGGAAGCTGATCCTCTGTACTCGACTTTCCCGCCATTATGCTGCACTCCTTCGCAGTTACTATGTATTGTTAACCAAGGAAAATAATTCGTAGTAAAAACAAGATACACTTGGACCAGAAAAATCTGTGCTCGAAAAAAAGAATAGAATATATTTTCCTTTTTCGAGCAGGTGGATTTTTGTCGGTAAAAATAATGAAATGTATTCAGATGAGATTTGTGAAAGAGATCAATAAGCTAGGCCCATGCTTCGAGTTGTTTCATGCCATAAATAAACTCGAACGCTCAAGTAATCCGTTGGACAGGCGGATTCACATTGTGTCATGTCATTAACGTTCCTAACACTTTTTTTTTTCCTAAATGTTCCTAACACATTTCATAAAGGGAACAGATGCCCCGAAAAAGCAGGAGGAATCGCCTGCTGGACCGCTGGTGGAAGGTTTTGCGGGAAATGAATATAAGAATAGTTAATTATATTTTCTCCTTTAAACCACGTTATATTTGTAAATATCTTATAAAATTTAATTAATTATAACTTCTCATAAACTATATTTCTTGTTGTAATTTTATTCTTTAATAGACTCGAACCATTATGTCAAACGATTTATATCTCACGTAACAGATACGTGATCTTTTCTTTACATTAAAATATAATTTTACCCTCGTGCTTCTACTAATTCGTAGAGTTAAAAAATAATATATATTTAGCTAATTAAAAAAATACGAATAAACGAGTTAATCAAATTTGTCTTTTCAAATAAGAAGAAGGTACGTGAGATGACAACCATTCAATATAACAATTTCAGCAAATTTGGGGATGAAATTGTAACGAGAAGTATTGTAGAAATGAGTTGTAATGAGTTAAAATTTATGAGATATTTAAGAATCGAGTGATAGTTTGAGGGAAAAAAATTGTAATTAACCCTTTCATAAAACATAGTTGCATTGTTAACGTGCAAAGTATTTGTAAATGAGCATATTTTAAAACTAATAGTTTCTTTTTTCGGAGCCAAACAAAAAAACTAAAGTCTTTTACTAAATATGAAGTATTGCAATGTGCCTCCGAGAGTTTTTAAGATGATTGTTTTATTGAACAAATATTTCTAAGATTATTTTTTCTATTTTTATTGAGTCTCTTGGATCGTCTTTTTCTAAATCTATGAATGTTCAAAGACAAAAGAAAGATAATCTAGTGAAAATTATATTAGTATTAAAAAATGGTTTAATTACTACATAGGTCTATTTTTCAAATATATAAATCTTTTCGTCCAAAAAAATTATAGTGATAACTACTTAGCCAAAATTACACATTTTTCTGATTTAGATCCTGTACTGCAATTGGTCGTCAATTTAGACGAATTCCGTCAAAATATTTACACATTACCCCTTATCTTTAGAGGTATTTACATATTGCCCATTATCTTTTGGAGTATTTACACATTGAACCTCACGTATTGACAAAATTCGTCTAACTTGACGGACAATTTGCGTACGAGGTCCAAATTGAAAAAATATGTAATTTAAAAAGTCTAATGTCTTAAAACAAATATATCGGGTTGCAAAGTGTAAATGATCTCAAAGATAAGAGGGGCCAAAATATATTTAACCTATATATATATTGGGTAAAATGACTTCTCTAATATTGATGACTTCGTGTTTACAACTTAACATTTCCTAATGCTTATTTGAGGGTACCAATAAAAATCTTCGGACTGCCGTTGTCTGTAGTTCTTAAGAACCCAAAAAATAAAAACAAACAATGAAGTATCAACTCCACAATTTTTTGAAACAGTTTGCACATAATACTTAACCAAAAAAAGGGACTTTTCAAAACTCTCATACCCCTTTTCGCATCGAGAGAGAGTGGATTCCGCTAACGGAAGGTATGAGAAAAGGGTAGAGCTGAAAGTTGTCCTCCACGGGTGGATCCTCACCGCGTACAGTGGAGGAGATCTCTATCGCTGCTTGTGTAGTGGAGATCACCTTTTTCCCACATCAGAATGAGATTCACTGAACTCGCTAATCCACATTTGCATGCCGTTATAAAATGAACAATCGAAAGTACAATGAAGTACAATTACAACTTTCTAGAACAGTTCGATTACACTCAAAACACAATGCAAATGGACCTCAAAACTAGCACATAAAAGGCAAAGTGGGAAAACAAAAGACACCGGGGAAAAATAGGGATAAAGAGGAGGTGAAGGGGAGAAGGAAGAAATTGTGTGGGTGATCATGATCATGTTGGAAGGAGACGGCTAAACGCAACTATCAAAGTTCTCTAAATTCAAGATGCAGAGAAAATATAACGGACTATCACAGCATCAGTTTAACATCTGAGTGCCTGTTAATATGAGCAGCAAACAATCACCCTCAGAGGTGATGAAGTATAATCAAGAAAAGTTCCTCTTCCTACATGAGTCTTCCCAAGTAGTTGATGATGTATACCAGAGACAACCTTCAATCAATCTTTACGGATGA
Organism: Myrica gale; assembly: GCA_963930655.1. NCBI lineage: Eukaryota > Viridiplantae > Streptophyta > Magnoliopsida > Fagales > Myricaceae > Myrica > Myrica gale. The sequence goes on from OZ005598.1 coordinate 31,414,958, forward strand.
GAATAGGTAATGAACAAAGTAGAAAGACATAAGGAAGCCAATGGTGCCAGTCGACAACATGATCGCAACTGCCATGATCAGTGAGTACCCAAGATATAGAATAGCAGACACAGGCCCACTCAAACTTTGCAGGTCAAAAACCAAGTAATTGATGGAATACAGGAACACATAGAGGGCTACTGAACCGGAAGCAAAAAAGGCTTTCCACCACCACCGCCAATCTTCCACACATAGATGCATGTAAGAAAGGACCACTGATACTTCAGCACAAACAATAACCAGCAATGAAAGAACCATCAGCAGGAACCCAAACACATAATAGAACCTCCCGAGCCAGATGCTAGAAAGGATAAAGAAGAGCTCAATGAAGAGAGTTCCAAATGGAAGAGTCCCAGCCCCAAGGACGAGAAGCCATGATGGATATTTGCGTGCAGGAATTTCCCTCGGGATCTGGTTGGTTCTTACAGGGTACTGAATTGCCTCAGCTCGTGTTCCTAAGAATCCTCCAAGGATGGTAAGTGGCACTGAAACACAGAACCAGAGAAACAAGAGTACAAAGTACACGAAAATGGGCATGGCACCGGTACTATTACTCCCCCAGAGAATGAAATTCAATGCCGTAAGAATAATAAAAACAATTCCTGAAAAGAAGCACGCAACCAGCCAGGAAACTGATCTCCAACCCTCTGTAGTTCCCTTTATGGTTCTCCACAGACGTACACCGACATACCCAGCAGCAATTCCCAAGAAAAGATAAAGAATGATCATTCCCGTCAGTAGCATTCCTCGTGACGCTGGTGACATGAAACCAAGGGCTGCAAAAATGATGGTGACAACTGCCATCCCTGTAATCTGAACTCCATCTCCAACCATCACACAAAGTAGCTTGGAGCAATTTGGTTCTCTAAATACATCACCCACAACAAGCTTCCAACCAGAAAGTTCCTCATTCATCTGAGCTTGAGCTTCTTTGTCCAATTCCTCATACCTTGTTAAATCCCTCCTTACAGTCCTTAAGAATATGACAAAAACTATACCGGCTAGGAAAAAGATAACCATAAGTGAATTTAGGATGGAGAACCAATGAACTCGAGCACCCTCCATCTTCAAATAAGCATCCCATCTTGATGGCCATCTTATATCGCTTTTCACAAATTCAACCTCGTACGTGAATGATACTCGCTCTTGCTCCCGTATTATCTGAGACTTGTCAAGGTTCGTGGGGCAGTCAACAGATGAGATATTGCTGTATATCGGGAGTTTTGTCATGACCTCAGGATCATACTTCACACTGCAAGGGGTAACCTCAAAACCAACTATCTCAAACCCAGATGCCTTCTTCTTATCAGCATCACTCGAAATAACCCCCATGCCTTCTTCCCCAGTCCCTATAATCTCCACACCACTACCTTCATACTCATGAACCAAGACCCTGAACTTGAGATGATTGATTATGTAATCTTCATTCCTATTTGGTGGTGTGTAACCAACAGGAAACCCTGTCCACTGGATTTTAACACCGTTTTGCTTGGCAAATCTCATCGCAGGCAAGTTATCCAGGATCATATTCACTTGATACAGATCACGAGTTCTCTGTTTCAAGAGCTTGACCTCATGCTCCTTCAATGGGGGGGTGGTACAGAGGTAGACAGCCTCATTAACGTTCATCCGGAACTTGTAAGGGGAGTTGTCAATCTGATCGCCCATGAGAATCTCTCCAAGATTCTCTGCACTTTTCTTGACACCATCTGAGGGTTGGCAGTAAGGGAGACTGTAGTAGCTGAAGGGAAGCTCAGTTTCAATGGAAGTCAAGGAGTTAACTTTGGCATATATAGCGTCCCCAGGGGAATAGGTGTGCATGTAGCTTCCCGGAAGGTAAAACCCATTACAAACAGGCGCAAAGAGAAGAACCAAATAGAGGACAGACCAGCATATGGAGGGCATCCTCGAACTGGATAAAGCCATTGGAATTGAAAAATAAGATCGGTAGATCTTTGTCTAAGCTACACAAGATGCAAAAGCATTTCGACAGTCAAGCACATGCAAAGCCAAAATAAAGAGAACCAACATGACTCGTTATTGTTTCTGTACTAAACAAAACAAAGATCCGGTGAGGTCTACATACATAATACATGGCCCGAATGAGGTTTGTAAAAGAATCCTAACATTCCATTGGTTCAGACAGATGCAGATAATTGCTATAGCAGTAAAGACTCGAAAAAAGAGCAGGCTAGGAGACCAATCACAAGAAGATTATTAACAAATTTTACAGGAGAAGCATTGTGCATACACAAAATACTAGTAACAACAACAAAAGCAAACAGAAAGAGCTCCCTAAGAGAAAAATGGAAGGGCCAAGACGGATATAGCGCAGATCCATCTACACCATATGCAAAAGATAAGAAAAGCAAATCTACAGTAATTGATACGAGACAAGAAGGATATGGGAGAAAACGCACCTCCGGCCAGATCCGATCAAATCACAGATCTGAAGATCGGGCAGGAAGGATCTGATCGTTTTTCTCTTTCTCGCTATCGCTGGGCTGAGAGCGTTATAAGGAACCCTATTCTGCTTCAAAACCTCCTTCCGATAGAAAACTAAGAACACAATGTTTTTTTTTTTGCGAGCTGTTGGGTGTTTCATAAAAAGTGTTTTTCAGTCATTAGTAGTTGCGCTTAATATATTCTCTTTAAAATTACCGTAAAAGAGAAAATTACTTTAACCCTATATAACCCGGCAAAATAAAACGCTTCAATATATAAAGACACGTGCTTCATATATATATATATAAAAGAAAATACAAAAAGGTATGACTACCCATTAAAAAAAATAGAAAATAATAAACAAATAAATGCATAAATAAATCCACCACTAAAATAAAAACAGAAAAAATATGGACAAATTTTTTTAGAAAAAGTATAACCCTCTACCTTTTAAAAAATGAAAAAAATATAAAAGAAAAGGGAAAAAATTCAAATTTTAAAAAATAACAAGGAAATTCAAAAAATAAAGATAGAAAAATAGAATAGAATAATAAAAAAACAGAAAGATTAAAACTAAAAAAATATAAAGATAGTAAAATGCATACAAAAAGAGAGATAAAAATTAAAATAAATATAAAATTAAGTAAGAATAAAATATACGAATAAATAGTAAAGTAAACTTTTTTTTTAAAACATGTATGGGATTCACTCTCGGGAGGAATCAAAAGCCATCAAATATTTTTTTTGTTTTATTTTTAATAATTTTCACTCATTTTTTTCTTCTTTATATGTTTTTATAATTTTGATTTTTGTATTTTTAAAATTTATTTTTTAACACCTGCCCACGTCAGAACTACGTCAGGAGAGGAACCTATTTTTTAAATGATAAAGTTGAGACAAAAATATGAAATAAACATGAGTCTAATTTACTCATGAAAGAAATATAGACCAAAATTTTGATTAAAAATGCCCAAATTTTATTAATGGAAGAATTATAAATTAAAATATTAAAATATTAAAAAATGAGATAAATTGATTAATTAGAGCCTATAATATTAAATTAAAATAAATTAATAAATTAATAGAAGAATTATAGAACAAAATATTGAGTAAAAATTAGCTAAATTGTTTAGTTTAACCATTAAGTACCATAATATTGAAGAAAATTAGACTAATATTTTAATTGAATATTTATATACCAAAATATTAAGAAAAGAGCAGCCAAATGGATAAAAAATATACCAAAATATTAAGAAAAGAGCAGCCAAATGGATTAGTTTAACATTAGTCCCTAAGGTTTAGACTTTTCTCAATTTAATCTCTATGGATTTTCAGTGCAGATGTCGGGTGCATATTGGACATGATGTGGTTAGCACGTCAAATTCTGTCTAGAAATAGAAGGCAGGTGGATGAAGGGACTAACATGCATCATACTCGGAGGACAATGAAAAAATAATCTATAAAGACTAAAATGAAAAAGTCTAAAATATATAAGATAAATACACTTCTCACCTCTTTAATTATGGATATTCAGAAACTTTGTATCTTAATTTATTATTTTTATCAAATTACACTCACTAATTATGAATTTTAAAAATTTTGGTTATTCTGGACAAAAAATGACTTTTTAGTTTATAAAATTATAATTTTGTCCCTATAATTTTTTTAAATTTCATCGTTTTATTTTATGAGTGTAAATTTTAATTTTGAGGCTAAAAAACAACTTTCCGCCACGCTTCGTACTTTGGAAGAACTGGCAAACTGTCGCGGGCCACCGAGCTAGCGCAGCAGGGGCAGAGTGCTGGCTAATATTTGTCCCATTTTGAAAACAAGAAACTGTCAAACTAGCCGTTGCGAATAAAAAATCCCAAAGCACCTAATGCACGCTCTCGTTCCTCTTCTTCCCCTCTCAGCTCCTCCTGCACTTTTCAGCTCGCCCAGTCCTCTTTTCTCAACTAAACTCTCTCTCTCTCTCTCTCTCTCTAACGAAACCATATAAAAATGTTCACCGAAGGCCTCGACGAAAGTGCAATCAAGTGGATCAAACAGGTAATTGTATTGTATCATCTCCACCAAATTTACAATATTTTCGAGCGGAATCTATTGTTTAGTTCTTGATATTTTCCTTTCTGTTTCAAAAGATGTTCTAATCTGGTCTTCATGTTGAGGACTTATCTCTACAGTTTGCTGCAATTTTTGTCTTTGAGTTTTGGGTTCTTTTCTCAAGAACGGCACTCCCAAGAACGGAACAAGGGTTCAGAGTCCAATTTCTCACTTTTTAATTCATATAAGGAACGATCTTGGAGGTCTTAGTTTCAAATTTTTCGTTTGCCTAATCTTCATTTGTTTGAAACTGGATTTCTATAAGGGGTGTTTGATTAACCTGCAGGGGTCAGACTTACAAGTGGAAGAGCCTCCACCTGTTCGTTCTCCTCTAACCGAGAAAATTGCCCGTAACTCATTTCCAAAATCTCCACAAGCATACAAATACAATGGCGATACTTACATCTCTTCCCATATTTTGCCTCCTCTCAAGTTCCAATCTGCCTTGCTGGGAACACATAGTTTGATTGCTCCCTGTCTGGGCGACGAAGATGATGATGAGAGCGTAGCTTCAGTTCCAGATGAAGACGACTCTGATTACTCAGCGGAAAAAGAATTGGGATCCAGCAACAATGGTCTTGATTTCTTGGGGAAGCCAATTCTGCATTGCTATGGAGAAGAAGAAATATTTGATTACGGATCCAACAAAAACTTGAGTAAAGGTAGTGGGTCTTCTGTGAAACGGGGTTTTTCTAAGGAAACCCTCAGGATTGAAGTACCTGAAAATTTCAGAAGATATACGGATGGTGGATTGGGTACCAGAAAATGTGCTCAGAGAAATGCAACCCAAAGTTGTGTTGTCAGCGAGCTTCTTAAAGGGGTTCTACAATGCAATGTACATGTAGGAGTCAATGTCCCATTTAGGAAGCGCTAGAGTCTGTCAAACGTTTGCTTCTTATTGTGATTTATATTTATGTTGATTTTAGGGTACTCCAACTCATCAAAGCATGCAAGATCTAGGGGACTTGGGAACTCCGAGTGCACCTCCCATAAATGATACGGGAAGAGAAGAAAGAAGCTTTGAGCTTGACGGTCAACAGCAGAGTGCTTCAGAAGGATTGACAGAAATGGATTTCCCTGGTGAAGGAATACGTCCATCAAATGTATCAGAGGCCTTTCAGGGAGGTAACGAGTGTCTATCAGAAAGAAGAGCACAATCCTTAGAAACCAATGAACTCGGCGAAAGGTATTGTAGCTGCTAGTCCCGTTAGAACATTTTATGAGGGCATTATTTTCTCTCTTTTTTCTTAAAATCTTTTTTATTTATTTTTTCCCAAAAAGACTAAGTCCTTCAATATTTGTTGTTTCAGAGTAAGCGAAACCCTTCCTGATGAAAGAGAAACGCAGATCCCATATTTGCAAGCCAACCAATTGGATCATTCACCTTACTATAGCACCAGGTTCAACCCGCGTCAAATTCCATCTGATACAAGTCACTAGTTGATTGTTCTCTATTACTAATCCCTTTAGTGGAGTCTTACTGCTTCAACCACAAGAATGGGGCCCTTTTATGCACTATGATGTATGCAGTTATATGCAGAAATATAGTGCAACAAAAATTGACACAAAAAGCCTCTATTTGTATCTTCTTCTTGTTTTACCAGCTTCAACTTATTATATTTCTATGGCATAGTGGATCCTAAATTTTTATGGCTTGTTAATTGATGTAGTGGTCAATATGCCTGGCAAACACTGGTTGCTTATGATGCTTGCATACGCTTATGCCTGCATGCATGGGGAAGAGGCTGTACCCAGGCACCTGAGTTTCTACATGATGAGTGCCTCATTCTCCGAAGTGCCTTTGGGTAGGTTATATTTTGCTTGAAGCTGGTGAACATTAGCATAACCATTAGATATTTTTGAAGTCTCATGTCTAGTTCTCAATTCTGATTGGTATCTGTCCTTGTTCTCTGATAACATAGGTTGCAAAAAATTTTGTTACAACCCAAAACTCTACAACCAATGGAAGGCAGGACTACTGAGAGTGTTGAACAAATCTGCCCTTCGACAGCAAAGAAGGTTGTAGGAAAAATTAGAGTGGAAGGTAAAGTTCAAATGCAGAAAACATACTCTGCTTTTATTCACATTAACTATTTGCAACAATGGCCTGGTGTTTCTTATCAGCCCAGTAGATGATTATACACAGGATTATAACTACGTATGCATATTAGTAATTGGGTAACTTTGTTGGTCTTTTGTTCTGTTTGTTTGGAGGCCTGTATATATTTGCATACGCCTGTTTATTTCTTGAAGATGATAGCACGATTCTATGACAATCAAGAGTTCTACATTGTCATTTTTGTTTCTGCAGACACTAAAATGTGAAGAAAGTAAATATCCTTTGAGTTAATGATACTGTACCCCGTATTCTACTATTCTAAACTTGAACTGTGGTGTTGTTGTTGGAAAATGGCAGTGAGGAAACTTCGAATAATACCAAGGAGGAAACTCAAGAGCACATTTTCGCAGCGAGGTGCAATCTTCATACAAGCAGGGACAGAATATGTTCGGCATGTTTCATCACTAGTGAAAACTGGCATAAATTCCATAAGGATAGCTCCATTCTTAGTGACACCAGAAGGTCGGTTCTCAAGACCAGTTTGCAATCTCTTTTAACTTGCATTTCTGACTATAAACCTACTTTGACCCTAAAGATGAAACTTGTCTTTATTCATCATACAAGGGTTCAACTTTGATGTTTTTACTTTATTTTTTTTGATAAGTGATGTATTTACTTTATATATCGAAGTCAAGATCTACTAATTAAAAAACAATTTACGGGGAAGGTTTTAATCTGCGTTTCCTGAATCAAAACCCTCAGTTTACCCAAAGATCAAATGGTGGCAGAATTGAATCTACTCTGCAGGTTGCTTTTAGTGGTTGTCTTCACTCCATGCCACTTATAACTATTACATAGGCATTAAAAGTACTTTCTATGTCTATATACCTCCCTGTGGGTAATTAATGTTCTTCTTTCATACTTGTAGACCCATTCTCGTGCTTTTTCCAACTGAAGAGTGGTACAGAAGATGCTGAAGTGGAACAGGGTTCTGCTATTTGCTTGCACCCTGGAACTGGGGATTACCATATCTTGTGAGTAGCTATTCCTATTTGGGCTAATTTTGGGTCTAATTCTTCATTCTTTGCTTCATGCAAATAATACGACAGTCGAAGAGCCAGAATTATACACGACAGGATCCAGATCCCATGCGAGGAAACCTAATAATGTGAATAATCAGGCCTTAAGACACTAGGTCTTGATGTTATTTGGACAGAATCATTTATTGCACCCTACATGTTTTGAATCTGTGTTGTCATTTTAAATAAAAGATGCCCTTTGTGCCTGCATTATGGTATTTTTGAACATTGTACATACTTAAGGAAGGTAAACAATATTCTGACGCATAACCTTAAAAAGCCAAACCATAGGCCAACCCCCTTCATGTTAACTGCAGTTTCGGAGATAAACCTAATAAATCAGCATTGAGGAAAAGATCTTTTTATCTCTAATTTCAGCTTCCCAGAGAGCCAAGGGGATGTTCTTTTCGTAGAAGTCCAAGATGACAAAAAAACAGTGCAAGGTCAAACTACAATTCCAGTTTCATCCCTTAAAGATAACCTGGTAAAAATCTTTCCTGCATCTTTCAATTTCAGATCTCTCAAAAGGTATAGCTTTCACTGTCCATATGTTCCTTGATATGATTTGCTGACTGTGCAGGGTGACAGAATTCGGTGGTGGCCTATATACCATGATAATCAAGAATGTGTTGGAAAGATCCAGCTGTTTATTGGAAGTACAATCACAAACAATGAAACTAGTTATCCAAAGGTTTGATGTCCTTCAATTTCTTCAGTTCTGAGTATCATAAAGTAACGTAGTTTGGGGTGGTTGAATCAAAATTAAATGTTGATTGATTGAGTTATGACCAGTAAAAGTAGTACTAGTTTATTTTGTTAGACTTGTTTATGGAGGCTCAATAATTAACTAGAGTAACAATTTTAAACATTACGTCTAAGGCTCTTTTACTTTCATAATATATGAGTCTCTATGAATTTGTTAAGGACCTCGTTTGAATCCAACGACAAGCCATGATCTCCAAATTGGGGATCTAGGGTTTATGAGATTTGGGGATTTGATTCAATTAGGGATTTAATCTAAAGAAATCAATGAGATTTAACTAAATTAAGGTTTGAAAATGAGAATAGAATGATAATCAAAGATCAAGACAAATGAGAGATAGTTGAATCGACTCTATTCAATAGATTGCAAGAGTATAATTCGAAAAATACAAAGAAAGAGATTAGATCAAACTCTATTCAATGAATTGTTAGAATAAGATCTTTTAACTTTAATTTAATGAATGAAACAAACTAACTCAAGTTTCCTAAGATTGAAGAATCCTAGAAAACCAACAATCATAGAGGATTCTCTGAGCCCAAGACTTCTAGCCGTTCAATGTGTTTTTAAGCCAAAAATCGCCCCCAAGTCTCTAAGGTTTTGTCGATTTAGCTTAACCTAGAGAAACCCTAATGCCTAATAGACCACATTAAATTAGGGAAATTCAATTTTTAGTCCTTAGGTTTTTCCCTTTTACGAATTAGTCACTAGGTGTCAAAAAATTATTTTTCAGTCACTGAAGTATTACCCTTTTTATTAATTGATCATGTCGCTAAACCGTTAGGGAAGTTAACGGGAGCGCCAAACATATCAACTGTCTTTGCCACCTCACCTACATTTTTCCATGTTAGTAGCTTTCTCTATCAAAACTATGCCTTTTCTTTAAACTGCTTATTCTTCCTTGCGCATATACCACAATTTAGATCCGCGAACATGCATTCTTGAGTTCCAAACTTACAAAGGGTGCTGAAACATCTCTTATCTCAGAGCTCACAAAGTCGCATCTGCGACAAAGAATTCCAATTTCTTCATCCGAGGATTTAGGTAATTTTTTTTTACCTGATTGTCTTCAAAAAGATAACTTGATGCCATGTCTAGTTCCATTTCGGTCTCTGAGATCTCTCCCTCATCCCAGATAGTTCCACCTTACTCCTCTGGTCCAAGCTGCTTGTGTCCTTACATTTGTTCCACTGGTTAATGATTTGTGCTTCTTCTTTCTTGACTGTAGTATCCAAGTTCTTCAAGAATGAATTTATCAGATCCTTGTATGCTCCTGCACTCAAGGATCTCTTCTGATATGTTCTTTTTTCACTCTAATCATCATTTTTTGACCATTGAGAGTGATATCTTTTCCTTTGCATTTCTCTATCAGTACCACTTCCTTCCAATATATCTTCAAACTCCATATATTCCAAGCTAGAAATTTTCTTTGTCTGCAATTTTGGGGCACTATATAAAAATGAAATCTCAGTGATATTCCAAATAAGCTGTTAATTTGTTAGCTGGTTACACCTGTATATAAACAGACGAGCTGCCATAATGAGACTCGCTTAGTACACTAAGTTTATTCAATAGTCTCTCAACCTTCTTCTTCCTTTTTCGTACTCTGTTCTTCGTTACTCTAAACTTTGACAGTGTTCATAGGCTATTGGATCACTTTCATCAGACAGAGGAGCAATCGCAAGTTGCTTTGATGCTCTATTTCACTAGCCATGCTTGCTTTTACCTCCCTTGATTTAGTCTTACTTTTGCACACTATGAGATCCTCACAGTGTTTTATTCTTCGAGAATAGATATTTTGTTCAATCTCATGATGCTCTATTTCACTAGCCTATAAGGACATCTCATCATCTTTCCATTGCTCTAACTTGTATTGCCTAGTTCGGACAAAGCCAACATCTATCTCTGGAGCACTAAGAAAGCGCTCAGGGTGTACATTTCGACGTTTTGAACGTCATAAGTCCAGGAGATTATAAAATGGTAATCCATCTTCATGCATTTCACAAGCCGGGCTTGCCTTAATGGCCTCCGCTGGAACAAACTGTACTATGGCATGGGTACTAAAATATCATTTTCTACTCTAAAATTCACAACACTTAGGTAATTAGTAGAGTCTGATACACGACGTTCATCGTCGGCTCCCAGAATTTGATACACAATCTTTTTATGCACCGATTTTATATCAAATGCAATCTACTTCACAATTGATGCCACAAGTAACTACGAAAGCTTAGATAGGATTTGCCCATGGGCTCACCACCATTTGCAGAGGCTACCGGACATTGAAAATGAGCTTCGGTCGTTGATATCACGGCTATGGGTTGCTTGCACAAGTAAGAAGAAATAGTTTAGGAAAGAGGCTGACGTGGTTTTAATGAGATGAGATGGGCAAAGGAGTTGGGCATATGGGGCACTACCGCTAGGGAAGCTAACGGTTCAGCGATGGAAGGACCACTTATTAAAAAGGGTAATAATTCATTGACTGAAAAATAAATTTTTGAAACTTAGTGACTAATTCGTAAAAGGAGATAAAACCTAAAGACTAAACTTTGAATTTCCCATTAAATTACATATAAGTAAAACATCCTTAATGAACCCATGTGCCCCTCATGTTCCCTCTCCTATGATAGACGCCACATGGAGCTCTCTTGCTCCTTCTTCTTGGGTTCTCATCAGAATGCTTCTTATTAGTTTGTCTGGGAGAGGTAGGATGTGGATATGAGATCATATTGGATACCAGAGTTGCAAGACATCATAGATTCAGATAATTTCAACCATACTTGGAGTTAGACTTTGCAGATGTTTGTATTGCAGTTCTATACCTGGAACATTATGTGTTGTTGCAGCCCTATACGTATGTTAGATGGTGCCTACTCTCCAGTCCACATATATGATGAGAAATGTATGGGAACATATGTGAATGTGAGTTAGGTAGCTGGTCTCTATGAGTGTGAATGTGCAAATAGTTTGATCTATTTCCCCTCTAATGTTGTAGAGTGGGCCTGTCGTGGAAACTATTGCATACGATTTATTGCTGGAGGCAGCAATGCGCGCTCATAATTTTCATTCCCGGAACTTGTGGTTACATGGACCTTGGAAGTGGTTGTTGACTGAATTTGCAGAATATTATGGTGTTTCTGATTCATTTACTAAGCTGAGGTAATATGTGAGCGTAAATTTTGTCAAGTCAGTTTCAAGATACTTATACTTTGACCTCTCAGCTTTTCACTTAACTTGGCTTTCTTTGTAGATATCTTTCACAAGTTATGAATGTGGCCACTCCTACAAAAGACTGCTTAGAACTTGTGAATCAGTTGCTAGTACCCGTAATAAAGGCTAGAAGTGAGAAAAGCTTGACCAGGCAAGAGGTAATCCTCTTAGATCCACATTGCATTCATTGATCTTAATAATTTTTGAACCAAGTTTTTTTACTTCTAATTTACTTCTGAAAGGATAGTAGCTAAGCAGATGTCTTGGATGATGATTTTTCTTTTAGGAACGTGTGCAAATACCATAGCTGTTCTTTTGTGTTTTTTTCTTTTTTAGGGCTGTGCTTCTAATTTTGATTGTGAGACCTATGATATGAGACAGTGAAATTGGGACTCTGTTGAGTTTACTTCTATGACGAAGAATACTAATGTGGACAATCCAACCTGATAAGGACGGACACATCAGATACACGTGTAAAAAAATAAAAACAAACAAACAAAGAAATTAGAACAAAAGATCCTAAAGAAACAAAATGTAACACTACAACGAAAAACTGAAAAAAGAACTCACCCAAGGTACTAGTGCAGTGGTGAGAGGGGGTCCATCCACTCCACGCAGGATGGGGGGAGATCCCTCTACGCATTGGTGGGTGGATCTTCCCGATGGGACCCTCCACAAGCAAGGGTCCTCAACACGTTGGGGGATATACTCCCCCTTCAGAGTCTTTTTTTTTTTTTGCAATTTTTTGTTTTATTCTTTTAACACATGAAGCATATGTAGCCAGTCTCTAAGCAATTTTAAGAAGTCAACTTTTTTGTTGAACCCAACCTTATGCGAACGAGCTTGTGGGATAATGGGATTATTAAAAGTCCACCTCCAGAGTTGAACTCTTTCTGGTGGAATGACCTGAGTATATCTCATTACCACGGATCCTACATGCATCGTATTTCTTTCTGCATTTGTACTGCTGTCACTGAAATTTTTCTTTCTTTTGTGACTTTAAGAATTCATCCACATACTGCCCATGAGAATTACTATGACACTCGTGCATATGCGTTCTGGCAAAGAATTTTTATTCACGTGATTTTTTTCTTGTCTTTCTTCCAGAAAAACCTACTGTTGGATTGTGAAACACAAATAGAAAGTCTTTTGGCAAATGTTTTTGAGAATTACAAATCTTTAGATGAAGACTCTCCTACAGGGTTAGCAGACTTCTTTGATCCAATGCGAGAGTCCGCAGCACCAGCTCTAGCACCTGCTATCCAAGTCTACTCTCTACTTCATGATATCCTTTCTCTTGATGCCCAGACTATGCTGGGAAACTATTTTCAGGTTAAACTACATGCACTAATTTCCGTGAACTGACTAGTAAATACACATGCGCATAGAAGATGGGATTTCAGGTTTTATATTGTGGACTTATGTAACAGTCCAGAGTACATGGGCGTTCATGACATATTTTTTGTAGCTTATAAGTTAGAAGATATACATTGATTTCAGTGTTTTGGGGGAGAGAGGGAGAGAGAGAGATCTTGTAAGACTAATGCAAGTGACAATTTTCAACAGATTTAGCTGGGGATAATGGGATAACATGGACAGTGACTGAAGACATGGTCCATTAGTGACTGTCCATATAATTTCTTATTACACGAATTAGTGCTGGACTTGTCTATCTTCTTCCTTATTTAAACAAATCAGGTATAATGAGACCTCTAAATCAGATGAAATTTATTTACAGACAGCAGCAAAAGGGAGATGTAGGAAGCACATGGCAGAGACTGATGAGTTTGTGTCGAGCAACACTGAAGGTTTCCGTATGGACTCTGTTACCATCTCCACGGCATACTTAAAGATAAGGAATCTGTGCATAAACCTAGGCACTGAAATTCAGGCAGATATCACGATCCACAATCAGGATGTACTTCCCAGGTACTGGCAATCTGAATCCAGGGAGCACATTCATGAACAATAGATGTTCAATGACTCACATGTGAATCAGGAAAGGATCTTAAGTTTTAAGTTCAACCAGTAAGACCACTCCTACTTTCCAACCACCAAGACCACCCACCAGAAAGTATAAACAATAGTTGGTCCTTCTGCTTTTTTTTTTTTTCCTTTTCTTCTTTCGTTCTCCTTTTCTTCTAGGAAGGGATTAGCTTTAGCTATGATATTTCTAAAATATATTTCTATGACTTATAAAGTTTTCCTTTATATCAAGGGCAAGTAGATTTTGCAATTTTTGACTTAAAAGTTTTGAAAATCTTATTTAGCATAGCATACTTTACTATATCATATATCTTCTGACACATATTACGCTATTTCCAGTTCAATCAACCTGTCAAACATTGCTGCTGCTGTTTACAGCACTCACTTGTGCAGCAGGCTTAGAGATTTCCTTGCTGCATGGCCTCCATCTAGCCCCCAGCCACATGTAAATGAACTATTAATAGCAGTTGTTGATTTTGAAAGGGATCTTGAATTGAAGAGTATCAGGTTTGTGAAAGACACTTAATACGTGTTCCCCAACAAGTTTTCATATGTTTGGATGTCTGACAGTTCAGCAAGACCATGGTAGCAACATCGCTTTCATCATATGCTACATGCAGGCTTCCTTTCTAATATGCTGTTTTCTGTTTTCTTCAGTATGGTGCAGGGTGGTGTAGACTCAAGGACTCTGTTTCACAATTATATAATGGTGTGGGTACAAGATATGGAACTGAATTTACTTGACCTTTGCAAAGCAGAAAAGGTATTGCTTCTCTTTCATGTATATCTATCAATCTGAATAAATGGCATCCGTTCACTGTGCATGTTAGTGTGCGTGGGGCATGTGTGCCTGACTTTCTTCTCCCACCCCTCCCCCGGGCCAGCCCAAATCTCAATCATTGACCAAAGATATTGTTCAAACGAGGAGGTAGAAGAACTTATTGTGTATTCCAAGGCTATTTGGAGATTGATACCCCATTGTATCTGGTGGTGCCTTTGGCGGGAGCGTAATTATAGATGTTTTGAGGATTGTTCTGTCTTTGGATAGGTTGAAGGGTGTTTTGTTGTTGTTACTTTTTTGTTGGGTGAACTCGGTGCTTGGTTGCCCTTTTCTAGATTTCGTTGATTTTCTTAGTTTTCTTGCTTGTTTGGAGTAGTGTTGTCGGTATAGTCTTTTGTACAGTTTTCACTATTTCTAATGAGATTGGCTTATTCATAAAAAAAAAGTATTCCAAATCGATGATGCAGGTGCCATGGTCTGGAGTGATGACAAATCATTCCATCTCACCATTTGCTGAGGAAATGTATGAGAAGATTAGAGATGCCCTTAGTCAGTATGAAGTGGTGATTAATCGATGGCCTCAGTACTCATTGATTTTGGAAAGTGTAAGTTTTAATTTTGTCCTACAGTTACCATCTAGCAGCCAATATTTCCCTCTCTTGCTCTCTCTCTTCTGTCTTTCTCCACCCACCTCCTATGAACAGAATCAAATGACGTACTTCCAGATTTACTTTTGATGTGTTTATGCACCTCTATATACGATTGTTTTTATGCATATTATTCATGCATCTGCTGAAACTTTGCAATTTCTAAATCGATTTTTTAAAGGCCGTTGCAAATGTTGAAAGATCTATTATAAAAGCCCTGGAGAAGCAATACAGTGATGTACTGACACCTTTGAAAGATAGCATTCAGAAGAAGCTTAATATGCAGGTTCAGAAGCTCACAAGAAGACAATCAGTGCCAAACTATTGCGTTCCTTACCAAGTGAGTAATTTGCGTTTGTATATTCTAGAGCGTGATCAATATTTGGTAACTTGGAATTTTGAATGTGCCTTAATTGAACTGATGCCAAATCTTACTCAGTCGCAAGCAGACAGATACACTGATGTTTGCATATATCTACGAGTCCTCCAGTTCTTTATATGTTTAAATATCTTAACGAAAGTTTTTTTGTCTCCAGTTGGGAATTTTTCTAAACACCATGAAAAGAATCCTTGATGTTCTACACAGTAGGGTGGAGGAAATATTAAAGTCTTGGGCATCATTTCTGCCCGCCGGTGGAGATAGGAAGTCTCTATTTGGAGAACAGATGAACGGTATCACAGTTATCTTGAGAACAAAATACAAGAATTACTTGCAGGCAATAGTAGAGAAGCTTGTTAGCAACGTAAGCTCTACCCACAATCCTGTAAATCTTTAAATTAGTTAGCCACCTTAAGGAGCATCCTAAATGTAATGGAGAAATTGTTCGTCTTTTGATTGATGTCCCTGATCTTTACTCCAAACATGTAAAAGACTAATCAACATAATTTCAATTTCTGGGAAAATGATTTTATCAGATGCAAGCTAATCGAAACACGCGTCTCAAGAGGATTCTGGAGGAAACAAAGGAAGAGGACGGAGAGGCTGAGGTCCGTGAAAGAATGCACATGCTGAGTTCACAACTCTTTGTGTCTATATCTAACTTGCACGAGGTTTTTACAAGTTGGATATTCATTGCGACCTGTCGGGGATTATGGGACAGAATGGGACAGGTGAAAGGAATGTCTTGTACATGATAGGCCTACAAAATTTCTTCTCAAATCTAATGCACTGAAATTTCCTATTGATTGTACAGATCGTTTTGAAATTTCTGGAAGACAGGAAGGAAAATCGAGTTTGGTACAAGGGATCTTATTATGCTCTCGGTGTAAGTACATTTAAAATCTCGTCTAATCTTTGGACTTAGTCTGTATCCTTGTCTGATTATATATAGCCAACAATAATATCCAGAAACGATCTATATATGTTAGTAGCAGGGCTCAAGTTTGTTGTGGGTGCTGTGCTACTGCAGTCATTCCAAACGTTCAATTTTCTCGGAAAACTAATGCCAGTCATATGGTTTTGTTTTGATTTGTAGATATTGGATGACACCTTCGCTTCGCAAATGCAGAGATTGCAAGGAAATGCCCTGCAAGAGAAAGATCTTGAGCCCCCTCGCTCAGTTGTTGAAGCTCGATCGATTCTTTGTAGAGACACAGCAAATGCAGCAGAT
Organism: Myrica gale; assembly: GCA_963930655.1. Classification (NCBI taxonomy): domain Eukaryota; kingdom Viridiplantae; phylum Streptophyta; class Magnoliopsida; order Fagales; family Myricaceae; genus Myrica; species Myrica gale. Next base: position 31,431,677 of record OZ005598.1, read on the forward strand.
CCATCTTACTTTTTCTACGTTTAGACTTCAGCGGTTGACACTTCGCCAATGCCCCAGCCCAATCAGGTTTTAGTACTTGTTATATACTCGTAACATAGGTGTGCAAGTACTCATCAAATATTCCAAGCATAGGTGTACAGAGAAAATTGTTGTACGTGAAAACTGAAAAAAGTTGAAAATTTTGAGACAAAAATTCATATTTGCATCTAAAAATTCTTAAAACCTCAATTTTCTACGGCTTTGCACAATTTATTCTCTTACTTCTTTCTCTCAAAACCCACCACAAATTCGAAGCCATGCCAACCCCACAACTCAAATAACAAGTTAACTTACGTGCTCCCAAAGGAACGAGTGTAGCTAGTCAGAAGAAATAAAGGAACCTTCGTCAATTATAACTTTAGATAGAAAACCGGCAGCTTTAAGTTCTCGAAATAAAATGGCCATTAACACTGGCTGGTCAGCTAGATCAAAGTGAAAGCACAAAACATGTGGTCATGATCACTACCTAAAGCCAAAATTAAGTAAAAGAAAAAAAAGATACCTCCAGCCAGCAGCTGGTCATCAAAACCCAGAAAACGTTTGCGATTTTTACATATTTGTGATCCCCCTTATTTATTTATTTTCATTTTTCTTATTTTTTGGGTCAGATCCGAAGATTCCTTTGCACATCATCTCACTTAGAGATGACACCTATACAGAAAAAAATCTCAATTTCCTGCGCCAGTCAACTTCCTTTCCCTTGTTGGATCTGCTGAAGAAGGGCTGCTGCCAGCTGTAATGTTGCTTGCAGTCGTTTATGTGGATCTGTATCTGCTTCTTCCTGTGTAGCATTGTTTTGCAGTGGCTCATTTCCCTGGGCCCCTGTCTGAAGCTCTCTTTGAGCCATGTGAGCTATGCCAGGCACTTTTGATGTCCGGTGTTGTGGCTGCTGCAACTGTTGCACTTGTCTAAACTGAGATGTAGGAACCTCAGAACTCACCCAATTATTCGGTGGAACATATTTCTGGGATGTTCTTAAAGAGTTGTCTGACTCATTAATTGTGTTTATGTGCCTAAACTCATCACCCACAGATATACGTGAACTCCTCCCTGTCAGCCTCTTCTGCCCAAGAAGAGACGATGCCAGGTGTGCGAGTTGATCTGGTTGCAAGGCTGCCAGAGGTGTAGGCGAAGAAGCTGAAGTTTGGGTTCCCTCAAGAGATGACTTGACATTTCCAGACAACGAAACACCAGAAATCCCACCTTTATGGTGACTAGAGCTTGTTTCTTGCCTTTTGTTTGACAGAACTGAGTGATGCTCCTGAACTACAGGAGCAACGGCACTGTTGGACGCTTGTGATGTTACAGTTCTAGATCCCGAAGTTGCATTCCGCAGAAGAGAACATAATTTCTCTCCCAACATAGGACTTTCGTGATGTAGTTGATAGTCATGCCTGTTCCCGTTATAAGGGTCAGATATACCACCGACAGCATGAGCAGAACCTGAAACGGATCCAGGCGAAGCTGATGTAACCACAGGCCCCGAAAATGATAAGTTGGGAACTCCAGATTTTCCCAAATCTTGAAATGATGGTAATGGAGGAATAGGTAGCAAAGGTGTTAATGGCTTTGTAAATAATGTATCACTGTTATCGGGCAATAAACTCGTACTTTTCTTTTCATTTTGATGGTGAAGAGAGCCCGAATTGGAACCAGGATGCTCTAACCTCAAAATAACACCAGAGATGCTCAGTTTGCCAGGTACTTTCAGTACTTTCTCTGAGAAGTCTGATGGGGGTACAAGAAACAAGGTGGTCTTTTCATCCAACTTAGCCACTGCTGCTCGCTGTTTTTCTCCGAGATAATTCATGAATTCATTGTAGAATCCAATATCAGCATCACTTTCAGGTACAAAAAAGACAACCCAAGCATTGGCCGCCTGGTAGTAATGCTTTGAAAGCATGTCCAAACCAGTCCTTGCAGTGCAGTCTAAGAATTCTGGCCTGCAGCATAATATCAGCGTTAACAGTGAATTTAACACAAATTCCACAGCTTCGTGGGAAAAAAGGAGAATATATGAGCAACTACTAAACTGAGTTGGGATGCCACAGAAAGCTGAAACATCTAAATTGCGGATATTCGCGAATATCACGACAATTTAGACTTCAAACTGGATGAATAAATGATACAGAAAAATCTGGCAAATCCAGAAAATAAAATTCAATTGATTATTGTCTGTTTTAAGGAATCAATACATCTCAAATTCTGATAAATAATAAAAAATTGAACAGAAGCTAGTAAGCTAATAATAAAACCCAGTTTGTCAACAGTCAGTTATTAATCAGACAATAGAGTATGATACATGCAGCAGTTTATAATGTACCTACAGATATGGGGAAAAAACAAACATTATATGAATTTTAAGACGGATGCAATGCAGAACAATATGGTTCATTTTCCATTTTCATGGGATTTTGAAATGCGCCTCAAATGAACAAATATTACTTACAGAGAACAGAGTACAAAGAAATTGGAAACTAACACATTCACTAAAAGACAAAAAAATCAAAGCATTTTACTAAATACAGACAGAAAAAATAGTGAGAGGGGAGCGATCAATTAGCTGTTATCATATCTGAAAGACAACAGGCAGCTGGAAGCTCTTTCCACATCCTCAGTTCTATTTGAAATTTATCATGACAACCTCTCCAGAAATCTCCAATTGATAACTTTATTGACTACTTACAGCATGATGTCCAGAATTTTTCCCACTGGAAAGCAACGAGCACGACATACAGGAGTTCCTCCCTTTGCAATTGTCCCTTTCCATTTCCATTCATTCAAAGATGACTCTTCTGATTCTGGTGTAAATCGTTTCTTCTCAATATGGTTGTAAAGCAGAGAACCAGAACCCACCTGGAAACTATCATAAGATTCTTCCCACTGATCACTCTTTTCTTCATGATGTACAGCACGATATATCATGATATCAGGGTTCTGTTTATACCCAGAAGGAACTGCCACAAAGTTCTTACTGAAGGAGTCAGATTGGGGAAGGATAGAGAATACCTTTGGGAACATACGTTTCTCTTGCTTGAAATCAGAAAAAGGATGCTCTGGAAGGTCTTTCTCAGGCAGAAAAGAGCCAGTCTTCAATTTCTTGGCTCCATGAAAGGATGATTGGATATCTTCTGAGAAGTCCCATGAATCCTCATACGATGGACTAGCTTGAGGAAATGCCTGAGAATAATCATGTAACCGTGCACATCTCTCTATCGTAGGACTATCGTGATTTTCATAAATATCCTGGGAAAGTCCCAGATCAGACCCCAAATCAGAAAACCTTCTCATTTTAAAGGTATTGCTTCCGCCTGTCCACATAGGATACTTCTTATTAAGACAATGGGCATCAAAATCTCCAGCATCCAAATCTGGAATAGTTTGAGGAGATATTATGCCAAGATCTCCAGTTAAGCTCCCAAAATTCCTATCTTGTCGAAGGTTCCCAGAAGATCCCAGGCGAACATTTGACTTTAAATGGGGGGCATCCGTTGAGCTCCTTCCACTGTTGGAGCCAGTTTCACTCTTCGCAAAACATATATGTACACGGGGATTTCCAAATAATTTTCCCTGAAGAGTTTCTTTTGCCTTGCAAGCTGACAATATACTCCTGAATCGAACAAAGGCATAGCTACGACCAGGAAATGCAGTAATCTTCTCAATCTCACCAAAGGGTGAAAAAGCCTTCCTTAAGATGATTTCGTCCACCTTCAACAAAGCTGGAAACCCTATCCATAAAACAGAACTAGGCTCTACATTTTTATCACTCATATTGGATTTGTCAGGACAAAAAGAATCGGGACTAGCATGGCGTGCTCTAAACTCTCTTTGTGAGAAAGGAGATCCCCTCACTACTGAGTACAGTTCATCTCGATGCTCAGCGTATTCTTCGTCACGTGCTGGTGTTGATGTCTTATCCTGTGATTCAAAATCCCATCAAGTTCAATTGCGAAAACTAACCTGTTTTTCAAGCAGTCAAATATGAGTTTGCATTTATGCTATAGCGCACATCCCAAGAAACAAAAAAAATTGCCAATAAGCTTCGTTGTATGAGAATCAATAATCTTACAATAAAGGAATTGGTACTGGAACCCAAGTATATGAAGGATAGGAATTGAGAGAAGTTGAATAAATTCAGCATCGCACATATAACCAGCAAGTTACAATCCTCGTTGGAGAAACCATCAGAGGATATTTGGGAACTGGCAAGGCAATCTTCATAAGCTGAGAAATGCAACAAAAGATCGTTCTCATGCATACAACATGAACCCGCCATTATTCTCTTTTAAGAAGTTGCTCATCCACCAAAACCTTCCCATATGGCAGAAATGCATCCAATACAAAGCATCTGATAACTAACAAGGACTATTTTCTACAGTAATTAAACTAGTGCAAACATTAAAGACCAACTCCTCATGTTCTACCAGGTGTCAGCCCATGCGGAAACAGCTTTACAATATCAAGCAAAAGGATAGAGTGAATTATACACTAAATCGGCAGAAAGAGACATTTTCAAGCTCTTATAAGACCAGAAACAAGTTCAAGATCTACCGTACCTAAACCACTAATGAAAAGAAAAACCAAGCCCCAAAAGTACCGCTAGTCACACTGTTACTACATTAAAGAGGCTTTGAGGAGAACAATCTAACATTCTCTTAGCATTGTCAAGTGTCAACACAAGCATCCTCCTCAGTTCATGATGGAAACATTTCCAGGATAATGGTTTGCCACTATTGTTCCTTTCAGGAGAGGACAGATAATTATTTGACATGACCACAAGTTTGTATTCAGAAATGCTGCTTTTAAATCCCATGATACTCACTTCTACACTTCCTAAGTATCTGTCAGTTAACGCAACAATTGAAGTGGTAATTGAAAACTCGATCACTGTAGGGATTACTATATTGGCAAACTGCCGATTGCATCCCACTGCACTTCTACAAACAATCAAGCTTCTCACCACATTTCTCATTACACATAAGCAGAGGATAACGAGTACCACACAACTGAACTTGCTGAAACGAAAGTTATCAGTTCAACCACTAGTTTTTTTTTTGATAAGTAAGCCGATCTTATTAAAAAGCGAAAACAGTACAAAGAGCTATACCGAAAACGCTTAGTCCAAACAAGCAACAAAACTAATAAAATCTTGGAAATAAAAAAAGGGGCATCCTAACATCGCATTAGCCCAAGAAAAAAGAGTAAGTAACAGAAAACTCTGTAAATTATCCAAAGACAAAGAAACAGCCTCAAAACATCTAGAATTCCTCTCCCTCCAAAGGCACCACCAAATGCATAAAGGAATCATTCTCCAAATAGCCTTGGCGAACGGGTTATGAAGCCTCCTATGCCAACACCACAACACATCCACCACCTTCTCCGGCATCACCCACTGAAAATTCGCAATGCGAAAAATGTGGTTCCAAAGATCACGTGCCAAAGAACAATGGAGGAGCACATGGTCAACCGACTCCCCATCCCTACAACAAAGATAACACCAGTCAGCGATACAGATTCCTCTTCTCCTGAGATTATCAGTAGTAAGAATTTTTCCATGCATAGCCTCCCACACGAAGAAGGAGACTCTCATAGGGCATTTCGATCTCCAGACGCTCTTCCAGGGAAATGACAAACTATTCCCAAGAGTACATAGAAGTAACCGAATAGGCTCCCTTCTTAGTACCCGTCCAAGACAACTTGTCGTCCTCCCTCCAACGAATCGTCGTGCCATACAATAAGGAAAAGAACACGGAAAAATCCTCCACCTCCCAATCATTAGCAGATCTAATAAAGGGAACATTCCAAACAACATGACCAGCCTGCCCCGCCAAACAGTCCGTCACCATGGCCCCCTTGCAACGAGACAAAGAATAAACAACTGGGAAAGCCACAGACAACGGATTATCCCCGCACCACCAATCATGCCAACAGCTCACCCTCGAGCCACTGCCAACCAAAAATCTAGAGTGTTTGCTAAAAGCGGGCCAACCCTTACTAATGAATCTCCAGAGGCTAACACCATACGGTCCCCTGCAAGGGGTTGTTCTCCAATCACCGGCGACACACCCATACTTAGCAACAATGACCCCCCGCCAAAGACTATCTCTCTCCTGCGCAAAACGCCACAACCACTTGCACAATAAAGCTCTATTCAATAACGAAATCCGACGAATCCCCAACCCCCCATACTCAAGAGGAGAGCACACCGACTCCCACTTCAGAAGATGAAACTTGTGCACATTCTCGTCACTACCCCAGAGGAAGTCCCTCTGAAGCTTTTCCAACTTGTGCGCCACCGCCACCGGAATAGGAAACAAGGAAAGGAAATAATTCGGGAGACTTGCCAGGGTGGACTTGATGAGAGTGAGTCTACCCCCTTTGGAGAGATACATGCGCTTCCAACCTGCGAGCCTTCTCCCCAATCTTTCGAGGATACCATCCCAAATCTGCACATTCTTAAAACTGGCCCCCAAAGGAAGCCCCAAGTATGTCATAGGTAATGAAGACACCCCGCACTCCAAGATACCTGCCAAAACATGAACATTATCAACATTACCAATGGGAATGACCTCGGACTTAGACAAGTTAATTCTAAGGCCCGAGACCGCCTCAAAGCACAATAGGAGACATTTGAGACTCCGAAATTGGCTTTCCGCCGCCCCACACGAAACCAAAGTGTCGTCCGCAAATAACAAGTGAGAGATAGTCACACTCCCTCCATAACCACCTCCCACCGAGAAACCCTGTAATCTGCCATGCTCAACCGCCCTCCCCAACATGCGGCTGAAGGCCTCCATAACAATCACGAATAGGAGGGGAGATAGAGGATCCCCTTGCCGCAAACCCCGAGAGCTACCGAAAAAACCATGCGGGCAGCCATTAACGAGAACGGAAAACTTCACCGTCGAAATACAAAACAAGATCCAACTGCACCATTTTGCGCCGAAGCCACATCTACGAAGAAGGTAGATAAGGAACTTCCAATTAACATGATCATATGCCTTCTGAACATCCAGCATCAACCACTAATTTGACACCATACAAAGTATCTGATCCTTTAGTTAAGTCTCTCTATACTCCAAAAGCATAACCATAAAACTGCACTTCTGCAATAATATGGGCCTGAAGGAATGACCTTAAGTATGTTAAACTAAAAGACAATAGCCATAAGCCAGCTACAGATTTCACATACCATTTATCGACATCACAACTCACACAACAAATTCCTCTATTCAAGTCACAGTGGTGTAAAGGAAACCAATCAGCCGATTGGGCCAATTCCCAGGAGTACTTGCTACAGCCATTAGAGCAGAAACTCTCTCCTTTTGGTCAGGCATAGAAAACTTCATCAATGCCTTCGTTAAATCATTCAAAGCTTCAATCTCTGTAATATCTTCAGTTTTTTTTTTAAAAAGCAATAGTAATATATGTTCAAGGTTTATGTACATACATAGGATCCAAAAAGGAGATTACAAGAAAGACTCGGAAACAAAAAGAAGACCAAGCATCTACATTACTACAGCTTACAAAATTTATTAAAAAAAAGACCTCTTACAGATTTTGTTTCTTTTTCACTTTTTTATGTAAGGTTTTTTTGTTTTTTGTTCTGGGTGGAGTGTGTGTGTGTGGGGGGGGGGGGGAGGGGGTGTTTAACCTTTTCCACTGGGATTTGCACCCTCCAAACTAGTTATTGAGTATCATCACTTGCAACTTTCTATAACCGAAAAAAATTGCTACTAAATGAATCCAAGGGCTATCACTGCAGATTGCATTCCTTTAACCAGATAATTTTACATTGTTTGGGAACAAATCTTGCTTCAAGGAGATGCCACATTTACGATTAGTCTCAATGATCAGAACATGGTGTTTCCAGGAAATATAGATGATTTATTGGATGGCACATCCTGAAATCGTGATATCATACAGCCAAATAACAAAAAAAAACCTACTGATTCTACTGCAGCAGACAATCTATCCCTACCAAAATGAAAATGGGCCCTTGTCAAATGAAATCAAACAATATACAGTAGAGGCAAAACACATTTCAGCTCAATCTTCAACAGATGCTGCAAAATTTGGACAAACATTGTGATCGATTGAGGACTCATGATCGTTCTACTATTTAATATGCACATTCTGGACCTCCATCCTGTATCAAGAGGACTAGAACGATATGCAACTACTAAGTCAGGGCAGACAATTGCTCATAATTCAGGAACTTCTACAAAATGTTTGAAATTGAGGTAATGCACATGTTCTCCCTCCCACCTTGACAAGTACCATCAGATAAACTTGGTTGTTCAACATCTACTTAACTGAAAGAATAAACCAAATATTCCAATCTTTCCGCCCCGAAAATTGAGGGAAATTATCTATTCATTTCACGCATTATGCAACCTATTTCTTATAAACTCTTCCACTACTTGCTAAGAATCATTCTAAAGCAACCAATTTTGTTACATCTAACCTCTTATTTATATATTTTGCTGATCAGCCTAGAACAGGCTGCAGTCACGACTCAGGAAACGTTGTGAAACCTCTACCAAAATTTGTGAAATTAGTCATCAAAGACTGTTAAAGGTGCAAGTACGTAGCACTGAGATTTTTGGTTATAGTTGCAACACATGAATCAGCCATATGGACATGCTTAAAGGAGACTAACAACGATGATGTAGACAATCATAACGATGGTGTAGACAATCATGATTCCCTATTACTTATAAAAAAAAATGATTCCCTATGGCATCTTGTGCTCTTAAAAACTGTCTTCCGCCTATGGTAATGAACAGAGCAATTGGATGTAATTGAGTGCAGACGGTTAATGCATTCAAGAGACTTAAATACCTCCTCAGATTCATGCTTTGGGGGACCGAGAGCAAATCCCTTCTCTTCTTTACATTCTGGAATGAAACCTTAATTTCTGAAACTTGCATGTGTGGCTATTAACCATACTTTTCAGATATCCGTGCAGGCTGCAGCTACCAACATATTCCATTCATTCTGATAACATAATTGTGGTCTACTAATAGGGGAATTGCAAAAAACCCCAGTTTGCGGCCTTTCTTTATATATATTTTTTAATTTCATTTTTGCATTTCCTGATAGATACTATACATGTGTTTTAAGGGTTAATTTTGTGACTACTTAGAATATGTAACCATATTGAATATGGGACTCTTGAGACTGAGCGCACCACAAAGAAAGTGGAAAGTCAAAGAAGTTTTATCCCTCCTCTGTTTGTGATATAGAAGGCACATTCAGCCTTAGGAACACTTAAGAACAAAGATTTCTGACATTAATCAGCTCATGGCCATTGGAGCAAAAACCTGATGAGATGGATTTGAGAGTCCAAAGTGAAATGGACTGGAGAGTGGCTTTGTTGTTAACTGTAATGTGCATATGATAAAGTGTTTTCATTAGTTTGGTTAGATCACACAACAGAAGTTTTTTTAACAATGAGCCATGTTTCTTTTGCTGTTTTTCTTTGCTTGGAAACAATGAAAGAACGGTGCAATTATGGCATTGATAGGGAAAAATGAACTGAAGACAAAAACCATACATGGATACATACATTTACAGTACACATTATTTTATTGAGAAAATAAGGCATATCTAAGAAAGTAACAGACAAGCCAAGAGGTTGGGGGCAGGACTAACCGCCTTGGTAAACTCAATTCTAAGCGGGTTGCCAGCAATGGGGAAACCTTGAAGTGCCTTGATGGCAGCAAATGCATCATCTGCCCCCTTGAAATTAAGGAATGCATAGCTACGACCAGGTTGGAAAGCAACGCTTTCGAGCTCTCCAAACTGTAAGAAATGATGCGTGAGATCATGTTCAAGAATGCCGTGTGAAAGGTTCCCCACCCAGAGGCGTCTGGAGGGCGGATTGCTGTTACTGGAGTTACGGCTGCCAATCTTGTTTTCGAATCGCGAAGGGTGGTAATCCCTTCGGAATCGGTCCCGCTCTCCTTGGCCCGACTAAAATATCAACACGAAAAAACACAAAAGCTGCTCTCAATAACATATCATATCATATGTTTTAACCGCATTCGTAACATAAAAGGACGTGAACTATGCCAAGGTGGGTGTGATCAGGTATTTTCAGCTGCCCGGTGAACCACTTAATTCAAGAACTAAACATGTCTAAGAACCCTAAATATTCATATATGCAGCCTTTCTTTGGAGCACAAATGCTAAGGCTGAGCGATTCGCTTCTGCTTTCTATGAACTCAATTGCCTAAATAAAATCAAGTAACCGAAAAAAAAAATTACAGATAAAAATTAAAAGCAAGCGAAATGCTGCGTTTTGGATTGCCATTTACCATAGTCTTGCCGTGAGGTTCTTTCAAAAGAGAGCCCCACCGACACAACTTCCCAATTAGCACAACCTAACTCCTCCTGGGTTTTGATGGGAAAATTCGGAGGGTTTGGGGCAGTAGCAATGACAATTCTCTCAGAGACTCGGCTGCTCTCTTAGAGGCTCGGAGCATCAGACTCCCAACGGAAGTACTTTCTTTTAGGGTTTGGGAATGACTGTGTTTTGTTCTTAGTTCTATTTCCTTTTTCTTTTGTTTAGGGTGTTTGTTTTTAACGGAAAGTTGTTTATGTAATTTCATATGATTAGTAAATTTTACTTTTAATATCAATTTAAAATGAATTAAAAATCACTTATGTAAAAATTGAACAATATATTTCTTCTTAAAATAAATTTTAAAAGAATTAAATTATTGTTCAAAAATATAAGTTTTCAAAAAACTGAATTATTTTATAAAAAATAATTTTTTTTAAAAAATAAATTATTTACAAGAAGTAAAGTATTTAAAATTATAAGGAACTATCAATTTTGACACATAACACCCACTAACTACTAATCTTAGACACATTGCACACTTTGTCAAATTTTTAGACTAAAATGACGATAATGCCTTGACCCACTTGTGCATATATTTAAGATATTGTTGTCAATTCATTAATTTATCAAGGGTATTATTTTTGGATTGAGGTTGCAAAGTGTTTAACATTAGGGCATAAAGTGTTTAACTATGATAGTTGGAGGGTGTAATTTGTCAAAACTGGTAGTGTTTAAGGTTGGGAGTATTAGGGTTTCATGGTTTAGGGTTTGAGGTTTTAGGATTCAAGGTTAGGGGTTTAGGATTTGGGGTTTTAGGTTTTAGGGTTTGGGGTTTAAAAGTAAGAGTTTAGGGTTTTAGGGTTTAGGGTTTGGGGTTTGGGGTTTGGGGTTTGGGGTTTGGGGTTTGGGGTTTGGGGTTTGGGGTTTGGGGTTTGGGTTTGGGGTTTGGGGTTTAGGGTTTAGGGTTTTAGGGTTTAGGGTTTTAGGGTTTAGGGTTTAGGGTTTAGGGTTTAGGGTTTAGGGTTTAGGGTTTAGGGTTTAGGGTTTAGGGTTTAGGGTTTAGGGTTTAGGGTTTAGGGTTTAGGGTTTAGGGTTTAGGGTTTAGGGTTTAGGGTTTAGGGTTTAGGGTTTAGGGTTTAGGGTTTAGGGTTTAGGGTTTAGGGTTTAGGGTTTAGGGTTTAGGGTTTAGGGTTTAGGGTTTAGGGTTTAGGGTTTAGGGTTTAGGGTTTAGGGTTTAGGGTTTAGGGTTTAGGGTTTAGGGTTTAGGGTTTAGGGTTTAGGGTTTAGGGTTTAGGGTTTAGGGTTTAGGGTTTAGGGTTTAGGGTTTAGGGTTTAGGGTTTAGGGTTTAGGGTTTAGGGTTTAGGGTTTAGGGTTTAGGGTTTAGGGTTTAGGGTTTAGGGTTTAGGGTTTAGGGTTTAGGGTTTAGGGTTTAGGGTTTAGGGTTTAGGGTTTAGGGTTTAGGGTTTAGGGTTTAGGGTTTAGGGTTTAGGGTTTAGGGTTTAGGGTTTAGGGTTTAGGGTTTAGGGTTTAGGGTTTAGGGTTTAGGGTTTAGGGTTTAGGGTTTAGGGTTTAGGGTTTAGGGTTTAGGGTTTAGGGTTTAGGGTTTAGGGTTTAGGGTTTAGGGTTTAGGGTTTAGGGTTTAGGGTTTAGGGTTTAGGGTTTAGGGTTTAGGGTTTAGGGTTTAGGGTTTAGGGTTTAGGGTTTAGGGTTTAGGGTTTAGGGTTTAGGGTTTAGGGTTTAGGGTTTAGGGTTTAGGGTTTAGGGTTTAGGGTTTAGGGTTTAGGGTTTAGGGTTTAGGGTTTAGGGTTTAGGGTTTAGGGTTTAGGGTTTAGGGTTTAGGGTTTAGGGTTTAGGGTTTAGGGTTTAGGGTTTAGGGTTTAGGGTTTAGGGTTTAGGGTTTAGGGTTTAGGGTTTAGGGTTTAGGGTTTAGGGTTTAGGGTTTAGGGTTTAGGGTTTAGGGTTTAGGGTTTAGGGTTTAGGGTTTAGGGTTTAGGGTTTAGGGTTTAGGGTTTAGGGTTTAGGGTTTAGGGTTTAGGGTTTAGGGTTTAGGGTTTAGGGTTTAGGGTTTAGGGTTTAGGGTTTAGGGTTTAGGGTTTAGGGTTTAGGGTTTAGGGTTTAGGGTTTAGGGTTTAGGGTTTAGGGTTTAGGGTTTAGGGTTTAGGGTTTAGGGTTTAGGGTTTAGGGTTTAGGGTTTAGGGTTTAGGGTTTAGGGTTTAGGGTTTAGGGTTTAGGGTTTAGGGTTTAGGGTTTAGGGTTTAGGGTTTAGGGTTTAGGGTTTAGGGTTTAGGGTTTAGGGTTTAGGGTTTAGGGTTTAGGGTTTAGGGTTTAGGGTTTAGGGTTTAGGGTTTAGGGTTTAGGGTTTAGGGTTTAGGGTTTAGGGTTTAGGGTTTAGGGTTTAGGGTTTAGGGTTTAGGGTTTAGGGTTTAGGGTTTAGGGTTTAGGGTTTAGGGTTTAGGGTTTAGGGTTTAGGGTTTAGGGTTTAGGGTTTAGGGTTTAGGGTTTAGGGTTTAGGGTTTAGGGTTTAGGGTTTAGGGTTTAGGGTTTAGGGTTTAGGGTTTAGGGTTTAGGGTTTAGGGTTTAGGGTTTAGGGTTTAGGGTTTAGGGTTTAGGGTTTAGGGTTTAGGGTTTAGGGTTTAGGGTTTAGGGTTTAGGGTTTAGGGTTTAGGGTTTAGGGTTTAGGGTTTAGGGTTTAGGGTTTAGGGTTTAGGGTTTAGGGTTTAGGGTTTAGGGTTTAGGGTTTAGGGTTTAGGGTTTAGGGTTTAGGGTTTAGGGTTTAGGGTTTAGGGTTTAGGGTTTAGGGTTTAGGGTTTAGGGTTTAGGG